>CM016618.1:43725502-44196503 GCA_005393395.2 Gossypium australe
AGATCACTGACTTTTCTCCATACAAATAGTGCCTCCAAACCTTAAGAGCAAAGACTACCGCTGCCAACTTCAAGTCATACGTCGGATAATTAACCTCATGTGGCCTTAATTGCTGAGACGCATATGCAACCACCTTCCCGTCTTGCATCAGAACACATCCCAATCCTGTGTGAGAAGCATCACAATACACCATGAAATCCTTCCCTGCCTCAGGCTGAATCAAAACCGGAGCTTCTGTCAAAACCTTCTTAAGCTTTTCAAAACTCTCTTGTTGCTTATCTGCCCACACGAAAGGTACCTCATTTCTCAACAATTTCGTCAGAGGTGCTGCTATAGACGAGAACCCTTCTACAAACCTTCGATAGTAGCTTGCTAACCCCAAGAAACTGCGAACTTTAGCCACAGACTTAGGTGGTTTCCAATCTAGCACTGCTTCAATCTTCTGAGGATCCACCCTTATTCCTTCCGCAGACACCACATGCCCTAAGAACACAACTTCCTTCAACCAAAATTCGCACTTGCTGAACTTAGCATATAACTTCTTTTCCCTTAACAACTGCAATACCACCCGGAGATGCTTATCATGTTCCTCCTCAGACTTGGAATACACTAGGATGTCGTCTATAAACACAACGACGAACTGGTCCAAGTAAGGTTGGAAAACCCGGTTCATCATATCCATGAACGCAGCTGGGGCGTTTGTCAATCCAAACGGCATTACTAAGAACTCATAATGCCCGTATCTTGTCCGGAAAGCTATCTTGTGAATATCTGCTTCCTTCACCTTAAGCTGATGATATCCCAACCTTAGATCTATCTTTGAAAATACCGCGGCCCCCTTAAGCTGATCGAACAAGTCATCTATCCTTAGCAACGGGTACTTGTTTTTGATGGTCAGCTTATTCAACTGGCGATAGTCTATGTACATACGCATAGTCCCATCCTTCTTCTTCACGAATAGGACCGGTGCTCCCCATGGAGACACACTGGGTCGGATAAACCCACGATCAAGCAACTCCTGGATCTGAGCCTTGAGCTCAACGAACTCTTTTGGTGCCATTCTATACGGAGCGATAGATACTGGCGCCGTACCAGGTAACAAATCAATCCCAAATTCCACCTCGCGATCCGGAGGCAACCCTGGAAGTTCTTCTGGAAAGACATCCACAAATTCTCTTACAGTTCTGACCCCTTCAACAATTGCTTCCTTAGCCTCCAAGGGACTGACCAACATCAGAAAAGCCAGACATCCCTTCCTTACCATCTTCTCTGCCTTAAGGGCAGATACTACATTTGACAAGTAATTCCGTCTCTCGCCCACGACCACAACTTCATTATCGTCAGAAGTTCTCAATGACATGCGCTTAGCAGCACAATCCACATTCTCACGGTACTTCACTAACCAGTCCATGCCTAAAATTAGATCAAATTCCCTGAACGGCAACTCCATTAAGTCAGCCGGAAACTGCGTCCCCTGAACTTCTAAAGGCACTTCCTTAAAGAGCTTATCTACTACTACAGTCTGCCCTAAAGGACTAAGTACGGTCATCTTCCTAGGTACAGTTTCAGAGTTCACATGCAGAGTTCCAGATACTTCACTAGCGATGCATGAATGAGTTGACCCTATATCTATCAAAGCAATAAAAGGGTAATCCAGAAATAAGGAACGTACCCGTTATGACATCAGGTGCGTCACTATCCTCCCTCCGACGAACTGCATATACCAGACCTGGCTGTCTCGCCTCAGTGCTACCACCACCTCTGCCTGGGGTTCCGCGACCTCTAGCAGAACCATTACCTCTGCCATTCAGACCACGACCCCTCGACGGCTGCTGTCCACCTCTGCCAGCCTGACTAAAACCCTGACCTGCTGGGTGGTTCCTATCCGTATCCATCGGACAATCCCTAATCATATGATCCTTGGACCCGCACTTAAAACATCCCCCTGTCTTTTTCCAGCACACTCCCGGGTGCATCTTTCCACACTGAGCACAAGTACGGTACTGTCCTCCCACAACAGCCTGCTGACCTCGAGACCCATCAACTCTAGGTCTCTTTTGAAAATTCCCGGATGACCCTGAAGACCCATAGCTCCTCTTATTTCTATTCTGACCTCTGTCTCGGTTCTATCTCTCAGTCCACTTAACTTCTTCAGCTATCCGTGCCTTATCCACCAAGACTGCAAAGTCTCTTTCTCGATGCGGAGCAATCAACACTCGCAGCTCATCTCTTAACCCATCCTCAAATCTGACACACCGCTCATAATCAGTAGCTACAATTCCTCTGACATACCGGCTTAACCGCAGAAACTCTGCTTCATACTCTGCTACCGACTTACTTCCTTGCACTAGATTCAGGAACACCTTCCTCTGCGAGTCTATGTAACTAGCTCCGACGTATTTCCCCTCAAACTTAACCTTAAAATACCCCCAATCCACTCGATCTGCAGGGGTACCCTCTTTGACAGTGAGCCACCACTGGTAGGCCTCATCCAGAAGCAGTGAAACAGCACCTTTCAGCTTTTCCTCAGCAGTGCAGTCCAAATCATCCATGATCCTCTCGACTGCCTCTAACCAATACTCCGCTACATTCGGAGCTACCCCAGATACTCCTCTAAAAACCTCAGCTCCATTTGCTCTAAGTCTCTCAGATACTGACTTTCGAGCCCCATTTCACATACTAGCTCCTGCCACTCGCTCTAAAACTCGCAGCATAGCCTGTGATACTGCGTCATCTCCTCCCGTCTGCTCTTGAAATTTCGCCCCTACAGCCAGTGGCGGTGCTTCATTTTCGGAACCCTGACCAGACCCAACTGGTTCCGACACAGTCATTCTACATCTGCCGCGCCCACGACAACCACGTCACCTAGAACTCATGTCTACTATCGCGATTTATCTATTTTACGAAATTTTATGCATTACAGTCTTTTCACTTTCTTGTTTTACAGAGAAATTTTATGCAGAGAGTTTTTAATCAGTGGTTTTTCCGTAGAAGCACACATATACCTAGAGTCTGTGTTTCTAAGGTATAGTTTCTTAGGCCTATCTGCTAAAGTATTACACATCAGTATACACAAATCAATTAGAAGAACTTACCCGGCGGGCCTAGGCCGAGAACTCGTGTGCCATGCTTCCATAGAACCATTTTAACCAAAAGTTTCCAAAAACTCATTTGGGCTTAAAGTTTGAAAACATTGTGGGCTTCAAAACCCAAGGCCTAGTGTTTAAAACTGGGCTCTGATACCAAGTTGAAACATCCCAAACCCGGCCCACGAGCCCCGACCGGATCTGGCATGCTCCTCGAGCAAAACTTTAATAAAATCTCGTATTGTTATTTGGAGAATATGGTGTTGTTGCAGAAAATGGATTTACTTTGTGATCAAGTTAGAAATCGTATTGTTATAAAAATTTGTATTTCTTTAAAATGTTGCTCTTAAGTTTCAAAAATTATAAGTTAAGAGAAATGTCAAATTTTAGAGTCAATTATTAAGTTGGGAAACCGTAGGAGTTTATGTATCAAAATGTTTGAAGTTGTTTTACGAAAAATGTTTTCCAATTGTTTGATATTGATCGTATAATAATAATTATAAAAAAAACGCATAAATAAAATAGTTAAGTAGTGGCCTTATTACAACCCAAGCAAAATCCGAAATAAATCCCGAAAACATAATAGGAAAACGTGATAAATTCAAAAGGTAAGAAAACCCGAAAATACTGAATTGAGCATGGCCACCACAAAGTCCCCGCTGACCCGATCCATCTCGCTAAGTATCACCTGAAAAAGATAATCCCACGAAGGGTGAGTCGACAGACTCAATGTGTAATGACTACATCAAAACCCAAAAGATCATAGCCTTAATCATGCATTTTAACAAGGCCCAAAGCATAGCATTTCAGGTCTTAGCATATTTAGTCACATTTATACATAATATGAAATGCAATCCCGAACCCACCTAAATATCCATCCTCTACACACCACCCGTACCTGCCAATCACACCGTGGGGATTACTAAATCGACCCTCCATCCGCTACACACCATCGAAGGCAGTCGCTGCAGTCAACTGCACATCGCCCTTATAAATTGTGGCATGGCCACCAAATAATTGTGACAGAGTCACCGGAATCATAATTTGTGACATAAGTCACCGGATACAGAATATTGTGACATAAGTCACCAGATAATGTGGTAAAACCACCGGAGCACTTCCCCTTCATCAATATCACCCATATGCCCATGCAACATACATTTTATTCAGATATCATGCAATGTATCTTACCCCAAAGTCATAACGAATTCATACATATTTCATATCCATGCTTATAACATCATTGACTGAATATTAAGGGGTAACATACCTGATTGCACTGTACCATTGAATGGTACCCATAGCCATAATCATCCATATTTCCATAATCACAAAACACAGATTAGCACTACTAATCTATCGGGAGATAATGTAGGGTTACACACCTGATAACAACGAGAACTACGCTCTCGATCTCACTGACACTTCCGCTAGCAGGGATAACAGTGAACTGCTTATCCCGTTCCGACGCTGGCCCACACCCCGGTGGCCAATCACGTACCGTAAAAACTGAACGTTTCTTGAACTTAGGGGTAGGCACTACCCCTTTCTCCCCTTTACTGGTACTCGCATCCATTTGAGGAACACTTAATCAAAACCAATTAATCAACAAACGAGATCTAAACGAATAGAATCTATAACTTAAACACCCTTACCGAATAAATCTGAATCCCAAGACTCCTTCTTATCTTTGTCGAACTCCCCCTATATACCATAGTTAGAATCGGCCAACCTTCAAAGGAATAATATGGCCTTTGGCCGATTGTCAATATCCCTTACCTTGTTGCTTAAACCCCGAAACTATTGCCTGCTCCTGGAGTTGTCTAAATCCCTACATAACCTTTGTCAAATTCGGCCTAATGCATAAAAATCTATAAGAATGGCCCTTGGCCGAATACTACACCTTGCTTACCTCAACCAACCAAAACCTGAAAGATCACTTGCCAATCGCCGGCTACCAAAAATCCCGAAACTTCCCCCTTCATGGTTTCTGCCAAATAAGATATAGGGATTAGAGCCTTTGATTTCGACAGTCCAAGAAAGAAATAGAACAGGAAATCAATCATAAAAGAGATCCTTACCGAAAAGAGTGACCAAAACACAAATGGTCCACTAGCTCTAGATGTCGACAAGAGGAGAAAGATGTTTGGTTTTTGGCTTTTAGTGCCTAAGAACAATCAGTTACAAAAGGGGGTGAAGGTGCAGTCGGTTATGGAGAAAATATGGAATGGAGGAGAAAGATGAAGGAGTGTTGGTTATTCCACTTGCGGCACAGAAGAAAACAAAGTAGAAGAAAAGATGTTTGGGATCTTTGAGAGTTTGCGGCAATGGGAAAAAAAATAAAATGAAAGAGAGATTCGGCCTAAGCAAAATAAAGAGAAGAGAAAACTTGAAAAGCACCAAAACCCCTTAAGCAAATTTCGGCTACTCCCCCTACCTACATGACCGAACTTGTCATCCAAGAAGTCCCTTGGCCGGCCAACTCTTCTCCTCTCTCTCAAATCCCTTGTTTTCCTCCTATTTTTCCTCTTCTCCTCTCATTCAAAATAATTTGAATGAGTCAACACTTATCATCCCTCTTTAGCCAAATTTTAAATGAATTTGACCAAGTCTAATCCTCATCCACTCAAAGTCCTTGTACCGTCCATCACTGCTCCTCCTTGCTACAAAATAAAAGCTCCAAACGCTTCCCTTGCTGCTCGAACCTAGGCCCTTCATACCTCCTGAGGCGTCACTCCCCTGAGCTCTAAGTGGCGCCTCCCTTGCCACTCTACTAGCTCAGTACTTGTGTCATAACCCACACACAAATTTTCTTAAGGCCTCTCTTGCTTAGCTCCCTTTTTAGGCTTAAAATCTAATATTTTTCTAAAGCTCCTACCTTCAACCCAAGGTTCCCGAAGCCCCCAAATCACATACAAACAGCACACAAACATGCTACCACATACATTCAAGTTAAAACGCATAACCCCTAAATCCCGGATATTACAACCTCAAAATTTGGCTCCAAAGCCTAACACATGATCATCAACCGAATTTATCATTTATTTATACATCATAAACATAAACCAATAATCACAAGGTTATCACAAAGTCATTTTTATAGTGTTCATGAATTCACAATTTCATGAATTCAAGGATTATAAATTTAATGTACATACTTGTGCCAACTCATAACATAATCACATACTTTCTCATCTTTGACATACCCGTTGAATACTTGGAATACTAATTGGATACATGAAAAGCCTTGCACATAAGCGCCACATATGTAGCCATTGCTAACTCAAATCTCATAACACATAGGGGCTCACTCTCGAGCTAATCACGGGCCTGCTCACACAAGCTGTCAGTCAAGACGTAACTATGCAATGCTGCTCACACAAGCTATCAGGTATCCGCAACACATGCCGAACTGCCCAGCCACTGGCAGACGTACAAGACCAGCACCCGGATCACATATACACATGGGTTCCTAGTGACATGTCACTTGTATCCTAATCTATTCGTAATGTTCAAACGAGATTTTCTCACTTTTCGAAACTTTGACGAATGTGTCCATTGAATCAAACATACAATTTATGCAATATCAAAGCATTAAAAGATAATTATAACATTGCAATATTTACATACGAACTTACTTCGGTAACAAAAATGGCGAAAAAGACCTAATCGTCAAATACTTGTTTTTCCCCTGTTCTAATTCCGAAACTCATTTTTCTTGATCTATAATATCACATTTAACATATCTAATCATTATACTATTTAAATCAGCCCAATAATCTCATTATGGAAAAATTACATTTTTGCTCCTAAAGTTTGACATTTTTACATTTTAGTCCCTAGGCTCGTAAAATGAAATGTAATCAATTTCTTCATTACCCATGCTTAACCGAACTTTATACATTTTTATAGCAGCCCACATTTTTCTTTTATTCACATTTTAACACCTATTTTACAACTTTCTACAAATTGGTCCTTTTTAGACATTTTCATCAAAAATCACTTAGCAAAAGTTCTTTATCTAACAACTAACATGCATTTTCTACCATTAACCATCAAAATACACACATGTTCAACATGGGTCAAACCCTAGACCTTCAACCATTTCTCAAATTAGTACTAGAAATAGGTAGATCATGTTATAAGGATTTCAAAAACATAAAAAAAAAATTAAAAACGAGACTAGAACGGACTTACTATTGAGCTTGAAAGCTTGACAAACCCTAGCCATGGTTTCTCTTGCAATATTCAGCCATGGGAAGAAGAAGGTGGACAAATTTTGGCTTTTTAATTCTTTTAATTACCAAATGACCAAAATACCCCTAACTTAAAAACATTCCATTTCACCTAATTCATGTCCATTTTTGTCCACCAAATTATACAATAGTCTAATTACCATTTAAGGACCTCTAATTTAAAATCTCATAGCAATTAGACACCTTTAGAAATTGGAACTCAAGTTTTGCACTTGTTACAATTTAAACCTTTTAACTAAAATGAGTGCCCAAACGATAAAATTTTCACAGAATCATTCCATAAAACTGTAAACCATAAAAATATAATAAAAATAAAATTTTTGGTGACAATTTGTGGTCCTGAAACCACTGTTTCGACTAGACCCAAAATCGAGCTATCACAACTCTCCCACTAAGCCCGAGCGACTGTTTACCAAAGACACATGTCTTTGCAAAGTCGTAAAACCGTGTATGGGGGCTGATGCCTGCCCAATGCCAGAAGGTCAAGGAAGTTGGTGACCTGGTGACAGGGGAGCCGGCAACCGAAGCCCCGGTGAATGGCGGCCGTAACTATAACAGTCCTAAGGTAGCGGAATTCCTTGTAGGGATTTTCGTCCCTGAAAATCTTACCAGAAAAGAGGTTAGGATATCATTCTCGTAGTTTCCTCTACCTCGCCGAAGAATCCTCTTCGAGGGCAATACTTCCAGAAACACTCTGTCGTCGATCAGAAATCAATTATCTTTAAATTTCAATTCTGTATACCACTTATGTCGATCTGAAGTTGCTTTCAACTTTCATGAATCACTTTCACTATTTCTCTAGAATCACAAATCAATTTAACCTCGTACATCTTCTTCCAGTCACCTTAAAACATTAAAACACACTGTTGGTACATATCGTCAAATATCTGAATTACTCTCTCAGACTTACCATCGATCCAAAGATGAATTACAACGTCAAGATGCAACTGTGTACTCAAAGTCTCCTGTAACTTTTTCCATAATTGCACTATAACCCTCGGATCTCTATCTGAAATAATGGGGACTGACACTCTATGAGAGCTAGCAACCTCAAAAATATATAACTCAGTCGATCTATCAAATAAGAAATCTGTACATATTGAAATGGACATGTGGATTTTTCTTTGTCAAACGATCAACCACAATCCAATTAACATCTTCCTTTTCGGAGATAAAAATAATCTCAATATGAAATCTGTAGTAATTCTATCTCATTTTCACTCCAGTATTGTCACTGACTGTCATAGTCTTAAGTGCTTTTGATATTCAACTTTCACCTACTGACAAGTCGACATCTGAACACAAACTCAAAAATATCATGTAACATACTTATTCACTAGAACATCTACTTGATATAACTGTACATATTATTACTCCTTGAATGAGCAAACGAGCTAATACTGAGCTTCGTACAAAATTTTTTGCATAAGCTCTAGATTCTTCTATAAGCAAATTCTATCTCAGAATAATAATAATAGGAATCAGGTCCGACCTGAAATTAAAAATCAAAAGTCGACTCACACTGTACTCGTTTAGTTTACCACTGACTATCACATTTTCGAGCTTCTCAATCTTGCAAAGAAAACATCGCTTTAGCTTTTAATTTAGCTAGAATCAGACCGTCATCAAATAAGATCAATCGTGTAACCAACTCTCACAAAATAAACAAAGATTTTCCATTCAAGCATCTGTAACTATATCTACTTTCCCAAAGGTTAATCGATAACTACTCACAATCTTTCAATAGTTCAAGCCATCGATGCTGTCTTAAATTCAGATTTTTCTGTAAAATTAGATACTTTAAACTCTTGGAATCAGGAAGCATGTGACATTCTTAGTCAAACAAACAATGCCATCAAATTCCCAACACAGACATAAAAGCGGTCGGCTCTAAATCACCCATCGGACAATTCTTTTAATGAGACTTTAGCCATTTGAAAGCATAAATTATTACTTTACATTATTGTATTAAAACACATTCCAACCCGTTCAATAATGCATCGCCGAAAACTAAAAAATTCTTTACTCAATTCAAACTGAACCCAAAACCAGTGCTTCAGTTAATAATACCTTCAACTATTTTCAAATTTGCTAACATGCAACAGATCATTCAACTTTCACAAATATGATAACCTTATCAAGCATAACAACTTTAACTCTTAATAACATCATTCGATTAGAACAAATCTAATAGGTATATCTCTGTATCATACTTTCCAGAATATGAATTCTTTCTTCAGACTGCCTGTCTATATACTCGTGAATGCACAAAGTTCATTTCCATACCTGAGAAAAGAAAGCCATCATACAATTTGAGCTTGAGCTTTCACCATTTTTACCTTTGCCGATGTCAATTCCTTTCACAAAAAATTAAAGAAATCCTAATACCAGAATCACCACTTCCTATGATTGAACAAGAAATATAATCATAATAGACATAATTATCACAGGCCAAAGAACATAATTTAATGATGAGCCATGCTTGATAATTTACACAATAAGGATGATAAGAAAATCTGAGATAATGAAATCCAAAATGCGAGACCAAACCGAATGTCCAAGAACACAACTCATATGAAATAATAAAGATCTTGATGATTCCTCAGAGAAAATCAAAAGAAAAACACTGCTTATACGCTCTAGAATCAATCGTAATAGGGATAATATATTTTCCAAATATATATAAAACAAAACAACAACCACAATAAGTAGAAACGAAAGAATAGCCTTACATAGATTTCGCCATCACTTTTATTCCAAACATAATAGAATAGAATCCCAAAAAGATAAAGAAATGCCGATCATAAACCAACCAGACCAACAGTGCTTTCGTCTAACATTATAGTCAGATAATATTCTCATACGATAAGAATTTCATTAGAAAATTAACAATAACATATATCTCTGAGGATAAAAGAATATATAGAGTACCCAGGAGAGATCATCATAATCTATTCAACTATAACTATTATAGTCAGACATCTTTATAATCAAACATCATTCTTCTGACTAATTTTGTTTTCACTAATCCCTATTATTCCATTCACTAACAAAAATCAATTCGAAAGACAAATACATACTTTAGACATCATACCTGAATGAGTCGATTAGCCGGGATTAGCTTTTTCTTTAACCGTGACATTGCGTAATCTGAATAATCTTTAGAACAATCTGACACCTCTTTCAAAATTGTGTTTACTTGCCAAACTATTCTCAACTCTAACCGTATTAATAATTATTCGACCACTAAACACTTTAGTTTCACACTTGTGAGCTCATTCAATATAAACCTCATGGATTTTATTATAAAAGCAACACTAGTAAGGGGGTGGGGTCGTAAAGCCTCTAATTCTGAGTCTTATATATACACACACACAACGTAGTATTCATCATCAACATAATATCATCATAAACATATAATTCACTTCAAGCAAATTAACAAACATATTTATGTTACACGAGCTTACCGATTATATTTATTCAAACAATTGCACATAAACATACATTCCATAAATTTTAAGTAAGTTTACTTATCACATTTACTTAATCAAACATGTTGGGCACATAACATCATATGAATGCCAAACAAACATGGATGAGCTTATCACAATGTAAACTTTCATTTCATTTCACTTTTCCATACTTCAAGAATACTTCCCATTGAACTATTATAATTTCGATGGACTACTCGGGTAGTATACCCAAGGTATGCATGTCAACAGTTCTGTCAATTCATATTCGAAAATGCCCCTCAGGTACATATTCATAGAGCACACTCTCGAGCCACATATTATATAACAGGATTGCCAGTCCAAGCTAAATCTTTTCGACAACGTATTCTCTAAAGCGCTTACTCTAGATTACCCATCCGGGCTAAATCCTTTTGTAACAATTATAACATTTTATCCATTTCAACAAAACACCATAATCAATCGAAATACAACGTTCAACCGGGACAATGACATTTTATCCATGTTTCTCAACTTATGTGTATTTCATTTTGTACAATCATCACATACATATCATGAACTACCTTTCTAAGTTTCGACTCATCATAAACACATTTTCAAAAACCTTAGTATCACTTTCGGCATTATTGAAAATAACTCGATTGAAAAGCATCTCTGTCTCAGCAAGACAGTCCTCATCAAAGTTGGGAAATATCACACTATCATAGGTAGTAAAATGGCATGTATAGCTAGACTCACAAACGCTACATTAGTCCAAGAATAGACTAAACCGTAGCTCTGATACCACTAAATGTAACACCCCTTACACGTATTCAATGTCAGAACAGGGTTCGAGGCAATACCGAACTTATATCATAAATATACATACATTTTCGAGTCATGAATTTGCATCCAAATTAAAAGTTTTAACATTCATTCACATCGTCTCAAAAATAAGCCTATGAGGCCCAAAACGTGCATTGGAAGTGGTTCGGGACTAAACTGAGAACTTAGGGAAATTTTACAAAACTTAGAAAAATTTTCATGTTTTAGGGCCACATGTGTGGGTCAAGGGACACGCCCGTGTGGCATGTCGCACGCCGATGCTTCAGGCCGTGTCCAAACTTGGGGTGCTTACTGACTTACGCATAAGGCCATGCCACACGTCCGTGTTCTAGGCTGTGTGGTTGATTTTATTTTCATAATTTTTCATAAACTACGTTCAGACTTCACACAGCCAGGCACACGCCCGTGTCCAATGCCGTGTCCTCCACACGGCTGAGACACACTCTCGTGTCTCTGCTTGTGTGTTGGATACTAGACATTCTATTTTGCAAATAATTAAGGTGTAGGGGACACACGGCCTAGAAACACGCACACGGCCTAGACACACGCCCGTGTGTCTACCCGTGTTGTAACAACCCAATTTCAGTAAAATCAAAACAGTGGTTTCGAGACCATAAATCCGAGTTCAAAAAATAAAAATTATTTTAAATACATGCAAATGATTGGTAGTATGATAGGAAGATTACATGAAAATTTTGATAGGAAAATTTTATCGATTATGTGTCTAATTGCAAAAAGGATTAAATGGCATAAAATGTCAAAGTTGAATTCTAGTGGCTATAAGGATCCAATAACTATGGAATTAAGAAGGGGAGATCCTTATATGGCAATTAGACCATTAAGGAAAACTATGTAGATATTTTTGGTGAATCATCCATGGAAAAATTGAAAAAGGACAAGGACTAAATTGGAAATAGAAATAATTAAAGATGAAAAATAATTAAAATAGAATTAATATCACTATATATCATTAAAATAGAAAGATTTGAAAGTGATGCTGAACAGACTTCAAAACTGAGTAATCCTATTTCAAGAGGCAGACCACCTCGACATCCTGGAAATGTTACTAGTAGCTGAGGTGTTACAAAGAATTCAACAACTAAATCTGAAGCAGGAGCTCCTGCAAGGACTTATGCTATACGTGCTAGAGAAGATGCTTCAGCACTAGATGTCATTATTGGTACTTTTTCTTTACTTGATACTGATATCACTGCATTAATTGATCATAGTTCCACACACTCATACATATGCACAAATTTAGTAAATGCTAAAAATTTACCTGTTGAATTCACCGAATTTGTGGTGGAAATTTCAAATCCCCTGGGTCAATGTGTTATGGTGGATAAATTTTGTGAAAATTGTCTATTGATAGTAAAGGGTAAATGTTTCTTGGCTAATCTGATGTTACCGCTTTTTGATGAGTTTGATGTGATATTGGGAATGGACTAGTTAATCTAGCATGATGCAGTAGTGAATTGTAAACAAAAATATGTTTTATTAAAATGTCAAGATGGCGAGTTACTCCATTTTGAATCTGATAAAATAGATGGGTTATCTAATGTGATTTCAGCAATATCAGCACAGAAATGTATCAGGAAGGATTATGATGCTTATCTTGCGTATGTGATGGACACAAAGGTATCTGAGTCAAATATTCAATCGGTGCCAGTTGTTTGTGAGTTTCCAAATGTATTCCCGGAAGAATTGTCTGGTTTACCGCCTGTCAGAGAAGTGGAGTTTTCTATAGATTTGGTTTCGGGAACAACACTAATATTAATAGCACCTTTGATTGTCGAAATCAGAGCTTTAAAATTTATAATCAGAATGAACGAACCTGGAAACTAACTCTGACAACGATTTTAAGCCAAGCGCACCCATCGAACAGTAGTGTAGTTTAGGCAAGACCGGAATATCGAATCCCAAAGGAACCAAAAGTACTAATACTAACTCTCTTTTTTATGATTTAGCCTAAGAATTAAGTGAATGGTTATCTAATCTAAATTTAACTATCAACTAAACTAAAGACGCAGAGACCAAAAGAGAATGAATTGAGGAAAAATAATTTGGAAGAAAAACCAATTGATTAAGACTATACCCTTAGGAAGAATACACTTAGACTTCACTTGTTATCTAACACTGAACCAGACGATGTATTCACTTGACTTGATCCGTAAGATTCCCTAATGTATATTAAACCCTCTCTCGAAGCGAAGAACGTCTAACCTTAGGTAGATTAATTGAAATCTCTTTCTAATTAAAACCCCTAGAATCGCATTAACTCGATCTATGGACTCCCATATTAGGTTTCACCCTAATCCGGCAAAATCTCGTCACCCTATCTCTAGGCGTGCTATCAACTCTGCTTAATTATGCTAGCTCTACTCTTAAAGATTCCTAAAGATTCAAACAATCAAAGTCATATATTTGTAGCATGAAAACGTAGGTGTCTCCCCTTATCTAAATAATTACCTTTAATTCAAAATCGACAAGGAATGGCATCCTCACAAAAGATTCACTCAAATCACTCGAAGTGTTTAAGGTTCAAAATTAAGCACTCAAAAGTCAAACCTGAAAAGTTAATCCCATAGGCTTGCCTGAAAATTAAATCTCCACCACTGTAAAATGAGATGATAAACAGATCAAAAGGTCTTTAACAGGGTTGTAACGGGGCTAGGGTTAAAGGTGTGGAAAAAGGCTGAATTAGGAGGTTAGAATCGAGATTGACCTGACAATTTACCTAACTAGAAAAATGAACTAATCCTAAATAATTACATCAATTGAAAACTAATGATACGAGCTTTTTCTTCAAGATTTGGAATTTAATGCATAAGCTCACTTAATCACACAACTAATAATGAATATACTTCGTTTTTTTAAGAACAAGTCAAATAATAGGAAAGAACTTTTATAACTGAAATATAAAACATAATTAGGAAACTATTCAAAATCAAATCTCGACAAAAAGGGAGTCAAGGAGGATAGTGATAACAAATACAAAGGGTTTTGGGTTAATATTAGTGGGTGAGTCCATAACAAAAAAAAAGGGTTGTTAGGATTAAACGAGGTTCACTAGGGGTTAATTGTGAAGGTAGGCTTTTTATGGATTAAGTGGGTTAAATCCTAGGTGCCTTAGTCATCTCTGTATATCAAATCAAAGGTGTGGTCTCGATATGTATGAACGAGGCAAGTTCTAGAATAACAATTCAAAGTTGACACACTCACAATTAAAAAGTGAGCATGAAAAAGAATATATGCTGTATAAGGCTAAAAAATCTCACAAAAAAATATAGGTGTTTTGATGTCAACCTCATAAATTTCAAACTTCAAGATAATATTCAAATTTAGGTTAACAACCTAGCAAAGATTTTTATTCTGAAAAATAGACTTATCATGCTTGATTCTCTAGTATCTTAAAATTTTAATCATCAATGCACAGTTGACTATGACTTACTCAAAAACATGTCAAAAAAAACCATAAATCATCAGAAGTTTCTTCCTAATTAGTAATATAAGGAAATTACTCAAAAATAAGACTAAATTTAGGGGATTTGAGAATAATGCAGAAAGTTAGGCACTTTTATCCCCCACACTTAAGATGTATATTTCCCTCAATGTAGAAGGATAGATAATATCAGTTATTAGATAATCAAAAGAGAGGGGAAAAAGTGACACTCCCTGAATTATGGATGGATTCCTTGGAGGATGTGTAGAATACGTTGGAGGTGTCGTCTTTAGTTGTGGCGGTTACTAACGATCTCTGCGCTAGATGAAGTAATTGGGTAGCTCGTGAATAATTAGCCAGGGATTTTTAAGACACATTTAAAATATACTAAATATATAACTAAAGACAAGAAAACTAAAGAGAAGGAAAATAGAAAGTAAAATAAAGTTAAAAGAAAAGGTGGATGGACCGAGGAGTCCTTATTGTTAGATGGTTCGTGAGGTGGGTGTGACCTCTAAGGCTGCAGAGGTCCTGGCGGTGGCAGAAGTGGCGTGGTTATGGTTGTGGTCGTGGTGATTCCCTAGCAGCCTTTTGAACCTAACACTAAGAAACTAAACTATATTAAACTAAATTAAGCATAAGATTGTCAAAGAGAAGGAAAATGAAGCAAAAGAGAAAAGAAAAATAGAAACTAATTGGTCTAAAGACCTTTGGCTTGTTGTTTGGATGAAGCGGCCAGCATGAACTTATGTATAGGGGTCTCCCTTGAGGAGACTACGCTTGCCTTCTTCTGCTTCTTCGACATGGATATGTGTAGCTCAAGAGTTTGGAGACTTTGTTATGGAGAGGGGGAAAAAAGGAAGAAAAGAGGATGGGTGTGGGAAGAATGGGAGGGGGTGGTTTAAATAGAGTTTTGGAGTCTGATGTTCCCCCACGCCCGTGGACCGTGGGCATGTCGCTTCACACAGTCGCCTCGTATAGCCTTGTGTCTAGGCATGTTGATTCACCCACGATCGTTTTACAGATTGCCACGCCCATTTCTGAGAAGTCACTACCGTGGGCTTTTGTCGGTGCCCATGTTAGAGTGGTTGGGTCCGTGAACTTCAAAAATTAGTTGAGTCTGATTCATACCGCCTCTGCCATATTGGTACAAAGATTCTTGAGGTACACACGGCCACGGCCACGGCCGTGTGCAAGGCCGTGTCGCTTGGAAATCTGCACCCTTGGTTAGTTTAAAATTAGGTGCTAAAAATGAAGATAAAAAAATAATAAAACAGAATAAATAAAAATAAAAATATAAAAGTTAATGGGGTTAGTACTCGGGTTGCCTCTCGAGAAGCGCTCATTTATAGTCTTAAGCTAGACTCTCCTCTCATTTGTGTGTTCATGGTGGTTTGAGGAGTTGAACGTCCTTCCTTGTGCTGGCAGTTCCATTATCATGATAAGGTTTAAGACGAGTAACATTTATTTTCAAAATGACAAAAATTGGGTTACTTACCTCGATTGTTCCGTATGGAAAAACATTAATTACCTTGAAAGGGATTTCCTTGCTTGTGTTAGGATCAGGTGGAGATATTCGTGGGTCCGCTTTGTCTAATAATAGCTGATCTCCAATTTTAAACTTAGGTGCCTCGTAGAGTGGCTTTGGTTCTGCTTTGGGTATCCCTAGTTCTCTTTTAAGGTTCGCCTTCTCCTCTTCTAGTTCATCGATCTGAGTCCTTTGTTCCTCATGAGTTGTATATTTGTTGGCACGAGGTCCATGTTTCGGCTCAGGTTTGTAACCTTATGGTGTTTCCTGAAAAGAAGGATCAATCGAATGGTTATCAAAAGAATTTACATTCTCACCTTGGTTACTTGATGTTCTAGCTGAGTCGAGGGCTTGAAGAGTGACTGTCTCCTCGCCTACATAAAGTGTAAGTTCGCCTGCATCAACATCGATTTCAGTTCTGGCAGTTGCTAAGAATAGTCTTCCTAAAATTAGGGGGATCGTATTGTCCTCACCCATGTCTAAAATGACAAAGTCTACTGGGAAAACAAATTTGTCAATTTTTACAAGAACATCTTCGATAATACCCCTAGGAATTCTAATAGTTTTATCAGCTAATTGAATGCTCATTCTAGTTTGTTTGGATTTCCCTAGACCTAGTTGTTTAAACAATTTAGAAGGCATGACATTTATGCTTGCCCCTAAATTAGCTAACGCATTATCAATAGTTAAACTACCAATCAAACATGGAATTGTAAAACTCCCTGGATCTTTCAATTCTATGGTAGTTTATTTTGCAACATTCTGAGCACACTGCGTTCAGTTCCACATGTGATTCCTCATCTATCTTTCGCTTATTTGTCAAAAGCTTCTTTAAAAATTTCCTGGAATCTGGCATCTGCGAAAGAGTGAACTATTCCTCTGTGTCGTCTTTCGTTATTGCTTGGGGATATGGTATGCGGGGTTTGTACTCTTTGATTACCGTTTTTAGCTTGTTATTGACCTCAACCATATCTTCTTCTACCACCTTCTTTTGTTCTAAATTAGTCGCGTCTAGCCTTTCACTATGTTGAGCTGTTATGGCTTGAACTTGCTCCCTTGGGTTAGTCTCGGTGTTGCTCGGAAGTCTTCCTTGTGGTCTCTCAGAAATCTGCTTAGCAAGTTGCCCGAATTGGTCCTTGAAATCTTGTAACAATGCCTCAAGTTTTGTTTCTATCTTCTGGAAATGTGTGTCTGAGGCTGTTATGAAGTTTGTTAGCGCCTCTTCAAGGTTCGGCTTCTTTTCCTGTGGGTAGGGTAGTTGTTGGAAGTTTTGGGATGGTTGTGATCTTTGATTTCTTTGACCGCCCCATGAGAAATTGGGGTGGTTCCTCCAACCTGGATTATAAGTATTACTATAAGGGTTATTGTTAGATCAGAAATTATTACCCATATAGTTCATCTGCTCGCTCTTCATGCCCTGTCCGAAGGGTGGGTATTCAGGATTCACCATTCCTTCACTTGCATCGCACTTCATTACTGGATGTGCCTGTGGAGAACCATAAAAACTATCAAATTTTTTATGTAACAATTCTACCTGATTTGATAGCGCAGTTACTGCATCAATGTTGTAAACTCCGACTGCTTTAGCTGGCCTTGTCCTTGTAACTTGCCGCTGATAGTTATTCAGTGACAACTCCTCTATCAACTCGTATGCTGCTTCAAGAGTTTTGTTGTTCAAAGTTCCACCGGTAGCTGAATCGATTAGCTGCCTTGTTGAAGGGTTCACACCGTTGTAAAAAGTTTGGACCTGTAGCCACAATGGTAGTCCGTGGTGTGGGCACCTCCTTAACAAATCTTTGTATCTCTCCCATGTGTCGTATAATGTCTCTGAATCTATCTGCACAAAAGAAGAGATATCATCCTTAATTTGGCCGTTTTGGCCGGTGGAAAATATTTTAATTAAAAAATTTCGATGATTTGATCCCATGTAGTGATTGATCTTCGTGGAAGAGAATGTAACCACTTTTTGTTTTTATTTCTCAGGGAAAAGGGAAATAACTGAAGACGGATGGCATCATCAGAAACACCATTTATCTTGAAGGTGTCGCAAAATTCTAGAAAATTTGCTAAGTGTGTGTTAGGATCCTCATCCTGCAAACCATCAAACTGAACAAACTATTGTCTCATCTGTATGGTGTTAGGTTTCAGTTCAAAGTTATTTGTAGCAATAGTAGGCCTAACAATACTAGAATCTGTTCCTGTTAAACTAGGTTTACCATAATCATACATAGTACGTGGAGCATGATGTTCGGCCATCTCTGGAGGTGGCAGATTATTCTCTGCCATCTCTTCTATGGTATTTATTTCGGCTCCTTGCTCTTCGTTTATGTAGTTTAGGTTTCGCCTTATTTCTCTATGATTTCTACGAACGATACCTTCAATATCACTATCGTAAAGTAGAGGTCCTGTCGGGTTCCTTCTAGTCATAAACTAGGGGTACCTGAAAGGGACAAAAGAAAGAAGAGAAAGAAAAATTTAGAAAAATAAAAAATAAAATTTAATTTCAAAAAATAAAAATAAATATGGCTAAAGTAATAAAAATTAAGCTTTCTTAATATTTCAGTTCCCCGGCAACGGCGCCAAAAACTTGATCGTCGAAATCAGAGCTTTAAAATTTATAATAAGAATGATCAAACCTGGAAACTAACTCTAACAATGATTTTAAGGCAAGCACACCTATCGAACAGTAGTATAGTTTAGGCAAGACCTGAATATTGAATCCCAAAGGAACCAAAAGTACTAATACTAACTCTCTTTTTATTATTTAGCCTAAGAATTAAGTGAATGGTTATCTAATCTAAATTTAACTATCAACTAAACTAAAGACACAGAGACAAAAAGAGAATGAATTGAGGAAAAATAACTTGGAAGAAAAACCAATTGATTAAGACGATACCCTTAGGAAGAATCCACCTAGAATTCACTTGTTATCTAACACTGAACCAGAAGATGTATTCACTTGACTTGATCCGTAAGATTCCCTAATGTATATTAAACCCTCTCTCGAAGCGAATAACGTCTAACCCTAGGTTGATTAATTGAAATCTCTTTCTAATTAAAACCCCTAGAATCGCATTAACTCGATCTATGGATTCCCATATTAGGTTTCACCCTAATCCGGCAAAATCTTGTCACCCTATCTCTAGGCGTGCGATCAACTCCGCTTAATTATGCTAGATCTACTCTTAAACAGGGACTTTTGCTCCACCACCTAAGCACATCATACTTGAATCAATATCCCAGAAATATCAACACAAGAATTAAGCAAACATAATTAAGAACAAGTCAAATATTTATCATATAGTTCAGAAAACAATAACAAGATCTATCTTAGGTTTCATCCCCTTTAGGTATCTGAAGAGTTTAGTTCATAATAATAAAAGAAAACATCTCAAGAGAAAAGATAAAACAAAATATAAGAAATCCCTAAAACTCCCTGAAGGAATTGAAGGAGAGATCCACCATATTGAGTCGAATTCCGGCTTATTGAGATGGATCAACTGGCCATCTTCGAGTGATTCTCCACAAATCTGACCTTTTCGGCTTGGCTCCTTGCCTAGCTAACCACCCTCTTTTAGGTAACACTTAGGGTGTTTATATAGGCTCCTGGAATGTGTTTCTTTGGCCCTAAGTATCCTTTTCTGATTGAAATTGCTCTTTGTCCCAACAGGGACACGTCCATGACACACGCCCGTGTGGATCGTGGCCAGGCCGTGCTCGGACTTCTTTAATGAGACACGGCCGTGTGAATCGAGATCAGGCCGTGTTCTAGTAGATTGATGTGGCACGGCCGTGTGGGCTTAAGTCCAGGCCGTGTCAATTTCCTCTTTGGCCCAATTTGGCCCGTTTTGGGCCCGTTTTCTATTCTTGTCATCCTCGGGTGCTTTTCTAGGTACAAAACATGAAAATAAAGGATTAAGAGCACCTTTTTACCTAAATCAATGCTTAATTCATCCAAAAGCATACTAAATGTTGGCTTAAAAGGTAACAGGCCGATTTATACCCTAGTCAGAACAGTGGTTTTGAGACCACAAATCTGAGTCTGAATAACATTTTAATATTATATTCTGTGCCGTTGATATGTGGTTTAGCACGTGGTAAATTTTTGTAAGTGAATTTGTCTGTTCATGCGTTTAATTTGAGCAAAGGATTGATTTGCATTAAATGTGAAAGTTGTATGCATTTGTTGATGTACTAATGTGTTGTGGCTTTTTAAAGTTATGGCCTTAAATGGTAATTTAACCACTATTAGTTAGTGGGTGAATGTGGTCAAAAATGACCTTGTAAAATATGCTTTATATATTTTATTTTGAAGGTTAAATTTGGAAATGGGTTATTAAGTTATATTATGATAGAATAAAGCATTAAAAATGGCCATTTCTATTCATTCTTTCACCGAAAATACAAAGAAAAGAAAATAAGGTTTTAAGCTAGCTATATTCGGTCATTGTTTAAGCTTGAATTGAAGGTTAGTTTCCGATTCGTTTTCGATAATTTCTACATTTTTGCAATCATTATTTTGAGAGCTATCAGACCCATGTCTCAATTTAATGAATTGATGATGTTTGTGTGCTATGCCATTGATGATTTGTTGAGCTTTTTGATGATTTTAGGTGTTAAATGAAAGATATGAGCTAGATGAACATGTTTTGTTCTTGAAGTTTTGATAAATTTAGCTAATTAGGGCTAAATTGGGAAAATAGAAAGTTGAGGGACTAAATTGCAAATTTGATGAAATATTTGGACTTATATAGTCCCTAGAGAGGTTCGACGAAGCATGTGTATATGTGGATTTTGTGAATTTGATGTTTTGTAAAAATGGACTAAATTGTCTAATTGTGAAAATGTGAGGGCTAAATTGTAAATAGCCCAAAATATGTATGTATGGATTGAATTGAACGAAATAGTGAATAAAAGGGTTAATTCTGAATATGTTTAGATCAAGAACCGAGGAAAACGGATTTAGATCGTGGGAAAGCGAAAGTAAACGAGTAGCCATTTCTATTCTGATAAACCGAATCCGAGGTAAGTCACTATGTAAATAAACGTACTTGTTTGATATTATATATGTTCATATGATTAATGTTGACTATGAAGGTTTATGAGAAGTTATGAAAATGAATTCCGAGATAAGTTCGATATAGTGATTAAGTCCGGTAAGTCCCGTACGAACCTAGGAATAAATAGGATTAGCTATGTCATAACATAGGTAACTGTTCTGTTTTATCAAGTAAGACCATGTCTGGGACGTTGGTGTTGATTTGAGATTCGTGTAAGACCCTATCTGGGACAGTGGCATCGATATCTGAATATGTGTAAGACCACGTCTGGGATGTTGGCATCAATATAAGATTTACGTATAAGACCACGTCTGGAACGTTGGCATCATTATGATTTTTACAAGTAAGACCATGTCTGGGACATTGGCATCGTTCTGATTTGTGTAAGACCCTGTCCGGGACAGTGGCATCGATATCTGAGTGCACATAAGACCTCGTCTGGGACGATGGCATTGTACTACTATTCCGAGCTTTTAAAGTATCCTATTGGATTCCTTATGGTTCAACAGGAAAGTATGAGATATAAATGACAAATTCGAGCTTTGATAGATTAAGTAAATGAATGTTCGATTCAGGTATGTTGATCATACACCAAATGTGTATATAAGGTAAGTGACTAAGTGTTTTACTATGATGGATTGGAAATATGATACATGAAAGCATATATGAAAAACTATGTGTTTGTGATTCTTGAATTGATAAATGTGGCAATTTGGCCAAGAATATGAATCAAAATATAAATGTGAGAAATTTACCTGGTAGAAGAAATATGCCAATGTGGTTATATGCTTACAGGCTTTACATATCAAGTTTGTTTGTGTATTTACTTACTAAGCTTTTGGAAAGCTTACTCTCTGTATGTGTTTTCTTTGTTTTGTAGGTCGTCTAAGCTACTGATAGGCTCGAGACCGTCACGGGTCGTCATCACACTACTAAAACTTATTTTGGTACACTTTGAAAATGTATATAGCTCAATATGGCATGTATAGACTAGTTTTGGTATAAGTTGTATAATGAACTTAGCCATGTGATTTGGCTAACTATGTTTTGCTAATATGCCTTAATGAATGTGATATGTGAAGTTGTTTTGACATGATTAGTTGAAATATGAAATGGTTATGAGATGGTAAGTATATATTGATGAAAGGAGCTTGGTATAATTTAGATTTAGTCATGCAAATTGGTATGTTTGGAATTTGTTTGAATGGTTTGTAGTGTGATTACCTTAGTTGGCAAATATGCATGAATTGGTTGATTATTTTGGTATGTTATGATGGTAAAATGTGCATGAGACATCTTGTTAAATATGGCTTGTAGGGTTGACCCTTATGGGTGGCATTTTGGCCTCATAAATGGCCTATAATGTCACACGGTTGTGGCACACGGGCGTGCCTAACAACCGTGGGTGAATTGTAGGATGTAGTTTAACATCACATGGCCTCGAAACGGGCGTGTCATCTGGCCGTGGTGTGCAAGTCAGTAGCTAGCATAAAAGTACACGGCCAAACACACGGGCGTGCTTGGTGGCCATGGTGGGGAAGTCAGTATATGACCTAAAAGTACACGGCCATGTCACACGGGCGTGCCTCTCCTGTAGTTTAGTAAAGTTTTAAATTTTCCGAGAATTCTCTACGAGTTTCGATTTAGTCCCGACTCAAATTGTAAGCATGCTTAAGGTCTTGATGACCCGTTTAAGGGACATTATGTCTGAGAATGTTGATTGAATGTATGATTTTGTCCGCGAACGTTTTCGATATGTCCGGTAACGCTTCTAACCTTAATCCGGTGACGGACACGGGATATTGGTGTTACATAAAATATGTTACTTTTATGGTGTATCAACCTTCTAGAATGGCTCCTGCTGAATTGAAAGAGTTGAAAACACAGTTACAGGAATTAATCGATAGGGGTTTTGCTCGACCCAGTTTCTCACCATGGGGTTCTCCAATACTGTTTGTAAAGAAGAAAGATGGATCTCTGTGATTGTGTATTGATTATAGGCAGCTCAACAAAGTCACAATAAAGAATAAATACACGTTGCCTCGTATAGATGATCTGTTTGATCAGTTAAAAGGAGCTACTGTATTTCTAAAGATTGATCTTCGTTCAGGTTATTACCAGCTCCAGGCAAAAGATTCAGATGTTCCAAAGATAGCTTTCAGGACCAGATATGGCCACTATGAGTTTTTGGTGATGCCATTTGGGCTGACTAATGTACCAGTAGTGTTTATGGATTTGATGAACATAATTTTTAGACTGTACCTAGATAGGTTTGTAGTGGTATTTATTGACGATATTTTAGTTTATTCCCGAGATGAAAAGGAACATGATGAACATTTGAGAACTGTATTGCAAACTTTACGTGATAAACAATTATATGCCAAGTTCAGTAAATGTGAATTTTGGCTACGGGAAGTCGGTTTTCTTGGACATATTCTGTCTACTGAAGGTATTAGGGTGGATCCGAGTAAAATTTTAGCAATTGTTAATTGGAGTCAACCAAAGAATGTGTCAGAGGTCAAAAGTTTTCTAGGCCCAGCCGAATATTATCGGAGATTTGTTAAAGGATTTCCGATGATAGCTTCTTCGATAACTCGTCTATTACAGAAAGATGTGAAGTTTAAGTGGAATGATAAATGCCAACAGAGTTTTAATAGATTGAAGACTTTATTGACCGAAGCGCCTGTGTTTGTACAACCTGAATCAGGTAAGGAATTTGTGATTTACAGTGATGCATCTCTAAATGGTTTAGGTTGTGTTTTAATGCAAGAAGGAAAAGTAGTTGCATATGCTTCAAGACAACTTAAACCACATGAAAGAAATTACCCAATACATGATCTTGAGTTGGCAGCCATTATGTTTACATTGAAAATATGGCAGCATTACTTGTATGGTGAAAAATGTCTTTTTACACAGGTCATAAAAGCTTGAAGTACTTGATGACACAGAAAGACTTGAATTTGAGGCAACACAGGTGGTTAGAACTAATAAAGGATTATGATTTGATCATTGACTATCATCTGGGAAAAGCCAACGTAGTTACAGATGCTTCGAGCAGGAAATCTTTATTTGCTTTAAGAGCAATGAATACCCGGTTATCTTTGTCTGGTGATGGTTCCGTTATAGCTGAGTTAAAAGCCAGACCAACATTTTTACAACAAATTTGTGAAGCCTAGAAGAATGATGACGAATTACAAGCTAAATGGGAACAATATGAATTGGATTCTGATTCAGAATTTCAGATTGGGTTTGATGGTTGCTTATTATTCAGAGACAGAATATGTGTGCCGAGGAACTCAAAATTGGTACAAAAGATTTTACATGAAGCTCATAATGGTACAATATTTGTTCATCATGGTAGTAATAAAATGTATAATGATATGAAAATGATGTATTGCTTCTCAGGAATGAAATGGGATATTTCTGAATTTGTGTTTAAGTGTTTAATATGTCAGCAAGTAAAAGCTGAACATCAAGTGCCATCGAGATTATTGTAGCCAATTACTATACCACAATGGAAATGGGAGAGGATTACTATGGATTTTGTATTTGGGTTACCCATGTCTCCTTGAAAGAAAGATACCATTTGGGTAATTATGGACCAGTTAACAAAGTCTGCACATTTTATACCAGTACGTATGGACTTTTTTTTTTGGATAAATTAGCTGAATTATATGTCTCAAAAATTGTTAGATTGCATGGGCTACAGGTTTCTATTATCTTTGATAGAGATCCCTGGTTTACATCTCGATTTTGGAATAAATTGCAAGAAGCACTGGGTACACAGTTACGTTTTAGCACTGCATTCCATCCTCACACAGATGGTCAGTCCGAAAAGGTGATACAGATTTTAGAGGATATGCTTCCATGTTGTGTGCTTGAATTTGAAGGTAACTGGGAAAAATATTTACCTTTGACTGAGTTTGCTTATAATAATAGCTATCAGTCGAGTATTAAAATGGCACCGTATGAAGCTCTATATGGTCAAAAATGTAGAACACCATTATACTGGATAGAGCTCAGTGAGAAGAAGATTCATGGAGTTGATTTAATTCGAGAAACTAAAGAAAAAGTAAAGGTGATACGAGACAGTCTGAAAGAAGCTTCACATAGACAAATGTCTTATACTGATCTTAAAAGAAAAGAAATAGAATTTGAGGTTGGTGATAAGGTATTCTTGAAAGTGTCACCTTGGAAGAAAGTACTCCGGTTTGGTCGTAAAGGAAAACTGAGTCCTTCGTTTATTGGACCATATGAAGTCATTGAAAGAATTAGAGCAGTTGCTTATCGGTTAGCATTACCACTAGAACTTGATAAGATCCACAATGTCTTTCATGTATCGATGTTACATTCCTTCACATGTTATTTCACCGACAGAGGTCAAAATTCATCCTGACATGACATATACTGAGGAACCATTAAAATCTTAGCTCGGGAGACAAAAGAGTTAGGAAATAAAAAGGTAGCATTAGTAAAGGTTTTTTGGTAGAAACAAAGAATAGAAGAAGCTACTTGGAAACCAGAGGATACAATGAGGAAGTAGTACCCGAATCTCTTTACTGGTAAGATTTTTGAGGATGAAAATCCTTAAGGGGAAGAGTCGTAACAGCTCAATTTCAGTGAAATCGAAACAGTGGTTTCGGGACCACAAATCTGAGTTTTTAAAAAAAATTATTTTAAATACATGAAATGATTGGTAGTATGATAAGAAGATTACATGAAAGTTTTAATAGGAAAATTTTATCGATTACGTGTCTAATTGCAAAAAGGACTAAATTGCATAAATTGTCAAAGTCTAATTCTAGTGGCTATAAGAATCAAATAGCTATGGAATTAAAAAGGTGAGGTCCATATATGGAAATTAGACTACTGAGGAAAACTATGTAGATATTTTTGGTTAATAATCCATTAAAAAATTGAAAAAGGGCAAGGACTAAATTGGAAATAGAAATAATTAAAGATGATAAATAATTAAAATAGAATTAATATCATGACATATCTTCTTCATCAAAAATAATAGAAACCCAAGGAGAGAGAAAAGAAAACTTTTTAAGCTTAAAATTGGTAAGTTCCTTGTCCCGTTTTTAGTAATTTACATATTTTTGAAACCGGGAAAGTCTAATTTCTCTATTTGGGGGTTAATTTGAAAAGAAATCAAAGTATAGAAAATTTTTCATGGATTAATATGCTTAAGTTTGAAAGTTTATGGTAGAAATTGAAAGGTTGTTAATAGATAAACAACTTTTACAAAGTAATTTTTGATGGAAACATGATTAGGGATTAAATTGAAAAGTGATGAAATATATGGAAAAATTCTGATTTTTGTGAAACAAGTGTGCTGTAAAAGTTATATTAGAATTTTGGTTAGGCTTGGAATAAGGATTAAATTGTATGAATTTCACTTTCTGAGCCTAGGGACGAAATTGGAATTAATTAAAAGTTTAGGGGCAAAATAGTACTTTTGCCTAGAACGTGAATTGGGTTTAATTGAATATGAAATGTATGAAATTGATGATTAAATTGTGACACCCCTATCCCGAGTCCGTCGTCAGATTAGGGTTAGGAGCGTTATCGAACAGATCGGAAAGCATTTACAGAAATTCATACGTTCAATCATCATTCTCAAGCATAATGTCCCTTAAATGAGTCCTCGATACCATAAGCATGCTTATAAATCGGGTCGGGACTAAATCGAAACACATATAAAATTTCATGGAAAATTCAAACTTTTCTAAGTTTCAGGGCTTACACGCCCGTGTGGGCAGGCCGTGTGCCTTCCACGGCTATTAGACACGCTCGTGTGTCCTTCCCGTGGTCTATCCTGACTATACTCCCAATGCCACCAAGCACGCCCGTGTGCCTTGGCCGTGGACTATCCTGTCAAAAACTACACGGCCACTAGGCAGCAGGCACGACCATGTGCCAAGGCCATGTAATCTTGTGCTAACTATTAACATAGCCCACGGTCATTAGGCACCCTCGTGTGACATTATAGGCCATTTTCAAGACCAAAATGCCACCGATTTGGGTCTCACCTACAAGCAACATCTACAAACACATATCATGCATGTATGGCAACCAAAAACATACTAAATTGACCATTCAATCTATGCATTCAACAACCATTTCAATAATGACAAATTCCAAGACTAAAAATCCATCTCATCACAACATAATTCATTCTTTTGCTTACTCAAAACTTGACCATTTCATAAGTCATCTAACATGCCAAAACATATTTCACTTATCATGATCATAATGCATAATCTCAACTTATCTCTAGCCAAATCCCATGGCTAAATTCATATAACAACTTATACCAGAATACTAGTCTATACATGCCATATCTAGCTTTATACATTTCCAAAGTGTACCAAAATGAGCTTATTAGTGTGATGACAATCCGTGATGGTCCCAAGCCCTCAGTAGCTTTGACGACCTATAAAACAGAGAAAACACACACAAAGAGTAAGCTTTCCAAAAGCTTAGTAAGTCAATATACAAACAAACTTAGCATGAATTGCACATAACCGAATTAATAAGATGACCAATATGGTTCTCATGACAAAAATCACCTCATTCTTTCTTGAGCTCATATGCTTAGCCATAACTTACCATATTTCCAAATCACATACATATATGCATATAGTTCATCTAGTCAAGACTTTACATATCGTATCATCAATTCCATATACATAACATCATAATATGCTCACATAGATACTTACCTTATATACTCATTTAGTATATAAGCAACGTACCTGAAACGGATATTCATTCACTTAATTTATCAAAGCTCGGATTTGCAATTCGTTTCATAAACTTGCCCATTGAACTGTAAGGAATCTAGTAGGATACTCAAAAAGTCGGAATAGTCGTACAATGCCAACGTCCCAGACAAGGTCTTACATGCACTCGGATATCGATGCCACAGTCCCAGACAGGGTCTTACACAAATCAATACGATACCGATGTCCCAGACATGGTCTTACACGCAAGGATCATAACGATGCCAACGTCCCAGACGTGGTCTTACACGTAAAGCTCATATCGATGCCAACGTCCCAGACGTGGTCTTACACGAGTCTCAAATCAATGCCAACGTCCCAAACGTGGTCTTACATGATAAAACAGAACAGATACCTATGCCATGACATAGCTAATCCTATCTATTCCTAGGTTCGTACGAGACTTCTCGGACTTAGTCACTATATCAAACTTATCTCAGAATTCATATGCATAATTCTCTTATAAGCATCAATTATCAACATTAGTCATATAAACAATTACAATTTCATACAAATACGTTTATTTGCATAGTGACTTACCTCGGATTTGATCTATCAGAATGAAAACGGCTACTCGTTTACTTTCGCTTTCCCGCGATCTAAGTCCGTTTTCCACGATTTTTGATCTAAACATATTTAGAATTAACCCTTTTATTCACTATTTCATTCAATTCAATCCATACACACATATTTAGGGATATTTGCAAGTTAATCCTCATATTCTCAAAACATCAAATTCACAAAATCAACACATACACATACTTAGCCGAATGTACATATATATCATACAAGCCCATATTTTCCATCAAATTTGCAACTTAGTCCCTCAAATTGCTATTTTCACAATTTAGCCCTATTTAGCTAAATTCATCAAAACTTCAAGAACAAAACATGTTCATCTAGCTCAAATCTTTCATTTAACAACTAAACTCATCTCAAAACTCAACATATCATCAATGATATTTTTCACAAACATCATTAATACACAAAATTAAGACATGGGTCTTGTAGCTCTCAAAGGAACGTGATCGCTGAAATCAGAGCTTTAAAATTTATAAAAGAATGATCGAACCTGGAGACTAACTCTAACAACGATTAAAGGCAAGTGTACCTATCGAACAGTAGTATAGCTTTGGCAAGACCGGATTATCAAACCCAAAGGAATTAAAAGTACTAATACTAACTTTCTTTTTATTATTTAGCCTTAAAAATTAAGTGAAGTTGCTTTAGACTAAATTGACGATGACTAAGCTAAGGACACAAAGACAAAAAGAATGATTTGGAAAATAACTTGAAGAAAAACTCAATTGATTACGATGATACCCCTAGGAAGAATCCACCTAGACTTCACTTGTTACCTAACCGTAAACCATATGATTTCTTTACTTAGCTTGATCCGTATGACTCCTTAACCTATACTAAACCCTCTCCTGAGGCAAATAATGTCCAACACTAGGTTAATTAGTGGAACTCTCGTTCGCTTACAATAACCCCCTAGAATAGCAGTAAATCAATCAATGGACTTCCATATTAGGTTTCACCCTAATCTGGCAAAATCTCGTAACCCTATCTCTAGGCGTTCGATCAACTCTGCTTAATTATGCTAGATCTACTCTTAAGCAGGGTCTATTCCTCCTCCACCTAAGCACATCAGATTTGGATTAAGCAACATAATTAAGAACAAACTAAGTATTTATCATATAACTTAGACATCAAATAACAAGATTCATCTAGGTTTCATCCCCTTCAGGTATCTGAGGGATTTAGTTCATAATGAATAAAAAGAACATCTCAAGAGAAAAGATAAAACAAAACATAAGAAATCCCTAAAACCCCCTGAAGGAATTGAAGGAGAATTTTGCCGTCTTGAGTATAACTCCGGCTTCTTGTGATGGATCAACTGGCTATCCTCGCGTTATTTCCTAAATCTGACCTTCTCGGCTTGTCTCCTTGGCCTAGCTCTGACCCCTCTTCAAAGATGGCACTTAGGGGATATATATAGGCTCTTGGAATGCAATTCTTTCTCCCTAAGTATCCTTTTCCGACTGAAATTGCTCTTTCCAGCGACAGAGGCACGACCATGGCACACGCTCGTGTGGATTAACTTCAAACCGTGTTCGGATTTCTAACTTGAGGCACGACCGTGTGAGGCGGGGTTGAAGCCGTGCTCTAGGTGATCGTCGAGGCACGGCCGTGTGGACTTTGGGCCAGGCCGTGTCGAATTCATGCTAAGGCCCATTTACTCCGTTTTGGGCCCGTTTTGTGTTCATTTTATCCTTGGATGCTTTCCTGGGTATAAGACATGAAAAGGAAGGATTACAAGTACCTTTTTATATAAATCAAGGAATAAATCATCAAAAAGTAAGCTAAATGTGGGATTAAAATATGTTATAATTATGGTTTATCAAATACCCCCACACTTAAACTTTTCCTTGTCCTCAAGCAAAATTCTCAACTTACAATTAAAATGAACTTTCCATAATTCACAATTCCTATCAACAATGCCTTGTCATAATTCATAGATAATTCATACATGGATAGTTCAATTCAAAGAGTCCTAAAGATTTAAACGAGATAAGTCCCGAGTTTGTACTTCGAAAACATAGGTGTCTCCCCTCATTTAAGTAACTACCTTTTTAATTCAAAACCGACAAGGATTTGATGTCCTCACTAAAGATTCACTCAAATCACTCTAAAGTGTTTAAGGTTTAGGAAAAGATCGTTCATAAGTCGAACCTTGAAAAGTTAATCTCCTAGGCTTACTTGAAAATCAAATCTCCATCACTGTAATTGAGATGACAAACAGATCAAAAGCTCTTTGTTAGGGTTGTAACAGGGCTAGGGTTATAGGTGTGGTTTAAAGGCTGAAATTAGAAGGTTAGAATCGAGACTGAATTGACGAGTACCTACCCAAACAAACTGAAATATCATCAATTGAAAAGTAATAATCCTACTAATAAGAGCTTTTCTTTTGAAAATAGACTTTGATTGGGTAAGCTCACTGCTAATATTGAATACTTTGATTTTTTTTTAAGAACAAACTAAATAATACAAGATAAATTTAACTACCAAAATAATATACTTAGGCAACTTGATCAAATCAAATCTCGATTACGGGGTAGTCAAAGGAAAGGGTGATAATCAAATACAAAGGGGTTTTGGGTTAATATTAGCTGGTGAGTCAATAAAAAGGGTTGTTAGGATCAACGGGGTTCACTAGGGATTAATTGTTAAGGGTAGGCTATTTTAGTGGTGTAAGTGGGTTAAAACCTAGGTGCCTTTATCATCTCTGTAATATCAAATCAAAAGTGTGGCCTCAACGTGCATAAACGAGGCAAGTTCTAGAATAACAGTTCATGGTTGATACACTCATAATCAAAGAATGAACACGAAAAGGAATTACGCTCTATAAGGTCCAAAATCTCACAAAAATTATGGGTGTTTTGACGTCATCCTTGTGAATTTCAAATTTCAAGGTAGTATTCAAATTTAGGTCAACAGCCTAGCAAAATTTTAATTATTGAAAAAAAAAGACTTATCATGCTTAATTCTCTAGTATTCTTCAAATTTAATCATCAATGTACAATTAACTATGACTTATTCTAAAACATGTCAATAAAAATCATAAATCATTAGAAATTTCATCCTAATTAGTAATATGACAACTTTGCATAAAAACAAGACTAAATCATGGATTTGAGAATAATGAAAAAAGTTTGACACTTTTACCCCCCACACTTAAGATGTACATTGCCCTCAATGTACAAAGGTAGATAATAGCATTAATAGGATAAATCAAAAGAGAAGGGGAAGGTGTACTCCCTGAATTATGGATGAGTTCCTCGGAGGATGTGAAAAATGTGTGGCGTCAGGTGACTTATTGAGTTTCTCCTAGTTGTGTGTTTGTGTATGTGGAGTGTGTAATTTATTCTGCAAAGTCACTGGTTAACGATCTTGTAATAGATATGTGGTTAGGGATGCTTGAATAGTTAGATAGCCAATGGTACAAGATTGCAATAACAATAAAATTTCAAATTAAAAACAACATAGAAAACTTAAAATAAAGGAAAGAAAATGAAAGATAACAAATTAAGAGAACTCAGAGGTTCTCATCATTGGTTGGGTCTAGTGGTGGTGGTTCTGCAGCACGAACACGACAGTGGCGGGGGCGTGGCGCTCGGTAGCACGGCTGTGGTGCGGTCGTGGGAGCTAATTTTGGGTGGTTTTTGGAGAGAAACGGCAATGGGGGCAATTTTAGGTGAAGGATAATGCATGTGTGGCTGGATTTGGGGAGAAAGGATGTTGAAAACTGATTTTAGGTTTAGGGTTTGGGGGAGGGAGCACGGTCTATCGCCATGCCGGTGTGCATTTGAAATTGCCCGTGCTTTTCGCGATTTTCAGATTTTTGGCGCGTTCAGGGTTCTTGGCACGGCCGTGGGTTATTGGGCACGCCCGTATTCGATAAGTCAGTATCTTCGCACGGTCGTGTTGGGCCCGTGCTTTACAAGTCAGTATGTTGGCACGGTGAGGTCGCACGGGCGCGTATAGCCCATGTACGGCAAGTCAGTAGCTTCACACGGTTATGAAGCATAGGCGTGTGATTCTCGTGCTTGATAAGTCAGTGACCTCGCACGGTTAGGTAGCACGGGCGTGTTCTGGTATTGCAGCCCGTGTTAACGAAATTTTTTTTTCCTGTTTGGGCACGGCTCTTGGCACGCCCGTGGTTCGTTCCCTGTTTTGTACACGCCCATTGACACGTCCGTGTTCAAGGCCGTGTTTAAAAACCTGCACTTCTAGTGGACTATTTTAGTGTAGTGTTAGAAAAATGGAAAAATGTTAGTGGGTTAGTGCTCAGGTTGCCTCTCGAGAAGCGCTTGTTTAAAGTCTTAAGCTAGACTTTCCCTGTTTTTGGTTCTAAAAGAAGGTTCATGGAGCAGAAGCTCCTCTCTCATATCTCCAAAATCTGCACCATTACAAATTTTGAGTCGGTGACCATTTACCTTGAATGTGCCCTTAGTGGGATGAGTTACCTCGATGGTGCCATATGAAAGAATTGTTTTAATCATAAATGGGCCTGACCATCTTGATTTCAGCTTTCCCGGGAATAGTTTAAGCCTTTAGTTATATAGTAGGACCAAGTCCCCTACTTCGAATTGTTTTGATTTCTTGAGACGAGCATCGTGGCATCGCTTCGTTGCTTCCTTATATAGTTTTGAGTTCTCGCAGGCTTTCGTTCTCCATTAGTTTGGCTCATTCATCTGCATCATTCTTTTCTTACCTGCAATTTTGAGGTCAGAATTCAAGAATTTTATTGCCCAAAAAGCTTTGTGTTCTAATTCGAATGGTAGATAACATCTTTTTCGGTATACAAGTTTGTATGGGGATGTCCCTAGAGGTGTTTTAAATGTTGTTCTATAGGCCCATAAAGCATCATCTACTTTATTTGCCCAATCTTTTCTGTTTGATTCAACCGATTTTTCTAGAATGCGCTTAAGTTCTCGGTTTGCTACCTCAACTTGCCTACTGGTTTGAGGATGATATGGGGTGGCTGTCCTGTGGTATACTCCATATTTTTTTAGAACTTTTTCAAATTGAGTATTACAGAAATGAGTACCCCTATCACTAATGATGGCTCTCGGTGTCCCAAATCGGGAAAACAGTTTTTTGAGAAATTTAACTACTACACTAACATCATTGGTAGGTAAAGCTTCTGCTTCTACCCATTTTGACATATAATCAACTGCTACTAGGATGTACTTGTTTCCAAACGAACTAGGGAATGGTCCCATAAAATCAATACCCCATACATCAAATATTTCACATGAGAACATATATGTTTGAGGCATTTCATCACGTTTAGAAATATTACCTATTCTTTGGCATCTATCACATAAGGTAACATACCTGTTGGCGTCTTTAAATAGAGTAGGCCAATAAAAACCTAATTCGAGTATTTTGTGTGCTGTCTTAATACCACTGTAATGTCCTCCTGGGGGTCCTGAATGGCAATGTTCCAGGATTTTACTTGTTTCTGCCTTTGTAACGCATCTTCGAATTACCTGATCTGCACATATGCGGAAAAGAAAGGGATCTTCCCAAAAATAATTTTTCACATCAGCAAAGAATCGCTTCTTTTGATGATGTGTTAATTTTCTTGGCAAGATGTTAGCTGCTAAATAATTCGCAATATTTGCAAACCATGGTACCTCAGAATGTGTTATAGAAAAGAGTTGTTCTTCAGGGAACGAATCATTTATTTCACTTTCATCGAGCTCTTTGGTGTGTGGATTTTCAAGTCTAGAAAGGAGATCCGTTGCAAGATTCTCGGCTCCCTTCTTATCTTGTATTTTCAAGTCGAATTCTTGTAAGAGTAAAATCCATCGTATGAGTCTGGGTTTTGCATCGGGTTTGTTTAAAAGATAACGAAGAGCTGAATGGTCAGTGTAAACGACAACTTTAGACAATATTAAATATTGTCTAAATTTAGCAAAAGCAAAAAATATAGCTAGTAATTCTTTCTCTGTGGTGGTGTAGTTTTCTTGTGCGGGTGTTAATGTTCTGCTAGCATAGTAAATTGGCTGAAAATGCTTGTCTCTTCGTTGTCCCAAAACTGAACCTACTGCAAAATCACTTGCATCACACATTAGTTCAAAGGGTAAGTTCCAATCAGGTGCAATTATAATCGGCGTATTTATTAATTTATCCTTAAGGATATTAAATGCATCTAAACATTCCTGATTGAAATCGAAAGGAACATCTTTTTCTAGTAATTTTGTCAAAGGCTTAGCTATTTTAGAAAAATCTTTAATAAATCTTCTATAGAACCCTGCATGTCCTAAAAAGCTTCTAATAGCCTTAACAGAACTAGGGGGAGGTAGTTTTTCTATGGCTTCAACCTTTGCTTTATCTACCTCAATCCCTTTACTAGAAATCTTATGTCCTAAAACAATTCCTTCTCTAACCATAAAGTGACATTTTTCCCAATTCAAAACAAGGTTTGTTTCCTCACATCTCATTAGAACTCGTTTTAAATTTTTAAGGCAAAGATGGAAAGAATTACCGAATACCGAGAAATCATCCATAAATACCTCCATGACGTCTTCCACGAGTTCATCAAAGATTGCCAACATGCAACGCTGAAAAGTAGCAGGAGCATTACATAATCCAAAAGGCATTCTACGATAAGCAAACGTACCATATGGGCATGTAAATGTTGTCTTCTCTTAATCTTCAGGAGCTATGGGGATTTGGAAGTAGTCGGAGAGTCCGTCCAAGAAGCAGTAGTACATATGCCCGGATAATCTTTCTAGCATTTGATCTATGAAGGGCAGAGGGAAGTGATCTTTTTTGGTGGCATCATTCAGCTTTCTATAGTCTATACAGACTCTCTAACCTGTAACTGTTCTTGTGGGAATTAACTCATTCTTTTCATTGGGTACCACCGTCATTTCTCCTTTCTTTGGAACTACCTGCACAGGACTTACCCAAGTGCTATCAGAAATAGGATAAATTATTCCTGCATCTAGAAGTTTAATTACCTCAACTTTGACCACTTCTTTCATATTGGGGTTTAATCGTCTCTAGGGTTGCACACACGGCTTGTATTCTTCTTCCATTAAAATTTTGTGGGTGCAGAACGCAGGGCTTATTCCCTTGATGTCAGAAATTTTCCAAGTTATGGCTTTTTTGTGTTCTCTTAGTACCTTTATCAGTTCCTCTTTTTCCTTGGGTTCTAGTTCTGAAGAGATGATTACCGGTAGCGTAGAATTGTCCCCAAGGAATGTGTATTCTAAGTGTTTTGGTAACTGTTTTAATTCCAATTTGGCTGGCTCTTCGATGGAGGGTTTCTGTTTTATTTCGTTATCTTTTTCAATGCTTTCTTCTTTCATTTGTCTGGATGATAATGTATTCAGATTCAACTTATCGTCGTCATCTTCTTCCCCCTCTTCTTGAGTCAAGCACAGTTCCATCGTGTCGTCATGTATGATTTCCTATAATGAATTTTCAATGATATGGTTAGTAGTATCAACAAAATAATAGGAATCATCTTGCTCTTTAGAATATCGCATGGCATCAGAAATTTGAAAAATAATCTCTTCATCACCTATCCTCAGTGCGAGTTTACCATCACCTACATCGATAACAGCTCTAGCAGTGGCTAAAAAAGGACGTCCTAAGATTAAAGGAACACTAATGTCTTCATCCATGTCTAACACAACAAAATCAACAGGGAAAATAAATTTATCAATTTTTACCAAGACATCTTCGATAACTCCTCTAGGATATTTAATGGATCTGTCTGCTAACTGAATACTCATCCTAGTGGGTGTTGGTTCCCCAAGATCTAGTCGTTTAAACATTTTGTAAGGCATTAAATTTATACTGGCGCCTAGGTCAGCTAATGCTTTCTTAATATTCAGGCTACCAATTAAACAAGGGATAGTAAAACTTCCTGGGTCTTTTAATTTGGTTGGTAACTTATTTTGGAGGATGGCTGAGCACTCTTCATTAAGTTCCACCGTTGACACTTCTTCAAGTTTTCATTTACTCGTCAGGAGTTCCTTTAAGAATTTTGCGTACTTCGACATCTGTGAAATGGCTTCAACAAAAGGTAAGTTAAAATGTATTTGTTTAAAAAGTTCAAGAAACTTACCGTATTGGGCATCAATTCGTTCCTTTTTTAACTTTGCTGGATATGGGATTGGTGGTTTGCTTTCGTTGCGTACTGGATTTACATCCTCAATCCCCTCATCGCCTGCCTTGTTATCTTCATTTGGGATTTGTTTCTTTGGGTTGACTAATTCCTTTCCACTTTTTAGTGTGACTGCTTTTACCTGTTCTGTCCCTTCAGGAAAAATTTCTGCTCGTATTTCACAGATCATCTTAGTAAGTAATCCAACCGTCTTAGTGAGTTCCCCAAATGACTCCGTAAGTTTTTCAATTGACGCTTGTTGATCTTTAACGGTTCTCTCTGTATCTTGTAGGTGTTTTTCTGTGTTTGCTGATTTTGTTAGCATCACCTCGCAGGTTGGTTTCTTCTCTTGTGGATAGGGCTGATTTTGGAAATTATGACGAGGTTGTTGCCTTTGTTTTCCTTGACCTCCCCATGAAAATTTTGGGTGGTTCCTCCAACCTGGATTGTAAGTGTTACTATAAGGATTATTATTGGATGGGAAATCATTACCTATATAGTTCATCTGGTCGCTCTCTGCTTTTGGTTGGTAGGGTGGGTACTCAGGATTTGCCATGGTTCCACTTGCGTCGCACTACATGGCTGGATGTGCCTGCGAGGAACGCAAACTGTCAAACTTTTTATTCATCATTTCTAGCTGCGTTGATAGCATGGTTACTACATCGACGTTGAAAACTCCAGTTGATTTTGCTGGTTTGGTTCTTGAAGCCTGCCACTGGTAATTATTCAGTGACATCTTTTCGATGAACTCATACGCTGCTTCTGGAGTTTTGTTGTTCAGTGTTCCACCGGTGGCTGAATCAATTAGTTGCCTCGTTGAGGGGTTTACACCGTTACAAAAGGTTTGGACATGTAGCCACAAGGGTAAGCCATGGTGTGGGCACCTCCTCAAGAGATCCTTGAATCTCTCCCATGCGTCGTATAATGTCTCTAAATCCATCTACACAAAAGAAGAGATATCATTCCGTAATTTGGCTGTGTTTGGCCGGTGGAAAATATTTCATTAAAAACTTTTTGGTAAATTGTTCCCATGTAGTGATTGACCCTCGTTGTAACGAGTTTAACCACTGTTTAGCTTTATTTCTCAATGAAAAAGGGAATAACCGAAGACGTACGGAATCATCAAAAAAGCCATTTGTTTTGAAGGTATCACAGAACTCTAAAAAGTTAGCTATATGTGTGTTTGGATCTTCGTCCTGCAAACCATCAAATTGAACAAACTGTTGAATCATTTGTATTGTGTTAGGCTTTAATTCAAAATTGTTAGCAGCTAACAATTTAAAGAAAAAGTTTGGATCTTTGTTTTTATCATCTTTGGCCGAACGTTTTGAAGAAAAAGAAAGAATAAAAGTTTAAGGGTTCGGTTGGTTTCAAGCTTTAATTCAAGGTTAGTTTTTAATCTGTTTTTGATAATTTCTATGTTTTTGCAATCGTTGTGATAAACTGTAATTATAACATATTTTAATCCCACATTTATCTTACTTTTGATGATTTATTCCTTGATTTATATAAAAAGGTGCTTTTAATCCTTTCTTTTCATGTCTTATACATAGGAAAGCACCCGAGGATGAAAAGAACACAAAACAGGCCCAAAACGGAGTAAATGGGCCTTAGCATGAATTCGACACAGCCTGGCCCAAAGTCCACATGGCCATGCCTCGACGATCACCTAGAGCACGGCCTCAACCCTGCCTCACACGGCCGTGCCTCAAGTTAGAAACCTAGATACCTGAAGGGGATGAAACCTAGATGAATCTTGTTAAAGCCTAACAATACTCGATTCTGCTCCTGTTAAATGCGGTTTCGCATAATCTAGGGTTACGAGATTTTGCCGGATTAGGGTGAAACCTAATATGGGAGTCCATTGATCGATTTACTGCTATTCTAGGGGGTTATTATAAGCGAACGAGAGTTCCACAAAGATGACAAAAACTTTCACCCTAGATTATACGAAACCGCATTTAACAGGAGCAGAATCGAGTATTGTTAGGCTTTAACAAGATTCATCTAGGTTTCATCCCCTTCAGGTATCTGCGGGATTTAGTTCATAATGAATAAAAAGAACATGTCAAGAGAAAAGATAAAACAAAACATAAGAAATCCCTAAAACCCCCTGAAGGAATTGAAGGAGAATTTCGCCGTCTTGAGTATAACTCCGACTTCTTAGGATGGATCAACTGGCTATCCTCGCGTTATTCCCTAAATCTGACCTTCTCGGCTTGGCTCCTTGGCCTAGCTTTGACGCCTCTTCAAAGGTAGCACTTAGGGGATATATATAGGCTCTTGGAATGCGATTCTTTCTCCCTAATTATCCTTTTCCGACTGAAATTACTCTTTCCAGCGACAGAGGCACAGCCATGGCACACGCCCGTGTGGATCGACTTCAGACCTTGTTCAGATTTCTAACTTGAGGCACGGCCGTGTGAGGCAGGGTTGAGGCCGTGCTCTAGGTGATCGTCGAGGCATGGCCATGTGGACTTTGGGCCAGGCTGTGTCGAATTCATGCTAAGGCCCATTTACTCCGTTTTGGGCCCGTTTTGTGTTCTTTTCATCCTCGGGTGCTTTCCTAGGTATAAGACATGAAAAGAAAGGATTAAAAGCACCTTTTTATATAAATCAAGGAATAAATCATCAAAAGTAAGATAAATGTGGGATTAAAATATGTTATAATTACAGTTTATCACAACGATTGCAAAAACATAGAAATTATCAAAAACAGATCAAAAACTAACCTTGAATTAAAGCTTGAAACCAACCGAACCCTTAAACTTTTATTCTTTCTTTTTCTTTAAAACGTTCGGCCAAAGATGATAAAAACAAAGCAATTTTCTTTTGTTTTCTTTTTATTGATATAATATAATAACTTTAATAAAAAATATAATACAACTTTTAACTTATAAAATAACATATAAAAAAACATATTATAAAACCATGTTGCCGTCCACTAGCCATATTTTGGCCAAATTGCAACATAAAACCCTTACAATCCAAAGCCACATCAGTTAAACCACTTACTCAAATGAAAAGCCATTTTTAACCTTTATGCGATTTAATCCATTTGTCAAATTAAACAATCAAACGAGCAAATTAGCTTACGGAAATTTAACACATGCTTAGTCACATATCAACGACACAAAAAATAACATTAAAATATTATACGGACTCGAATTTGTGGTCCCGAAACCACTGTTCCAACTAAGGTATAAACCGGACTGTTACAATTCTCCCCCCTTAGGGATTTTCGTCCCCGAAAATCTTACCGTTAAACAGAGTCGGATATTGTTGTCTCATTGAATCTTCAAGCTCCCACGTGGCCTCTTCAATTCCATGTCAATTCCACAGTACTTTCACTAATGGAATTTTATTGTTTCTTAACTCTTTCACTTCACGAGCTAAGATATGGATTGGCTCCTCTTTATATGTCATATCAGACCGGATTTCAATTTCAGATGGGGCAATCACATGTGACGGATTGGATCGATATCTACGGAGCATTGAAACATGAAATACATTGTGAATCTTTTCTAGCTTAGAGGGCAACTTTAATCTATATGCAACAGGCCGAACTCGTTCAATAATCTTGTACGGTCTGATGAATCTCGGACTCAATTTGCCTTTACGTCTGAATCGAAGTACTTTCTTCCACGGAGACACTTTCAGAAATACTTTGTCACCGATCCCAAATTCTATATCTTTTCGTTTCAAGTCTGCATAAGACTTCTGATGGTCAGATGCTGCTTTCAAACAATCTTGGATCAGATTCACTTTCTGTTCTGAATCTTTTATCAAATCAACCCCATGTAGCTTATTTTCACTAAGCTCGGTCCAATACAGAGGTGTACGACATTTACGTCCGTACAAAGCTTCATAAGGTGCCATTTTGATGCTTGACTGAAAACTATTATTGTATGCAAATTCAATCAAAGGCAGATACTGTTCCCACATATCGTTAAATTCAAGAACGCAACATCTTAACATATCTTCTAGAATCAGAATGATCCGCTCAGATTGACCATCTGTTTGCGGATGAAAAGCTGTACTGAAGTGTAATTTCGTGCCCAAAGCTTCTTGCAATTTTTTCCAAAATAGTGATGTGAATCTCAGATCTTTATCTGACACTATGGATAATGACACCCCGTGCAATTTCACAATCTCAGCAATATAAAGCTCGGCTAATTTGTCAAGTGAATAGTTAGATCTTACCGGAATAAAATGGGCAGTTTTCGTTAATCTATCAACTACAACCCAAATCATATCTTTCTTTCTCGGAGTCAGAGGCAATCCAGAAACAAAATCCATTGTCACTCTATCCCATTTCCATTCAGGAATCAGAATCGGTTGTAGCAAACCGGACGGAACTTGATGTTTAGCTTTCACTTGCTGACAAACTAAACATTTTGAAACAAAGTCAGAAATGTCCCGTTTCATACCAGACCACTAGTAGTGTCGTTTCAAATCATGATACATTTTAGTACTTCCCGGATGAACAGATAGACTACTATTATGAGCTTCACGCAAAATCAACTGATTCAACTCTGGATTTCTCGGAACACAGATACGATTCCGAAATCTCAAACAATCATCAACAATTCGAAATTTAGATTCAGAATTCAATTCACACTGAGCTCATTTAGCTAGCAATTCATTATCAGATTTTTGAGCATCACATACCTGTTGTAAGAATAATGGCATTGCTTTTAATTCAGCAATCACAGAACTGTCATCAGTCAAATCTAACTGGGCATTCAGAGCATGTAGTACAAACAATGATTTTCGACTCAGAGCATAAAAAACAACATTTGCTTTACCCGGATGATAATCTATCACAAGCTCGTAATCTTTTAACAGTTCTAACCATCTTCTTTGACACAGGTTCAAATATTTCCGAGTCATCAGATATTTCAAACTTTTATGATCTGAAAACACATGACATTTCTCACCGTACAGGTAATGGCGCCAAATCTTAAGTGCAAACACAATCGCAGCAAGTTCAAGGTCATGTGTCGATAGTTCTTTTCATGAGGCTTCAACTGTCTCGAGGCGTAAGCTACAACTTTGCCTTCCTGCATCAAAACACATCCCAGACCATTTAACGAGACATCACTGTATATAACAAATTCTTTACCCGATTCTGGCTGTACTAACACTGGAGCTTCTGTTAACAGAGTTTTCAACTGATCAAAACTTTTCTGACATTTATCCGACCATTCAAATCTAACATCTTTCTGAAGTAATCTAGTCAACGGAGTAGCTATCACTGAAAACCCTTTTACAAATCTACGGTAATAACCAACTAATCCCAAAAAACTGCAGACTTCAGACACGTTATTCGGAGGTTTCCAATCCAAAATAGCAGAAATCTTGCTTGGATCTACTCGAATTCTAGAAGCTAACACAATATGTCCCAGAAAACTAACCTCGTGTAGCCAAAATTCACATTTGCTAAATTTTGCATACAATTGCTTTTCTCTCAAAGTTTGCAACACAATTCTCAGGTGTTCTGCATGCTCATTTTCATCACGTGAATAAATTAGGATGTCATCTATGAATACCACAACAAATCAATCTCGGTACGATCTGAAAATTCTATTCATCTGATCCATAAAGACAGCAGGAGCATTAGTTAGTCCAAATGGCATAACTAAAAACTCATAATGCCCATACCTCGTTCTGAAAGTAGTTTTTGGAATGTCTGCATCTTTAACTCTCAACTGATAGTATCCCGATCTCAGATCAATCTTAGAGAATACAGTAGCTCCTTTTAACTGATCAAATAAATTGTCTATTCGAGGGAACGGATATTTATTCTTTATTGTCACCTTATTCAACTGACGATAATCGATACACATCCTTATCGTGCCATCTTTCTTTTTCACAAACAGAACAGGAGCACCCCAAGGCGAAAAACTCGATCTAGCAAACCCTCTCTCAGTCAATTCTTGCAACTGTGACTTTAACTCTTTCAATTCTGTTGGTGCCATTCTATACGGAGCTATCGAAATAGGTGTAGTACCAGGCATCAATTCTATACCAAACTCAACTTCACGAATCAGAAGTAAACCCGGTAACTCTTCAGGAAACACATCAGAATACTCACATACTACAGGCACTACTTCAATTTTCTTTTCAGAGGCTTTCGAATCAATCACATAAGCGAAATATGCCTCATATCCCTTTTTCAAGTAATTCTAAGCTTTTAATACAGATATAACATCAGGCAATCCATTCAAACATCAGACTCAATCCGTACAATTTCATTATTCAGACATCTCAAATCTATTTCTTTCTTTTGCAGTTCACAACAGCATCATGCATAAACAACCAATCCATACCTAGAATAATATCGAATTCATCAAATGGAAAAAGCATCAGATCAGCAGGGAAACAGATATCTCGAAACATTAACAGACAGTTCTTGCATACTTCATCAACTAAAACACTTTAACCTAAGGGGTTCGATACTTTTATAGTAAACTCAATAGACTCTACAGGCAAAGTCTTGCTGAATACTAAATTCATGCATATATACGAATGCGTAGAACTAGGGTCTATCAATGCAATAACAGAAGTACCATAAAGAGTAAAAGTACCTGTTATAACATATGGTGATGAAGCTTCCTCTCGAGCTCGGATAGCATACTCTCTGGCAGGTGTTCAAGCTTCAGACTTGGCAATATTGTCTCTCGTAATTCTCTAACTACCACTAACATTTCTTACATTCTTCAATAGTCTACCTCTCACAGGTGCATTATCAGATCTCAGATTCTGAATAGTCTCTAGCTCGACAGACTCAGGACAATCACAGATAAAATGATCAAGTGATCCACATCTGAAGCAAGCTTTGTCGTTTAATCTACAGCTTCCCGGATGCTTTTTTCCATCATGTTTACATTCAGGTCTCTCAATCCAGACATTACCAACACTAGCTACTGAAGTTACTGGAGTTTTGGAACTTATTTGCGGTCTAGATTGATTTCTATTCGAATGTCCCACATTATCTCTAGAACGACTTTGATTATCTCTGAATCTTTTCAGAGCAGACTGAATGATTTACTCTGAAATCTCTTTCTCATATCTCGAGCTTCCGACTCAGCTTTTCTTTTATCCTTCCCGAGTGCCTCAGTTTTGGAAGCTCGGTCAACGAATACAATGAACTCTTTTATTTCTAAAATTCTGACTAACAAACTAATGTCTTCATTAAAGCCATATTCGAATCTTTTGCACATTATAGCTTCAAATGATACACAATCTCGAGCATACTGATTCAGTCTCACAAATTCTCGTTCATACTCAGAAACAACCATTCTGCCCTGTTTAAGTTCCAGAAATTCCTTCTATTTCTGATCAACAAATCTCTCACTGAAATACTTCTTCCAGAATTCACTCTAAAAGAAGTCCCATGTAACTCGCTCTTTTGGAACAACAGAAATCAGAGTTTTCCACCATTGATAAGCTACATCTCGAAGCAAAGATACAACACACTTTATGCATTCTTTCGGGGTCAGGGACATTTTATCGAATACCCAGATAGTATTTTCAATCTAGAACTCAACCTTTTCAGCATTATCGTCATTAGTAGCCTGGAATTCTTCAGCCCCATACTTACGAATCTTGTCAACCGAAGGCTTATTCCATAGATTCAGATTTGCAGTAGGAGGTATATCGGATATCTGAGGGGGATTAACCGGGGGCGGGGGTTGCGAAACAGTCAGGTTATTCTTTACAAACTGAGTGAACCACTCACTCATCAACTGGAAGAAAGCTTGTTTAGCTTCTCCCTCTTGACCGCTCGTAGCCGGTCTCAAATTAGAGGGCGCTGTCCCTTGCGCGGGAGCAGGCGCATTACTTTTTACGTCGTTAGCTACGGCTCTTTCGGGATCCATTACTATACGAAAATCACATTTTATACGTTAGGATTCATCACACTATCACAATTCAGATATATGGCATGTATAGCTAGACTCTGACACGCTATATTAGTCCGAGAATCGACTAAATCGTAGCTCTGATACCAACCAAATGTAACACCCCTATCCCGAGTCTACCCCAGATTAGGGTTAGGAGCATTACCGAATAGATCGGAAAGCATTTACAGAAATTCATACGTTTATTCATCATTCTCAAGCATAATGTCCCTTAAATGAGTCTTCGAGACCATAAGCATGCTTACAAATCGGGTTGAGACTAAACTGAAACACATAAAATTTCAAGGAAAATTGACTTTTCTAAGTTTCAGGGCTTACACGCCCGTGTGAGCAGGCCGTGTGCCTTCCACGGCTATTAGACACGCCCGTGTGTCCTTCCCGTGGTCTATCCTGACTATACTCCCACGGCCACCAAGCACGCCCGTGTCCCTTGGCCGTGTACTATCCTGTCAAAAACTACACGGCCACTAGGCAGCAGGCATAACCGTGTGCCAAGGCCATGTAATCTTGTGCTAACTATTAACATAGCCCACGGTCATTAGGCACCCCCGTGTGCCACGACCGTGTGACATTATAGGCTATTTTCAAGTCCAAAATGCCACCTATTTGGGTATCACCTACAAGCAACATCTACCAACACATATCATGCATGTATGGCAACCAAAATTATACTAAATTGACCATTCAATCTATGCATTCAGCAACCATTTCAACAATGACAAATTCCAAGACTAAAAATCCATCTCATCACAACATAATTCATTCTTTTGCTTACTCAAACTTGACCATTTCATAAGTCATCTAACATGCCAAAACATACTTCACTTATCATGATCATAATGCATAATCTCAACTTATCTCTAGCCGAATCCCATGGTTAAATTCATATAACAACTTATACCAAAATACTAGTCTATACATGCCATATCTAGCTTTATACATTTCCAAAGTATACCAAAATGAGTTTATTAGTGTGATGACAATCCGTGACGGTCCTAAGCCCTCAGTAGCTTTGACGACCTAGAAAACAGAGAAAACACACACACAGAGTAAGCTTTCCAAAAGCTTAGTAAGTTGATATATAAACAAACTTAGCATGAATTGCACATAACCGAATTAATAAGATGACCAATATGGTTCTCATGACAAAAATCACCTCATTCTTTCTTGAGCTCATATGCTTAGCCATAACTTACCATATTTCCAAATCACGTACCATATATGCATATAATTCATCTAGTCAAGACTTTACATATCGTATCATCAATTCCATATACATAACATCATAATATGCTCGCATAGATACTTACCTTATATACTCATTTAGTATATAAGCAATGTACCTCAAACGAATATTCATTCACTTAATTCATCAAAGCTCGGATTTGCAATTTGTATCATAGACTTGCCCGTTGAACCGTAAGGAATCTAGTAGGATATTTAGAAAGTTAGAATAGTCGTACAATGCCAACGTCCCAGACGAGGTCTTACATGCACTTGAATATCGATGCCACAGTCCCAGACAGGGCCTTACACACTCAATATGATGCCGATGTCCCAGACATGGTCTTACACGCAAGGATCATAACGATGACAACGTCCCAGACGTGGTCTTACATGTAAAGCTCATATCAATGCCAACGTCCCAAACGTGGTCTTACACGAGTCTCAAATCAACGCCAACATCCCAGACATGGTCTTACATGATAAAATAGAACAGATACCTATGTCATGACATAGCTAATCCTATCTATTCCTAGGTTCGTACGGGACTTCTCGGACTTAGTCACTATATTAAACTAATCTCGGAATTCATATGCATAATTCTCTCATAAGCATCCATTATTAACATTAGTCATATAAACAATTACAATTCATACAAATACATTTATTTGCATAGTGACTTACCTCGGATTCGATCTATCGGAATGAAAATGGCTACTCGTTTACTTTCGCTTTCCCGCGATCTAAGTCCGTTTACCTCAGTTCTTGATCTAAACATATTCAGAATTAACCCTTTTATTCACTATTTCATTCAATTCAATCCATACACACATATTTAGGGATATATGCAAGTTAACCCTCATATTTGCACAATATAACAATTTAGTCCATTTTTGTCAAAACATCAAATTCACAAAATCAACACATACACATACTTAGCCGAATGTACATATATATCATACAAGCCCATATTTTCAATCAAATTTGCAATTTAGTCCCTCAAATTGCTATTTTCACAATTTAGCCCTATTTAGCTAAATTCATCTAAACTTCAAGAACAAAACATGTTCATCTAGCTCAAATCTTTCATTTAACAACTAAACTCATCTCAAAACTCAACATATCATCAATGGCATTTTTCACAAACATCATTAATACACAAAATTAAGACATGGGTCTTGTAGCTCTCAAATCAACGATTGCAAAAACGTAGAAATTATCAAAAACGAATCAAAAACTAACCTTGAATTCAAGCTTGAAACCAACTGAACCCTTAAGCTTTTATTCTCTCTTTTTCTTTAAAACATTCAGCCAAAGATGATAAAAACAAAGAAATTTTCTTTTGTTTTCTTTTATTGATATAATATAATAACTTTAATAAATAAATATAATATAACTTTTAACTTATAAAATAACATATAAAAAAAACATATTATAAAACCATGTTGCCGTCCACTAGCCATATTTTGGCCACATTGCAACATAAAAACCTTACCATCCAAAGCCACATCAATTAAATCACTTACTCAAATGGAAAGCCATTTTTAACCTTTATGCGATTTAATCCTTTTGTTAAATTAAACACACAAACGAACAAATTAGCTTACGGAAATTTAACACATGCTTAGTCACATATCAACGACACAGAAAAGAATATTAAAATATTAGACAGACTCAGATTTATGGTCCCAAAACCACTGTTCCGACTAAGGTATAAATCGGACTGTTACATAAATTCATTTATATATATCCGGAAGTATCAAATAAAGTGAAAGAACGAGGAAAAGAGAAAGTCTTGGAATAGTAGATTTTCAAATACGAACAAATATCGAGGTAAGTTCGTATAAATTAAATAAGCATGAAAATGTGTTGGTTTGATTGTTGAATTTTATATAATATGATATATGAATTATATGTTCATGAAGCATAAATACCACGTGACATGAAATATGTGTATGATGGAAAATGGTTGAAATAGGGATAAAATCTGTTTGAATACTAAATTCCGATGGATAGGTGATTTCTGATGTGAAATGTGATCCTGCATGTGTTGCAGAAAGAATTGAGCTCGGACGAGTAATCTGTTGATCTTAATGTGAAAAGGATTTAGCCCGGACGGGTAATCCTGGAATGGATTCTCGAGTATATGTGTTTCAATTAGGATTTAGCCTAGACTGGTAACCCTAATTGACTGGATTTAGCCTGGACTGGTAATCCAAATTGGACTCTATAGGGAACTCTTTGTCATACAAGGATTTAGCCAGGACTGGTAATCCGACAAAGCCCATAGAGTATATGAGCTATAGTTAGAATTTAGCCTGGACTGGTACTTCTGTTGTATGATATGTGGCTCTAAGAGTGTACCTAAAAGGTACTGCTGGATATGAATTAACGGATAACGGGATTGTGCACCTTGGGTGTACTACTGAAATATCAATCGAAAATTCAATAATTCAATGGAAAAAGTAAATAAATGGCATGGAGAAAAATGAAATGGAATGTGAATGTGGCATGATGAGCTCATCAATGCATATTGGTATATTATGACTAACATGTTCATTGAATGTTGTGATTAGGAAAAATTTTCCAATACGATAGATTATATCTTTGTATGAATTACATGTTAAATTTGATTGGTAAGTATAATTCCTATTGTGTGAGCTTACTAAGCATAAAATGCTTACTAGGTATTTTTTTCCTTGTTTTATAGTGTTTTGAGGCTCGCGAAGGTTGGAGATTGGTTGGAGGAAATCATCACACTATCCATCCTTTGATTTTGGTATAAATGATAAACTTGTTTTTGGTATAATGGCATGTATAGGCTATATGGTCTAAATGATGGGTTTAACTAATGAATATAAACTAGCCATTGGAATGGCTAGTAATGGTTGTTTTTGGTATGTTATGAATTCATAATATGATGAGTATTACATGTTGGGTAAGTGAAATATGGTATTCAATGATGCATACTATAAGGTAATGTAAAGGTAAGTTTATAAGTGTGGTTATATGAGATGATGTATTGAATTAGTTGGAATATACTTGTGAATATTGGTGCAGGAAAAATGGGAAGTTTTGGTGAGAAATGAGGCTAGGAATGGTCTTATTTTGTCCACACGGGTAGACACACAAGCGTGTGTCTAGGCCGTGTGTGACACACAGTCTGGATACATGGGCATGTGATATGGCCGTGTGTCCCCTGTATTTCAAATTTGCATAATAGAATGCTCAAGATTGAGCACACAGGCAGAGATACGGGCGAGTTTCTCAGCCGTATGGATGACACTGCCTTGGACATAGGCATGTGTCATGGCCTTGTGAAGCTGCACTTAATTTTTGAAAAATAAATTTACCACACGGCCTAGCACACAAGCGTGTGGCCTGGCCGTGTGAAAACTGCACCTTAATATTTACAAGTCAGAGAGTTACATGGGCTACTGACACGGTCGTGTGACCTAGCAACACGCCCATGTGACTTATTTCTCCCATGACATGGGATAGAGCAAGGGCGTGTCCTTGGACCACACGACCGTGTGCAGCCACACGGCCTGACCACATGGGCATGTGGGTACCATTCATAATTTTTTTTTTTAAATTTTGCAAAAAATTTTATGAGACTCCGATTAAGTCTCGACTCGATTCTAATATTTTTGTTGTGCCTCGAAGGTCCAATTAAGGGATGTTATGGTTATTCTTGATAAATGAATTGTAAATAGCATGATTATTCTATAAATGTTTTGTATTTACTGGTAATACTCTGTAACCCTATTTCAGCGGCGGATACGGGTTAGGGGTGTTACATGTGTGGACAAAACTAAGGCTATTTACCAATCCATTTTGGCTTCTTCACTTACACACATCTAAACAACATTACAAAACACAAATCCAAGCATGTAAATGCAACCAAACAATCAAAACTAAGACCATAACATGTCAACCTCATACCATCATTCATCATATTTAGCCCAACACAACATGCTGATCACACATTCACAAGAGGGCGTTAACATATGAATAAACTTATAACCAACATTAGCCAACTCTCATGGCTATATACACAATGAAGCATTAACAATTACAAGCCAACACATATGGCCAAATTAGTAAAGACACATATGACGAAATGACCAAGTCTGTATATATGCCATCACTCAAGTTGCTTGAATTCATTAATACCCAAATGAAAGCTTGATAGTGTGATAGGATCTCTTGTGATCTCCAACCCGAGCTAGCTTGTTAACCTTATAAGATATGGGAAAGGAAGGGGGTAAGCTATATAGCTTAGTAAGTTCGTATAAAAATAATAAGTAACTTATACCAATCATATACTATGTTTGACAATGTAAACACAAGTTGATATAATATGGCTATAAATCTCAAGGTTGTAATGTAATCAATTCACAATGCTTACTCTTTTTGATTTATCAACATAATTTAACATGACTTGACTTTAGCCTAACAATCATAATCTCTCCATCATAACATATTACATAATCAACAAATCATTTCGAACATCGTAATAAAAGTACACATTAATTATGTGTATTCATATTTCCAACCATATAGCTTAACATTGCAACACCCCTTACCCGTATTCGACGCCAGAATAGGGTACGAGGCATTACTAGACTTAAACTCAAACAAACATTCAAAACCAAGACATGAATTTCTACCCAAATTTAAAACTTTTCACAATCAATCATATCGTCCCCTAAAACGAGCCTAAGAGGCCCAAAACATATTAGAAGTGATTTGGGACTAAACCGAGAAATTTAGCAACCTTTAAGAGACTTAGAAAATTTTTCATGCAAAAGTCGTCACACGCCCGTGTGGGTTCGGGACACGCCCGTGCTTCAGGCCATGTTTAGATTAATAGACAATCTATTTATGATGTCATTATCAAATTGAGGTCACATGGCCAAGTCACACGTCCGTGTGATTAGGCCGTATAGGCGATTTAAATTTTAAAATTTTTCATAAAATAGGCAAACTTCACACGGCCAGGGCACACGCCCGTGTTCGAGGCCGTGCAGTCTACACGACTGAGACACACGCCCATGTCACTGCCCATGGCCCATTACTGAGCATTCTGTTTTGCCTAATTAGGGTGTAGGGGGCACATGGTCGAATCACATGCCCATGGGGGCAGACCATGTGTCACACATGGCCCAGACAAATTCCCGTCTGTCTACCCACCTGGACAACTATGAGGCTATTTTCCAAGCCAATTGCCACCCTTATTTACTCAATAATTTCAAAGGCACTTAACCTGGCATATTTGAGTACTTAAACGTCATCAAACAAGTCACGATCATGGCAATATAATATTAACTTGTACATGCACAAGACACCATACTTTGTCAAGCCCAACTTACCAATTCTCATTTAAGCTATAGTGATCATCATACTAAACAAATCCCAATTAAATCATTAAGCATTCATAGCCACAACATAACTCATCACATACACACAGCCACCAACCACATCAGAAATGCATAGGCACATGCATGCATAAATAAATAGGCTTACAACACCATAATTAGTATAAGCCATATCTCATGGCCATTTACAAAATGAAATCATAATATTATCATAAGCCAACACTTTTGGCTAACCAATATGACACATAACAAAATGACCAAGTCCCCCTAAACATGCCATATTCAAAATGTGAAACCAAATATACCCTAATGATTAAATTGATAGTGTGATCGATTCTTCGACGACTTCCATTCCCCGAGCTAGCTTAGCGACACTATAAGAAATGAAAAGGAAGGGGGTAAGCTTTAAGCTTAGTAAGTTAGCATGTAAATAATATTCAACTTTGAACATACAATAACATACACATAATGTAACACCCCAAACTCGGCCTAGACGTTACAACCGGATCTGGCATGTCAAATGAAAGGAATGTCTAAAAACTGTGCGTTTGTTAATAAGTTCGTATTCTTTATATTATTGTGACTAAGTCTCAATGGTTTTAACCACCAGTGGTTTGGTACCACATATATCTATCTTTGTGACTCGTCCCAGTGGTTTGACCACGGTGGGTTGGCCCCACATATCGATATGGGATTGTCACCAGTGGTTTTGACCACAATGTGGGTTGGCCCCACACGTATTAATTGTGACTCCAGTCACCAGTGGTTTTGACCACACATATATTATTTGTGACCTCGGTCACCAGTGGTTTTGACCACCAGTGGTTTTGACCACACGGGGTAGATTCAGGAGTTTTGGATGGTTTGGGGTGTTACACATAAGATAATGTAAATTAGCACAAAATCATCAAGTGATCATAAACATATCTTACTCATTTGCATCCTTACCAATAATGCATCTTAAATCGAGAGCATTTCTCATGTGTTTTGCATACGTACATGTACCACTTCATAACATAATCATAATCTTTCACATCTTTGACATAATCTTTAAATTACCCGTTGAACCACTTGGAATACTAAAGGATACTCGGGAATAACATACACATAGAATCATACCAATGCCATGTAATATCCCGGGTTAGGGGCTATTTTGTTGTTGCATGTTATTGCATGTGTTTAGTGTGCTGTGTTGCTATTTCGGTGTTTTAGGAGCTTAATTGTGGGCTAGGAGTGTGCCTGGGTAGGTAGGAAAATTTTGGTTTTTGGGTGCTAGGTGAAGGGAGCTGAGGAAGCTGGGGTTTAAGAAAATAATTTGTTGTTTTGTTGCACAAGTAAGGAGCTAGCTTAGTGGCAAAGCATGCGCTACATGGGGGAGCTTGGTGTGGCGTCATCTACATGAGGTGGAGGTCTAGTGTTCGAGCTGTAGAGTTCCCATTTTGGCTTCTTTTTGGGACGGCATGGAGGAAGAGGTTGAGAGCAATTTGAATTCCTCCTTGGACTTGGTCAAGTGGTGACTTGGATGGTGGAGAGCAAAAAGTGGAGTGTGACTTGGTAAACACATTTGAAATGTGTGGATGTGAGTGCATGGAGGGATATGGCCGAATTTGAGGGAGTGGGGAGTGGGGAAGTGACGGCTTGGTGTGGGAGAGGGGAAGGCCGAATGTACCTTTGCATTTTGGTACATTTTTAGTTTTCTTTTTGGTAAGCAGAAGTGTTCATTTTGGTTCTGTTAGCCGAAATTTTACCAAGGTTTTCTCTCAATTTTCTTCATTTGTTAAAACCGAAATTCCAAGTGAGTTCTCCATCATTTCCTTCACAAACTGAAAGTCCAGGCAACTTTGCTGATTTTGTGCTTTGTTTTCTCTCAATTATTTTTGGTAGCCGTATGCTCTCTCTCCCTTTTCTTTTCATGTAGGTAAGCCGAAACTAGTTTCTTCCTTACTCAAATTCTCTTTTTCTTCTTTAAGCCGTGATAGCCGAATTACTCATTTGTTCTCCTCATTTCTTTGTGCCGAAACCACAACCACTTGCATCTCAAACCTTTGCTTTCTTTTCTTATTCATTATTGCCGAAACTTCATTCTCATTTCCTATTTTCTTTTCGTTCCTTCTCCATTTAAAATCGAATATAAGTGTGTGTTAAACACTTAGGCCGAATCTCTCCTCTCCTAGTAGTCTCCCTTGGCCGAATCTTTTGTGGCTCTCTCCTATTGTAGTTTTGGCCGAATATCAGTAAGTGTTGGGGTCTTGCTTCGATCGTTTGGAATTGGAAAGTGTTGGGCCGAATGGCCATTTCCCTTCTTCTTTTGCTTTGCCGATGTTGGCTAATTAAGAGCCGAATGTGGCCTTGTGGTGGAGAGTTAATCTTTAGTTTTGGAACCGATTTCATTTTAGGTCATTCGGATTTTGGATACAATCAAGTGGAGCCTTCGTCCTTTGGTTAACCATTTGGGGTAAGTATTGGTAAGGGCCAGTTCTATTAGTTGATTCTTTTATCTCGTTAAGCCAAGTTAATTAGGGATTAATGGTTCTTCTTATTAGGTGGTGGCCGATTATCAAAAGAACCACTGTTGGTTCGAGGTTTGGTTGGAAACCAAATCATCTTCAAGGTAAGGGATGGATATTGACCCCCTTTGGTTAATTGATGATGGCCGAATGTTATAGATGCCTAACCCCTATGTGTTGGCCGAGTGTAGGAGCTAGTAATCGAGGGACTTAGATCGTTTTCGTTGGGATTCTGGACTCGTATTTACCAGGTGTGTAACTAACACACCCATACTTAGTGATATTATTATAAAACCTGTTTGCCTATTAAAATCATGGTAGTTTGATGAATTGATACGATACCCTTTTGGGTATAATCTTGGACTCGGGTAAGTCAGTATTGTTATAAGTTTACTGATGATCTATATGATACCATGATTATGGATGTATGATATGGGATACGATGTTAAGCATATTAGCATAATATGTATGATTTGTATGATATGCATGATCACATGAGTATGGTATGTTGATGGGTGATATGAGTGGAGGGGGCAGTGATATTTTGTGCTGACGAGCACCAGTGTTTTGGTAACACACTTTGTGACTTTGGGTCACCAGAGGTTTGGCACCTCCAGAGGTTTGGCACCTCATTGCGACTCGTCCCTGTGGTTTGACACCACCGTGGGTTGGCCCCACTTGAGATATGGGATCGTCTGCTAGTGATTGGGTATCACACGATGGGTTGGCCCCATCACTCGATTATTGTGACTACGGTCACCAGTGGTTTGGTACCACATTTGTGTCTTTGGGACACCAGAGGTTGGGCACCTCATTGCGACTCGTCCCTGTGGTTAACACCACCGTGGGTTGGCCCCACATGAGATATGGGATCGTCTGCTAGTGATTGGGTATCACACGATGGGTTGGCCCCATCATTGGATTTGTGACTTCGGTCACCAGGGCTTTGGTAGCACAAACGTGTCTTTGGGACACCAGTGGTTTGGCACCACATTGATGGATATTGTGTCTTTGGGACACCAGTGTTTTGGTAACACATTGTGACTATATGTCACCAGTGGTTTGGCACCACCAGTGGTTTGGTACCACACGGGGTAGAAAAGGAGATACGGATGGTTAGGATCGGGTTGCATTAATTATGTTGCTATGTATGATGTGTGTTAGCATGTTGTTTCATCGGGAGCGGGATTTATGCACTGAGTCATTCGACTCACCCTCTCCTTTGACATTTCAGGTGACACGTAGACGCGGACATGGAGCCGGGATGGACTCGGGGTGCACATGCCATGCTTTAATAAAAGTTTTGCTCAGACTATTCAATTTGAGTACTTTTACTTATTTACTTTTAGTTGGGTTTTAGTTTGGATTTGTAAAAGGCCTTTGATTTATGTTTTATGATGGTTATGGTTTAATTAGATTCTTAACCTGCTTAACAAATAACTTGGTATGAAATTTTACTAAAAATTTGGAAGGATAATGTTTTCAAAACTATAACGCAATGTGTTTTAAACTATACCATCGGGTATCTCACTATGTTTTGTTATAAAGTGAACTCAAATGATTTTTAAATCAAACTCGGTTTTCTACTAAGTCAAAAATGTTTTAAAATAGCACTAAGAAACTATTGGAATTACTAAATGAAATCAACTCGTTTTACTAATCAAACAAGCCTACTCCAATTTTCCTTAAATTCACTATGTTTCCACCCCGCTTTTAAACGAATAATCTGATCACTCAAAAACGTTTTCCCCGTAACATACCAGATTCGTACGTGGTGTCTTGTCCGGGTTTGGGGTGTTACAATTGTGGTATCAAAGCCAAGTTCAAAGGCTCGGCTGTGGGCCCGAGGCCCAAAATGTTTTCAAAAGTCTGTTTTAGGTGTTTGTTTTGAAAGTATGGTTTGAAAAGGCATGGCACCGAGTCTCCGGCACCAGTTCGCCCAGGTAAGTACCCCGTACCATTACTTGTGATTTGGTTGGATGTGATGTGATTGTATGATTAGCAATAGTAGGACTACTCTAGAGATTGAAACTGATAGGATTCTGTGAACTCGCGAGAACAAATCCTCTTTAATATTCATAAGACTTGCTCTTAAACAGTGGAATAAATACTGATGCATAAAATTCTTTAATCAGATACGTAGAAAGATTAGTCATGAGCACTCGAGGCGGACGTGGTCGTAATACTCGTGGTAGAGGTAGGGGTAGAATGACAGTTTCTGAGCCCGTAGGATCTGGTCAGGGTTCAGAAAATGAGATACCGGTTCCGCCACCAGCTGGAGGTGGTGAGTTCTAAGATCAGACTGGGGTCGATGCAGTGTCATAGGCGATGCTGCGAGTGTTGGAAAGGGTAGCTGGTATAGGTGGTGGTGCAGGAGTTAGAAAATCTGTGCCTGAGCGACTTCGGGCAAATGGGGCCGAATTCTTCCGAGGTGTTTCTGGTGTTGCTCCCAGCACTGTTGAATATTGGCTGGAGGCAACTGAGCGGATCATGGACGATCTGGACTTGACTGCTGAAGAGAAGCTGAAGGGCATCGTATCGCTTCTCCGGGATGAGTCATATCAGTGGTGGCTCACGGTTCGGGACAGCGTGGCAGCAGAGGATCTGACATGGGATTATTTCAGGGCTGCATATCAAAAGAAATACATCGGAGCTAGTTACATTGACTCCCAGCGGAAGGCATTTCTGAGGCTTGTTCAGGGGAGTAAATCTGTTTCTGAGTATGAGGCTGAGTTCCTGAAGCTGAGTAGGTATGCCAGGGGCATTGTGGCCACTGAGCATGAGAGGTGTGTTCGTCTTGAGGATGGTCTGCGAGACGAGTTGAGACTGCTGATTGCTCCATAGCAGGAGCGCGAGTTTGCTGTCTTAGTTGAGAAGGCTAAGGTAGCTGAGGGTGTTAAGGAGTCCGTGAGGCAGGGCATGGACAGAAATAGGAATAAGAGGAGCTTTGGGTCTTCTGGGTCGTCGGGTAATCCGCAGAAGAGGGCTAGACCGAGTGGGCCGAATCAGCCTGCTAGGTTTGTTGCTGCTAGGCAGGGACCGCCGCAGTGTAATCAGTGTGGGAAATCTCATTGGGGTGGATGCTGGACTGGAGGAAAGGGTTGCTTTGAGTGTGGTTCTCTGGAGCACCGTGTGAGGGACTGTCCGTGTAGGTTGGCTAGGATTCAGTCTGAGAGTCAGGGCCGTAATCAGTTCAGAGGTAATGGACCACCACCGCAGAGGGGCCGTGGTAATGGCAGAGGTGGTAATGGTTCTGGTCGGGGCCGTGGAGCACCGGGCAGAGGTGCGGGTAGTTCTGATGCCAGACAGCCTGGATTAGTGTATGCTGCGAGGCGCCGGGAGGAGGGCGATGCACCGGACGTCATAACCGGTACGTTTTTGATTTTTGGTTCTCCTTATACTGCTTTGATTGATGTGGGTTCAACGCACTCTTATGTTGCCAGTAGTATAGTAGAGACCATGGATTTAGACGCTGAGATATCTTCTAGGCAGATGATTGTAATTAGCCATTTAGGTCACTCTGTAGTAGTAGATAAACTGTTTAGAGAGGTACCCCTAGAACTCCAAGGGGTAGTGTTTGCTGCTGATCTGATGGAACTGCCGTTTGGGGAGTTCGATCTGATTCTTGGGATGGACTGGTTGGTCAAGTACCAGGCGAGGTTGGATTGCGCGGCCAAGCGCATGGTTCTTAAGACGGTTGAGGGTGATGAGGTGGCTATGATAGGTAATAGGAGGGATTACTTATCAAATGTGGTATCTGCTTTGAAAGCGGAGAAGATGGTCAGGAAGGGCTGTGAAGCGTATGTAGTTCTTGTGTATGCGTTGGAGGCTAAAGAGTTTGCTGTGGAGAAGGTTCGTACTGTTAAGGAATTTGCTGATGTGTTTCCTGAAGAGCTTCCGGGTTTGCCGCCAGATGTGAGGTAGAGTTCGGGATAGATCTGTTACCCGGGACTGCGCCAGTGTCTATTGCTCCGTATAGGATGGCGCCAAAGGAGTTGGTGGAGCTTAAGGCTTAGATCCAGGAGTTATTGGATCGGGGTTTTATCAGGCCAAGTGTTTCGCCGTGGGGTACGCCGGTACTCTTTGTTAAGAAGAAAGATGGCACAATGCGGATGTGCATAGACTACCGCCAGTTGAACAAGCTGACGACTAAAAACAAGTATCCGTTGCCACGGATAGATGATTTGTTTGATCAGCTGAAGGGTGCAGCGGTATTCTCGAAGATCGACTTGAGGTCTGGGTATCATCAGTTGAAGGTGAAGGAGGCTGATATCCATAAGACAGCGTTTCGGACTCGATACGGGCACTACGAATTTCTGGTAATGCCGTTCGGGTTGACTAACGCACCGGCAGCATTTATGGATATGATGAATAGGGTGTTTCAGCAGTATCTGGATCAGTTCGTCGTGGTTTTCATAGACGACATCTTGGTGTACTCAAGGACAGAGGAAGAGCATGATAAGCATTTGCGAGTGGTGTTACAGATTTTGAGGGAAAAGCAGCTTTATGCTAAGTTCAGTAAGTGCGAGTTCTGGCTTAGGGAAGTGACTTTCTTAGGTCATGTAGTGTCGGCTGAGGGGATTCGAGTAGATCCTCGTAAGATTGAGGCAGTTTTGGATTGGAAGCCGCCTAAGTCAGTGGCGGAGATTCGGAGTTTTCTGGGTTTGGCCGGATACTACCGAAGGTTCGTTGAGGGTTTTTCGTTGATAGCAGCGCCGATGACCAAGTTGCTGAGGAAAGAAGTTCTGTTTGTATGGACTGAGAAATAGCAGGAAAGCTTCGATAAGTTAAAGAAGATTTTGACTGAGGCTCCGGTTCTAATTCAACCTGAGGCTGGTAAGGAATTCACAGTCTATTGCGATGCATCACATACGGGCTTGGGTTGTGTGCTGATGCAAGAAGGTAAGGTTGTGGCTTACGCTTCTCGACAGCTGAGGCCACATGAGGTCAACTATCTGACGCATGACTTGGAGCTAGCAGCTGTGGTCTTCGCCTTAAAGATTTGGAGGCACTACTTGTACGGGGAGAGATCGATAGTCTACACAGATCACAAGAGTCTGAAGTATCTACTGACTCAGAAGGATTTGAATTTGAGGCAGCGCAGATGGGTTGAGTTGCTGAAAGATTACGACTGTTCGATTGAGTATCATCCGGGCAAGGCTAACGTGGTGGCAGACGCGTTGAGCCGTAAGGTTGTTTCAGACTTAAGAGCATTGTTTGCCCACTTGAGCTTGTATGACGACGGGAGTGTTTTGGCAGAGTTGCAGGTTAAGCCTACTTGGGTTGAGCAGATCAGAGAGAAACAGCTAGAGGATGAGGTTCTGAGTGCGCGAAGGTTACAAGTGCAGGATGGTGGTTTGGAGGGTTACAGCTTGTCTAGTGATGAGGTTCTGTGTTTCCAAGGTAAGGCTTGTATGCCTAAAGATGTTGAGTTGAGGCAGAAGATTCTTCAGGACGCACATAGCAGTCCTCATGCTATGCATCCTGGAGGTAGCAAGATGTATAGGGATCTTAGAGAGCAGTTTTGGTGGCCTGGCTTGAAGAAAGAGGTGACAGAGTTTGTTGGGAAGTGTCTGACTTGTCAGCAGGTCAAGGCTGAACATCAGTTGCCGTCGGGGTTGCTTCAGCCTGTGAAGATTCCTCAGTGGAAGTGGGAAAGGATAACCATGGATTTTGTCAGTGGGTTACCGCTTACGCCAAGCAAGAAGGATTCAGTTTGGGTAGTGGTGGATCGCCTGACTAAATCAGCTCACTTTATTCCGGTGAGGGTTGACTACTCACTTCAGAAGCTAGCGAAGCTATATGTGTCAGAGATAGTGAGGTTGCAAAGTGTGCCAGTTTCGATAATCTCGGATAGGGATCCCAGATTCACGTCAAGGTTCTGGAAAGCGTTGCATCAAGCTCTGGGTACTCGTTTGGATTTCAGCACGGCTTTTCACCCGCAGTCTGACGGTCAATCAGAAAGGGTTATTCAGATCTTAGAGGATATGCTGAGAGGTTGTGTCCTGGATTTCAGAGGTAGTTGGGAGGAGTTTCTACCATTAGCTGAGTTTGCTTACAACAACAGTTATCAAGCGAGCATCAAGATGGCACCGTATGAGGCGTTGTATGGTAGGAAGTGTCGCTCACCTACGTGTTGGACAGAGTTGGCTGAACGCCAGTTGTTGGGACCCGAGTTAGTAGCTGAGACTGAGGGCAAGGTTAAAGTGATTCAGGCTCGATTAAAGGAAGCTTCGGACCGGCAGAAGTCTTATGCTGATCTTAAGCGAAGAGATATAGAGTTTGCTGTGGGGGATCGAGTTTTCCTGAAGGTCTCACCTTGGAAAAAGGTGTTGAGATTCGGAAAGAAAGGCAAGCTAAGTCCGAGGTTCATTGGGCCGTATAAGGTATTGAGACGAGTTGGACCAGTAGCGTATCAGCTTGAGTTGCCAGCAGAGCTTAGCCAGATTCACGACGTATTTCACGTTTCGATGCTTCGGCGTTATCGTTCAGATCCGTCACATGTGGTAGCAGTGGAAGAGATCGAGGTGAATCCAGACTTGTCTATGGAGGAGGAACCTGTGCAGATTCTTGATCGGGATGTGAAGGTTCTGCGTAGAAAGTCTGTGCCTTTGGTTAAGGTACTTTGGCGGAATCATGGCGTAGAAGAAGCGACGTGGGAACCCGAGGATATGATGAGACAGCAATACCCGCAACTCTTTTGATCAGGTAATTTCGAGGTCGAAATTATTTTTAAGGGGGGTAGAACTGTAATATCCCGGGTTAGGGGCTATTTTGTTGTTGCATGTTATTGCATGTGTTTAGTGTGCTGTGTTGCTATTTCGGTGTTTTAGGGGCTTAATTGTGGGCTAGGAGTGTGCCTGGGTAGGTAGGAAAATTTTGGTTTTTGGGTGCTAGGTGAAGGGAGCTGAGGAAGCTGGGGTTTAAGAAAATAATTTGTTGTTTTGTTGCACAAGTAAGGAGCTAGCTTAGTGGCAAAGCATGCGCTACATGGGGGAGCTTGGTGTGGCGTCATCTACATGAGGTGGAGGTCTAGTGTTCGAGCTGCAGAGTTCCCATTTTGGCTTCTTTTTGGGACGGCATGGAGGAAGAGGTTGAGAGCAATTTGAATTCCTCCTTGGACTTGGTCAAGTGGTGACTTGGATGGTGGAGAGCAAAAAGTGGAGTGTGACTTGGTAAACACATTTGAAATGTGTGGATGTGACTGCATGGAGGGATATGGCTGAATTTGAGGGAGTGGGGAGTGGGGAAGTGACGGCTTGGTGTGGGAGAGGGGAAGGCCGAATGTACCTTTGCATTTTGGTACATTTTCGGTTTTCTTTTTGGTAAGCAAAAGTGTTCATTTTGGTTCTGTTAGCCGAAATTTTACCAAGGTTTTCTCTCAATTTTCTTCATTTGTTAAAACCGAAATTCCAAGTGAGTTCTCCATCATTTCCTTCACAAACCGAAAGTCCAAGCAACTTTGCTGATTTTGTGCTTTGTTTTCTCTCAATTATTTTTGGTAGCCGTATGCTCTCTCTCCCTTTTCTTTTCATGTAGGTAAGCCGAAACTAGTTTCTTCCTTACTCAAATTCTCTTTTTCTTCTTTAAGCCGTGATAGCCGAATTACTCATTTGTTCTCCTCATTTCTTTGTGCCGAAACCACAACCACTTGCATCTCAAACCTTTGCTTTCTTTTCTTATTCATTATTGCCGAAACTTCATTCTCATTTCCTATTTTCTTTTCCTTCCTTCTCCATTTAAAACCGAATATAAGTGTGTGGTAAACACTTAGGCCGAATCTCTCCTCTCCTAGTAGTCTCCCTTGGCCGAATCTTTTGTGGCTCTCTCCTATTGTAGTTTTGGCCGAATATCAGTAAATGTTGGGGTCTTGCTTCGATCGTTTGGAATTGGAAAGTGTTGGGCCAAATGGCCATTTCCCTTCTTCTTTTGCTTTGCCGATGTTGGCTAATTAAGAGCCGAATGTGGCCTTGTGGTGGAGAGTTAATCTTTAGTTTTGGAACCGATTTCATTTTAGGTCATTCGGATTTTGGATACAATCAAATGGAGCCTTCGTCCTTTGGTTAACCATTTGGGGTAAGTATTGGTAAGGGCCAGTTCTATTAGTTGATTCTTTTATCTCGTTAAGCCAAGTTAATTAGGGATTAATGGTTCTTCTTATTAGGTGGTGGCCGATTATCAAAAGAACCACTGTTGGTTCGAGGTTTGGTTGGAAACCAAATCATCTTCAAGGTAAGGGATGGATATTGACCCCCTTTGGTTAATTGATGATGGCCGAATGTTATAGATGCCTAACCCCTATGTGTTGGCCGAGTGTAGGAGCTAGTAATCGAGGGACTTAGATCGTTTTCGTTGGGATTCTGGACTCGTATTTACCAGGTGTGTAACTAACACACCCATACTTAGTGATATTATTATAAAACCTGTTTGCCTATTAAAATCATGGTAGTTTGATGAATTGATACGATACCCTTTTGGGTATAATCTTGGACTCGGGTAAGTCAGTATTGTTATAAGTTTACTGATGATCTATATGATACCATGATTATGGATGTATGATATGGGATACGATGTTAAGCATATTAGCATAATATGTATGATTTGTATGATATGCATGATCACATGAGTATGGTATGTTGATGGGTGATATGAGTGGAGGGGGCAGTGATATTTTGTGCTGACGAGCACCAGTGTTTTGGTAACACACTTTGTGACTTTGGGTCACCAGAGGTTTGGCACCTCCAGAGGTTTGGCACCTCATTGCGACTCGTCCCTGTGGTTTGACACCACCGTGGGTTGGCCCCACTTGAGATATGGGATCGTCTGCTAGTGATTGGGTATCACACGATGGGTTGGCCCCATCACTCGATTATTGTGACTACGGTCACCAGTGGTTTGGTACCACATTTGTGTCTTTGGGACACCAGAGGTTGGGCACCTCATTGCGACTCGTCCCTGTGGTTAACACCACCGTGGGTTGGCCCCACATGAGATATGGGATCGTCTGCTAGTGATTGGGTATCACACGATGGGTTGGCCCCATCATTGGATTTGTGACTTCGGTCACCAGGGCTTTGGTAGCACAAACGTGTCTTTGGGACACCAGTGGTTTGGCACCACATTGATGGATATTGTGTCTTTGGGACACCAGTGTTTTGGTAACACATTGTGACTATATGTCACCAGTGGTTTGGCACCACCAGTGGTTTGGTACCACACGGGGTAGAAAAGGAGATACGGATGGTTAGGATCGGGTTGCATTAATTATGTTGCTATGTATGATGTGTGTTAGCATGTTGTTTCATCGGGAGCGGGATTTATGCACTGAGTCATTCGACTCACCCTCTCCTTTGATATTTCAGGTGACACGTAGACGCGGACATGGAGCCGGGATGGACTCGGGGTGCACATGCCATGCTTTAATAAAAGTTTTGCTCAGACTATTCAATTTGAGTACTTTTACTTATTTACTTTTAGTTGGGTTTTAGTTTGGATTTGTAAAAGGCCTTTTGATTTATGTTTTATGATGGTTCTGGTTTAATTAGATTCTTAACCTGCTTAACAAATAACTTGGTATGAAATTTTACTAAAAATTTGGAAGGATAATGTTTTCAAAACTATAACGCAATGTGTTTTAAACTATACCATCGGGTATCTCACTATGTTTTGTTATAAAGTGAACTCAAATGATTTTCAAATCAAACTCGGTTTTCTACTAAGTCAAAAATGTTTTAAAATAGCACTAAGAAACTATTGGAATTACTAAATGAAATCAACTCGTTTTACTAATCAAACAAGCCTACTCCAATTTTCCTCAAATTCACTATGTTTCCACCCCGCTTTTAAACGAATAATCTGATCACTCAAAAACGTTTTCCCCGTAACATACCAGATTCGGACGTGGTGTCTTGTCCGGGTTTGGGGTGTTACATGCCATATCCCAGATATGGTCTTACATGGGGTCACATATCGATGCCAATAGCCCAGCTATGGTCTTACACGATTCTCAAATCGATGCCATATCCCAGACATGGTCTTACATGAAATATCATAACGATGCCATATCCCAGATATGGTTTTACACGTAAACTCATAACCCTAATGTCATGACATTTGTATCCTAACTATTCCTAAGGTTCAACTGGGAGTTTCACCGTATCAAATCTTTATCGAACAAATCCATAATGATAAATATTAAAAACATAATATATGTTGTATCATTTACGCACGAACTTTCCTCGGTGTAAGAGTATGCCCAAAGATCAATCATGAGATGGTTGTAATAACATACTTAATTTACCATGTTTATTAATATAAAGCGTTGTCATTATTATTTCAGTTTTTCTTTCTGTGTGTATAGATAAACTGTTTTATAATAATATCCTGAGAATAATATGATTATTCTTAAAAGATCCTTAGTCGAGTATTATTGTTGACTAGGACAATAATAATGCATTAAGACTAACATGTAGTTGATTGATGATAAAGAGTTGTCATTGATATGGAGTGTCAAAATCAATGCATGAATATGTGTGTTAGAGAACAACATATTGGATTGACCCGCTATGAGTATGTTTCTTGGATTATTATGTAATTGTCACAACATTACTCATAGTGATTAATATGTATATGATCCTCAGACTTGAGATCATTATTATCCCAGCATCGTGAGTTGTATATTTTGATACAGTCAAACGTACACCGTAACAGGTTGTTCTATAAAGGCTGATGTTGGATATACCACAATCTATGTAGAGGGATATGGTTGATCAATAAAGGATAAGTCCCTCCTACATAATAGGAGTAATATCTTAGGCCACTTGATTGAGTGAGACTAGAAATGCATGGCCATGCTCAAATAAGTTGATATGAGATGTCATACTAATTTGTATATCATAGTCTACTCAAGATATCAAGAAACATGGGATGGATTATACAAGTGTGACTATCCCATGACTTGTATCCGTTCCAGAGATAAAGGACTTAAGGATTAATGCATGAAAGGTTAATCACGAAAGGTTATGTCGAATCATGACTTCTTGTAACTTAGGTAGCAATGATGCATTGCTAGATGCCACTCATTGTCTGTGACAATAGAATCGTTCTAGTATTACTGCTAACGTTGCAAGAACCTACAGGGTCACACCCTATGGTTGAAATGAACGGAATAAAATATAGTTGGTATTGTGCTTGGTTGTCACATAAATTAAATTAATTAAAGAATTAATTTAATTGGGCAATCAAATATTGAACATATTATATGTACAAGGATGTTGTACACATAATGATAACATAATTTTATTAATATATGAATTTGATTCATATATAAATTTAAATAAATATAGTTTACCGGAATCCTTATTATAATTAATGTAATTGTAATTTTCAGATATAATTAATGTAATTATAATTTTCGGTTAAAAACTTTATTGTATTTATTTAATCTTGTAATACATTCAAGACATACCAATTATAAAAAGCCCAATTAAGAGGATACCTATTATAAAAGGCCCAATAAGAAAGGCACCCATTATAAAAGGTATTAAAAGGAGACAAAACTAAATATGAAAACCCTAAGTGATTGCTTGTTAGGTCTAGCAGCCGTCAAGCAAATAAGCCTCCAAAACAGTTTTGGAGATTTCTTCCGTTCATAGTCAAACCGGGTGGATTACGTAGAGGCCGACATCGGAAAAGGTTGAGGCTTGATTCGACAGTAGATCAAAACTCTTGTTGCCAAGGCGTCGCTGTCTACTCAGATTGAAGTTTTGGTAATTTCGAAACCTTTATTTCACCCCGATTCGTTCCTCACACATGGATCCATGATTCGGATCGCCGGATCTAATTTTATTCTGCTGCGCCATGGGGTACCGGCGTTCCAACAGTGGTATCAGAGCCACTTGTGTGATACGAACTCGGGTTTAAATACTTGGGTGATGCAATTGTATGAGATACATGTTTTGATCTTATTATATTTTCGATTGTTTAAATCGTTTAAGCATAATCTGATAATTGTTCCTTTCGGTAATTGATTAAATGTTAATCACGGTGTTGTGGCCTATTCGATTTTATGTTATTACTGTTAACTATTAACAAATCTGTAGCGGCGGTGGTATTTATAGTTTCCAGTAAGTGTTAACTGGCTAGTGGAACAAGGGTTGTTCCGATATGAAACCTCAAGGATTAAAATCCTAAAAACACGATTCTGTTGATAAAAATTTATCAAATCGTGAGGCTTCATTTGACTGGGGTATGCGATTCGCGCCGCGGAGGCTCTGCCCCCGCACCCCTGGTCCATACCGCGGGGGCTCCGCCCCCGCACCCCCTCGGGATAGGGATCTGAGGATGGCTCTGGTCGCGGGCCTTCGGCCCGCTTCCTCCGACATCGTCAGACCCCCGCAAAAAAATTTGTTAATAAAAGAAATTTATAAACTTGATGGGCCACAAAAGGTTGAAAGGATATTTTATAATTCACCTTAGCAAAAAAAAAAAAAGCATTGAATTATGTATGCTATTTTTGACATGCACGGTGTTTGAAATGCATAGTTATAGCCCAATGACCCATTCGATAAAAGGTTGTATTTTTTTTAAAATACGGCCTGCGTGTCGTGCCTTGCTACTATTCTCTTGTATTTCTCTTCTCATCTTATTCCCTCGTATGTAAAACGAGTTTCTGCATATTGTAATTTGCAAGAGTTGCTGTGGGCCAAACAAGAAGGAAGGTGGGACAATGATTGTGAATGATAGCTTGTGAAAGGGCTTACACCTTTAGGTTTCCTTTTGGTTTTCCCATTGGCTTGGGTTGAACCACTTTAGTTTATGGGCTATAACTATTGCATTTATTTATTGCTTTATTTATTCATGTATGAGATGCTATGGATGATAATAAACCTTGTTGATAATAAACCCTATTAATTGATGAGATCGATTAGAAGACTAAATGGGCTAAAGTAGACCATAATTGGTGAGATGCAACAACCTTAATAAAATCCCTCTATTAAAATATTAAGTCAACATGGCCTTCCAATTTTGCCCTCGTTAAGGCCTCGATCAATACTATGTAGGTTCTGCCAAAGCGAAGTACTAGTATTTATCTTGGTTAAACGCGAAGAATAAACAAGTGATATTCGCTGGTTAAAAATTGGTTAATGACTTAACTAGGTTACTCTAATAGGATTTGAAACCTAGAGGCAAGTAAATTGGATAAATCATAAGATGATTAGAACAAGAGTTGTTCACCAAATATTAGGAGTTACATATGATGTAATTAGCAAATGTTGCTTACCTAAATAACCATAATCTTAAGAGTAAAGCCAAAGCTGACTAAAGAGGTTGTGAAATATGGATCCTTAACCTACTAGAAATACTTTTGAGAAAGTTTTTCCGAAATTAATATACGAGGGTTATTAATTTTGAAATAAAATAGTGGGAATATCATTTAATAAAGTCTTTTTAATGATTGATATAAAATTGGTAAATTTACTCACATGCATATTTAATTGTTGTAGATATATTATGGCTGCAAACACTAGCACACTCTCATTGCGATCGGTCCTTGAGAAGGACAAATTGAATGGTTTGAATTTTCTTGATTGGTTCCGTAACTTGAGGATTGTCCTTAAACAAGAACGGAAATTATATGTCATTGAACAACCACTTCCTAATGAACCACCCGCTAATGCCTCGAGGACTGATAGAGATGCTTACAAGAAGTATCTCGATGACATGATAGATGTTGGATGTCTTATGCTTGCCACTATGAATCCTGAACTTCAGAAGCAACATGAGGACATGGTTGCTTATGATATGATCGAGCACCTGAAAGAACTTTATCAGGGACAAGCACGGCAAGAGAGGTTTGATATCTCTAAGGCCTTATTCCAATGTAAGTTGGCTGAAGGAAGCCCAGTAGGACCTCATGTCCTTAAGATGATTGGCTATATTGAAAGCCTGTCTAAGCTTGGGTTTCCATTGAGCCAAGAGTTGGCCACTGATGTTATTTTACAATCGTTGCCGGATAGCTACAGCCAGTTTGTCCTCAATTTCAATATGAATGAAATTGACAAGACTCTACCACAATTGCTCAGTATGTTACGAACTGCTGAAGGCAACTTGAAAAAGGTTGGACCCAAGCCCATACTGATGGTCCGTAATAACAAGGGCAAGGGAAAGGCCAAAGTTCAAACAAAGCCCAAGGGCAAAGGTAAGCCCAAATTTGGAAAAGGAAAGGCTGCACTGAAACCTAAAGGTGGGGTGTCTAAGGAAGGAAACTGTTTTCATTGTGGTGTGACTGGACATTGGAAACGGAACTGCCTTGCCTATCTTGAAGAAGTCAAGAAGGCTAAAGCAAGCGGAATGTCTGCTTCAGGTATTTATGTTATTGATATTAATTTATCAACTACTACTTCTTGGGTATTAGATACTGGTTGTGGTTCTCATATTTGTACTTCTGTACAGGGACTACAAAGGAGTATGACTTTGGCTAGAGGAGATGTGGACCTACGAGTTGGAAATGGAGCAAAAGTTGCTGCATTAGCTGTGGGAACATATACTTTATCTTTGCCTAGTGGACTTGATTTATGTTTAGAGGATTGTTATTTTGTGCCCAGTTTGACTAAAAACATTATTTCAATTTCTTGTTTAGACAAAATTGGTTTTGAGATAATTATTAAGAATAATTGTTGTTCATTTTATCTCAATAATGTTTTCTATGGTTCGGCGCAATTGATTAATGGCCTCTATATTTTAGATCAAATGAATCCCATTTACAACATAAATACTAAAAGATCTAAAATAAATGACTCAAATCAAACTTATCTTTGGCATTGTCGTTTGGGCCACATAAGTGAGAAACGCATATCCAAACTCCATAGAGATGGTCTCTTGAATTCATTTGTTTTTGAACAATTTGAAGTATGTGAATCTTGCTTATTGGGAAAAATGACTAAATCTCCTTTTTCTGGAAAAGGTGAACGAGCTAGTGATTTATTGGGCCTAATACATTCTGATGTATGTGGACCAATAAATACACAGGCCAGAGGTGGATTTTTCACTACTTCATTACTTTCACTGATGATTTCAGTAGATATGGGTATGTTTATCTCATGCGCCATAAGTCTGAGTCCCTTGAAAAGTTCAAGGAATTTAAAAATGAAGTACAAAATCAACTAGGCAAAACTATCAAGTCACTTCGATCTGATCGAGGTGGAGAGTATTTGAGCCTAGAGTTTGATGATCTTTTGAAAGAATGTGGGATTGTCTCACAACTTACTCCTCCTGGGACTCCTCAATGGAATGGAGTATCTGAGAGAAGAAATCGAACTTTGTTAGACATGGTTCGATCCATGATGAGTCATGTTGATCTACCGACTTCCTTTTGGGGACATGCACTTGAGACTGCTGCCTTCACACTAAATCGTGTTCCATCTAAATCGGTTCAAAAGACGCCATATGAGATGTGGACTGGGAAACGTCCTAGTATGTCCTTTATGAAAATTTGGGGTTGTGAAGCTTATGTTAAACGTCAGACGTCTATTAAGCTTGAACCCAAATCTGAAAGGTGTATTTTTGTGGGGTATCCAAAAGAAACCAAAGGATATTATTTTTTTAATCCCACTGAGAACAAAATTTTTGTTGCTCGGACTGGTGTCTTCCTAGAGAAAGAATTTACTTCTAGAAAAGGAAGTGGGAGAAAGATTGAACTTGAAGAAATTCAAGAATCACAAGATACCACTGAACCAGAGATTGAACAAAACCAAATTCCACAAGAAATTGAGGAACAAACAAATGCTATAGAAACACAACCACCGCGCAGATCTTTAAGAGAACGCCGTGCACCTGGGAGATATGGATTTCTCATTACAACGCATGGTGACGTTCTTCTTATAGATCAAGATGAGCCTAGGACTTATCAAGAAGCGGTGACGAGCCCAGACTCTGAGAAATGGCTTGAGGCCATGAGATCTGAGATGGATTCCATGTATGAAAACCAAGTATGGACTTTGATTGACCCACCCGAAGGGGTTAAACCTATAGGGTGCAAATGGGTTTTCAAAAAGAAAATAGACATGGATGGTAATGTACAAACATACAAAGGGCGATTAGTCGCTAAAGGTTTTCGCCAAATTCATGGTGTTGACTATGATGAAACCTTTTCTCCTGTAGCTATGTTTAAATCCATCAGGATCTTGCTCGCCATAGCTGCATTTCATGATTATGAAATCTGGCAGATGGACGTCAAAACAGCTTTCCTTAACGGGAAACTTGAAGAGGATGTGTATATGACACAACCTGAAGGTTTTGTAAATCCAAAGGATGCTAGAAAGATATGTAAGCTACAAAGATCCATTTATGGATTAAAGCAAGCTTCTCGAAGTTGGAATATTCGTTTTAACGATGCAATCAAAGAGTTTGGTTTTATCAAAAATGAAGATGAACCATGTGTTTACAAGAAAGTTAGTGGGAGCACTATCACATTCTTGGTACTATATGTGGATGACATACTTATCATGGGAAATGACATACCTACCTTGCAGTCTATTAAGACTTGGTTAAGAAGTTGTTTTTCTATGAAGGACTTGGGCGAAGCCACTTATATCTTAGGAGTCAAGATCTATAGAGATAGATCAAGACGACTACTAGGTCTAAGCCAAAGTACATACATAGATAAAGTACTGAAAAGGTTCAGTATGGAAGAATCTAAAAGAGGATTCCTACCTATGAGACATGGTATTTCACTCTCGAAGGAAATGTGTCCTTCAACTCCACAAGAGAGAGAACGTATGAGTAAAATTCCATATGCTTCCGCTATTGGATCTATCATGTATGCTATGTTATGTACCCGTCCAGATGTCTCGTATGCCTTAAGTATGACGAGCAGGTATCAAGTAGATCCCGGTGAAGGTCACTGGACCACAGTCAAGAGTATCCTTAAGTACTTAAGAAGAACTAAGGATACGTTCCTATTATATGGAGGTGAGGAAGAGTTAAGTGTAAAAGGTTACACTGATGCCAGCTTCCAAACCGACAAGGATGATTCTCGATCGCAATCAGGTTTTGTGTTTTGCCTTAATGGTGGTGTTGTGAGCTGGAAGAGTTCAAAGCAAAGTACAGTAGCCGATTCTACAACAGAGGCCAAGTATATTGCAGCCAGTGAGGCAACAAAAGAAGCAGTTTGGATCAAGAAGTTCATTACTGGACTAGGGGTTGTGCCTAGCATATCAGATGCTATAGAACTCCAATGTGATAACAATAGAGCTATTGCACAAGCCAAAGAACCCAGATCTCACCAGCGATCCAAACATATACTTAGACGCTACCATCTTATTCGAGAGATTATCGATCGAGGGGATGTAGAGATATGCAGAGTACCTTCAGATGATAACATTGCTGATCCCCTGACCAAGCCTCTGACATAGCAGAAGCATGATCGTCACACTAAGTCACTTGGTATCAGATATATGAGTGATTGGTCTTAGTGCTAGTGGGAGATTGTAAGAGTATGCCCAAAGATCAATCATGAGATGGTTGTAATAACATACTTAATTTACCATGTTTATTAATATAAAGCGTTGTCATTATTATTTCAGTTTTTCTTTCTGTGTGTATAGATAAACTGTTTTATAATAATGTCCTGAGAATAATATGATTATTCTTAAAAGATCCTTAGTCGAGTATTATTGTTGACTAGGACAATAATAATGCATTAAGACTAACATGTAGTTGATTGATGATAAAGAGTTGTCATTGATATGGAGTGTCAAAATCAATGCATGAATATGTGTGTTAGAGAACAACATATTGGATTGACCCGCTATGAGTATATTTCTTGGATTATTATGTAATTGTCACAACATTACTCATAGTGATTAATATGTATATGATCCTCAGACTTGAGATCATTATTATCCCAGCATCGTGAGTTTTATATTTTGATACAGTCAAACGTACACCGTAACAGGTTGTTCTATAAAGGCTGATGTTGGATATACCACAATCTATGTAGAGGGATATGGTTGATCAATAAAGGATAAGTCCCTCCTACATAATAGGAGTAATATCTTAGGCCACTTGATTGAGTGAGACTAGAAATGCATGGCCATGCTCAAATAAGTTGATATGAGATGTCATACTAATTTGTATATCATAGTCTACTCAAGATATCAAGAAACATGGGATGGATTATGCAAGTGTGACTATCCCATGACTTGTATCCGTTCCAGAGATAAAGGACTTAAGGATTAATGCATGAAAGGTTAATCACGAAAGGTTATGTCGAATCATGACTTCTTGTAACTTAGGTAGCAATGATGCATTGCTAGATGCCACTCATTGTCTGTGACAATAGAATCGTTCGAGTATTACTGCTAACGTTGCAAGAACCTACAGGGTCACACCCTATGGTTGAAATGAACGGAATAAAATATAGTTGGTATTGTGCTTGGTTGTCACATAAATTAAACTAATTAAAGAATTAATTTAATTGGGCAATCAAATATTGAACATATTATATGTACAAGGATGTTGTACACATAATGATAACATAATTTTATTAATATATGAATTTGATTCATATATAAATTTAAATAAATATAGTTTACCGGAATCCTTATTATAATTAATGTAATTGTAATTTTCAGATATAATTAATGTAATTATAATTTTCAGTTAAAAACTTTATTGTATTTATTTAATCTTGTAATACATTCAAGACATACCAATTATAAAAGGCCCAATTAAGAGGATACCTATTATAAAAGGCCCAATAAGAAAGGCACCCATTATAAAAGGTATTAAAAGGAGACAAAACTAAATATGAAAACCCTAAGTGATTGCTTGTTAGGTCTAGCAGCCGTCAAGCAAATAAGCCTCCAAAACAGTTTTGGAGATTTCTTCCGTTCATAGTCAAACCGGGTGGATTACGTAGAGGCCGACATCGGAAAAGGTTGAGGCTTGATTCGACAGTAGATCAAAACTCTTGTTGCCAAGGCGTCGCTGTCTACTCAGATTGAAGTTTTGGTAATTTCGAAACCTTTATTTCACCCCGATTCGTTCCTCACACATGGATCCATGATTCGGATCGCCGGATCTAATTTTATTCTGCTGCGCCATGGGGTACCGGCGTTCCAACACTCGGTACAAAATATGGCTAACTAATTCGATTTAGTCCACAACTTTGTCCTTTCCTCGGTCTAGGTCCGAACTCCGTTTTTCTTGATCAATAATAGTAAATTTAGCTCATTTAATTATCACATTGTTCAAATCAGTCCAAAAACCATATTTTGGAAAAATTATAGTTTTGCCCCTAAACTTTCATATATTTACAATTTAGTCACTAGGATCGTAAAATGAAATGTACTCATTTTATTTGCTATCCAAGCCTAGCCGAACCTATACCATGATTATACAGCCCATATTTTCCTTTAAATCAGATTTTTACTACCCATTTTTACAACTTTTACAAAAAGGTCCTTTTTAGGTATTTTCATGAAAAATCACTTAGTAAAAGTTATCTAACACACATCAAATATTCATATTCCTCCATTAAACATGAAAATACATGCATGTCACATGAACCTTAGCTCATAATAAGGCTAAAAATAGGTAGACCATGCTTCAAGGATCTCAAAAACATAAAGAACATTACAAACGAGGCCAAGATGTAACACCCCAAACTCGGACTAGACGTTATGGCCGGATCTAACATGTCAATCAAAAGGTTGTTTAAAAGCTACGCCTTCATTAAAACCCCTCTTCAATTTAAAAAAACGTTGTGTCCTTCTAAAACTCCGAATTTTATTGCTTAGAAAAACAAGATTTGCTCAAAGTTATATTCTTGCAAATATGTTATTATTTTCGAAAACTTTGTTTGTTGCAGAAGTCTGCCTTAAATAGTTGCGAAAACGTGATATTTTGAAAACAGTAGTTATAGTTTTAGAAACCTGTGTTTAACCGTTTAACAATTCATAACTAACAGAATTACCAAATGAAAGTTTAAAAAAAATCCCAATGGCCGTATTACATAAAATATTAACCCAAAAATATTATAAAATAAATTAAATCCAAAATTACTAAGTTTCGTTAAGAAGCAAATCCGACCTATGGCCACCTCCAAATCCTCCTCATCTCCAAATCCTCTAAAGCTGGGGATTACCTGCATGGTTAAAAGAAAGGGGTTAGTTACAAGAACTCAGTGTATAACACCCTATAACGGTCATAGTTTGGGCATGAGCCCATACGCTGTCGGTCTGGGCCTAAGCCCCAAATCATCTTAATGCAAGTGGATATGTGCCCACCCCAATCCTATCCAGCCGACTAACTCTCCACCCGTACCAACCAACACACCATGTGGGGACCATGTCAACCCACCCAGCCAAAACTCTCCAATGTTACAGTCAAGCTGCTAATTACAGTATATGTGGCTGAGCTGCTAAAACGGTATGTGGCGATGCCACTCGAACGGTATGTAGCAGAGCCACTAAAATGATACTTCCTCCAATCATCAAACCCAACCCAATGCAACATGGTATGAATGCAGTGTATAACAAATTATAAATACATATATATATATAATCACATAAACGATATTTAACTACCACCAAAGCATAACAGTCACTTTGTCACTAAGGGGTAAAACGGTAATTTCACCCCTTGGGGGTATTCAGGTAATTTACCCACTAAGGGTATTTCGATAATTTACCCACTGAGGGTATTTCAGTAATTTACCCACCAAGGGTATTTCGGTAATTTACCCACTGAGAGTATTTCTGTAATTTACCCTTTACAACGGCCTTTCCGAAGGCCTAATGTCGCCTCGAGTGACTCGATTTCCATTTCCGATCCCTACGGTGTAATTGGGCCTAAAATCTAATTTCGGCCCAAACGGGCCCACATGCTCGTGTGGCCCCTTCAACTCACTTTCGGTCTCGGCTCTGCGAACTTTACAGTCGCAGCGAATCAACCGGTACTTACCATCGATTTCACTCATGTGGGCCCATTATCCCTTTGAGCCCACTTCGGCCCAACAAGGCCCGTTACGGCCTCAGTTTCACGAGAGCGTTCGTGACACTCTCAATGGTCTATTGCCATCACAAGTGGCTCAGTTTATCACTACGAGCGTTCACACTCTCGAGTGACCTCGGTTGCCGATACTCCGGCTTTTCGGCATTTCGGCTTTTGGCCAATTCACAGAGCAACACATACTATCACAAACAATGGTGTGAGATTACACACCTTAGCGAGACGTGCGATTAACCCTTCATATCCCACCTTGTTTGAGCAAACAGTTGGCTTCACGCTCTTAACAAGAATCTATACCAAAAATGATACACATAAGTGTGACTAAAGACTGCATACCACACACCACAACACATGGCACACTCGGCCAAGCCAAATATTATCACCACAGTTCTTACCTCACTTGAACGATGAATCAACACTAAAGGTTTGAATACACAAACCATTTGCTCCCCTTCTCCTTATTGTAATCCCTAAGCCCAACGATGGTCAAAGCACAGAAAGAACATACTTTTAGTCACAAGGTGTAAGAAAAAACTTACGGTTATTAAGGAAGAAATCGAATGGAAGCAGCGTTATTGACAAAGAGAGAACTACAACTTACCAATCATCAAACTCCTTGTAAAACCACATTAGAAAAGAACAGAATTGTGATTCGGCTAAGGACTAATTCACAAGATGTCGTGAATATGCCCAACAATAAATGACGGAGAATGTTCGGCCGCACCAAAATCAACTTCAAGGACCAAAGACGAGCGTTGAGAGAAAAAGAAGGAAAAGTTCAGCTATGAAAGTTAAACCAAAATAAAAATCTAATGATGAGGAAAGAAAAAAAGCAAAGCTAATTGAAGAATTAAAGAAAAGGGTAGAAGATTCGGCTATGGAGAGAGGTGCTCAAAAGAGAAAAATAGTAGTGAGAAGAAGGCAGAAGGGACGACAAGGTAAGTTGAGAAGAACAGAAATTACCCAAAAACTAAAGAAAAACTACCCAAAATGCAAAACTCTTCCAAAGTGAACTAGAGAAAATTCGGCACTCCCAACACACACAAATCGAATATGCACTTTTCCCATAGACCTCCCTTGGCCGAAATTGCCTTACACCTAATCCCCACATTCAGGCAGCACCTATACACTCTTCTATCCCTTGATTTCCTCCACCTTTTTCTCCTAATTTACCTCTCCTTCACCCGTTTGAAAAGTTTGACCAAGTCCCCAACTCCCCTTAAAGAGTTTGATCCAAACTCTACTTCCTCCACTCATCTGACACAAAATAAAACCTCCATTATGCAAATTGTGGGATTCGAACCCCTTCTTCCCTTGCTCTCCCATTGACGCCACAACCACCTTACCAAATGGCCAACTTGTGACTCCTAAACACACAAAAATTTACTTAAGTCCTTCTTCCAACACCCCTCTCCACTAAATGACCAAAAACCAAAATTTTTTTAGAGCTCAGACTCGAATCCAGGCCTTCCTAACCCCCAAATACACTTAAATAACCCTCTGAGCAAGCACAACATGCAATTATGCAAAAAATTATAACCCCTAACTTTTGGGATGCTACAATTCTACCCCCTTAAAGAAATTTCGGCCTCGAAATTTACCTGATTAGAAGAGATGAGGGCACTGCTGACGCATCGCCCCCTCAGGCTCCCATGTGGCTTCCTTTGAACCATGATTATGCCACAGCACCTTGACTAACGGAATAGATTTCCTTCTTAGCACCTTAACATCTCGATCCAAAATCTACATCGGTTCTTCTTCAAATGTTAGAATAGGTCTTATCTCGATCTCCTCTACCGGAACTACATGAGAAGGATCCGAACGGTAGCGCCTCAGCATAGATACGTGGAATACATTATGTATCCTGTTTAACTCAGAAGGTAGCTCAAGCTGATAGGCTACCGGTCCTACACGCTTTATTACCCGGTAAGGTCCAATGAATTTGGGGCTCAACTTGCCCTTCCGTCCAAATCTTAGGATCTTTTTCCAAGGTGAGACCTTCAAGAAGACATAATCCCCCACAGCAAACTCTATCTCTTTATGCTTTAAGTTAGCATACGACTTCTTCTAATCAGATGCTTCTTTTAACCCATCCCGTATCAACTTCACTTTCTCCTCAGTTTCAAAAATTAGCTCTGGACCCAACAGTCGCTGCTCACCCAGTTCTGTCCAACAAGTAGGGGTACAAAACCTACAACCATATAATCCCTCGTATGGTGCCATCTGAATACTAGATTGGTAGCTATTGTTGTAAGCGAATTCCACCACCGGTAAATAGTCTTCCCAACTACCTTTGAAATCTATCACACAGCTTCTTAATATATCTTCTAGAATCTGTATTACTCTCTCTGACTGACCATCAGTCTGCAGATAGAATGCTGTGTTGAAATCTAACCTTGTACCAAGAGCTCCATGTAACACTCTCCAGAACCGAGATGTGAATCTAGAGCCCCTGTCCGAGATGATAGACACTAGTACCCCATGCAACCTTACAATCTCTGCCATATACAACTTTGCCAACTTCTGCAATGAGTAATCGGTGCGAATCAGTATGAAGTGAGCGGATTTAGTCAACCGATCGACCATAACCCATACCGAATCTTTCTTAGTAGGCGTAAGGGGTAGCCTACTAATAAGGTCCATGGTTATCCTCTCCTACTTCCAGAGTGGAATTTTTACAGGTTGCAGCAGTCCCGAAGGTAGTTGATGCTTAGCCTTCACTTGATGGCATGTTAAACACTTACTTACGAAGTCGGTAACCTCACGCTTAAGTCTTAGCCACCAGTACAGTTCACGTAGATCTCGGTATAACTTGTTTCCACCAGGATGCATAGCGTATGGGCTACTATGCGCCTCCCGCAGAATCAACTGTCTTAGCTTAGAGTGCCTCGGTACAAAAACTCTCCTACAGAAACATAATACTCCTTCACTGTTCAGCTCAAAGTCCATAGTCTCTCCCTTCTTCACTTGCTGAAAACGAGAAACCAACAACTCATCCAATAACTACTCTTTAATCTGACTAATCCAAGTCGATTTCACTTGAAGTTCAGCTAACAAACTACCATATTCAAATAAACTGAGACGAGCAAACATTGCTCTTAGATCAGACACAACCTTACGGCTCAGTGCATCCGCTACCATGTTAGCTTTTCCTGGTTGATACTCGATCGAGCAATCATAATCCTTCAACAACTGTATCCATCTTCGTTGCCTAAGATTCAACTCCTTTTGGGTAAGGAGGTACTTAAGACTCTTATGGTCGGTGTAGATGATCGACTTTTCACCGTACAAATAATGTCTACATATCTTTAGTGCGAACACCACCGCAGCTAATTCCAAGTCATGAGTGGGGTAGTTCACCTCGTGCGGCCTAAGCTGACGAGGTGCATACGCCACCACCTTCCCCTCATGCATCAGCACACAACCCAAACCCGTGTGTGACGCATCACAATAGACAACGAATTTTTTCCAGCCTCTGGCTGTATTAATATCGGAGCTTTAGTCAAAATCTTTTTCAACTTCTCAAAACTCTCCTATTGTTTTTTAGTCCAAACAAATGGTACCCCCTTACGCAGTAGCTTGGTTAGGGGTCCAACAATCAATGAAAACCCCTCAACAAACCGTCTGTAATACCCAGCCAGACCCAAAAAACTTCAAATCTCAGATATTGACTTTGGTGACTTCCAATCTGATGCGGCCTCAACCTTCTGAGGATCAACCCTAATCCCCACAGCAGACACGACATGTAACAGTTTGGTTTATACCCTAGTCGGAACATTAGTTTCGGGACCACAAATCTGAGTCTGTATAATATTTTAATATTATTTTTTGTGTCTTTGACAAGTGGTTAAGCATGTGGTAAAGTTTCGTATGTTAATTCATTCGTCTGTGTGCTTAATTTGATAAAAGGACTAAATCGCATAAAGTTTAAAAGTGGCTTTTCATTTTATTAGTGATCAAATTGATGTGGCTTTATTATTGTAAAGTCCTTAAAAGGCAAATAGCCCCTTTTTACTTATAGTGGACGGCAACATGCAAATTAATATTATGATTTTATATGTTTATTATTATAAATTAGTGTTATATGATATTTTATATTATAATAAAAGAAAATGCATTAAACAAGACCATTTTTCATCATCTTGGCCTAAAATATCAAAGAAAATAAAAAAGAGAACCTTAGCTAGGTTCAGCCTTTGTTCATCTTAATTAAGGTTTGTTTTGATTTGGATTTTTGATGATTTTTATGTTTTTGAGATTGTTGCTTAACCTACTATCAAGCCCATGTCTCAATTTTGTGTACTGATGATGTTTATGAGATATGCATTGATGATATGTTGAGCTTTGTGATGAGTTTAGTTATTAAATGAAAGATTTGAGCTAGATGAACATATTTTGTTCTTAAATTTTTGATGAGTTGAGCTAATTAGGGCTAAATTGAGAAAATAGTAACTTGAGGGACTAAATTGCAAACTTGATGGAAAATATGGGCTTGTATGAGAAGTATGAACATTCAGCTAAGCATGGTTAAAAGATTATTTTATGAATTAGATGTCTTGCGAAAAATGGACTAAATTGATAAATTGTGCAAATATGAGGATTATATTGCAAATAGCCCTAAATGTGTGTCCTTGGATTGAATTGAATGAGTTAGTGAATAAAAGGGTTAATTCTGAATATGTATAGATCAAGAACCGAGGAAAACAGACTTAGATCGTGGGAAAGCGAAAGTAACCGAGTAGTCATTTCTATTTCTGTTAAATCAAATCCAAGGTAAGTCATATTGCAAATAAATGTAATTGTATTGAATTGAGCATATTCATATGACTATCAATGATAATGAATGCTTATGAGATGCTATGTACATGAATTTTGAGACAAGGTTGAAATAGTAAAAAGTCTGAGAAGTCCCGTACGAACCCAGGAATATATAAGATTAGCTATGTCATGACATCGGTATCTGTTCTGTTTTATCATGTAAGACCACGTCTGGGACGTTGGCGTTGATTTGAGATTTTGTGTAAGACCACGTCTGGGACGTTGGCATCGATATGAGCTTTACGTGTAAGACCATGTCTGGGACATTGGCAACGATATGAGCTTTACGTGTAAGACCATGCCTGGGACATCGGCGTCGTATTGATTCGTGTAAGACCCTGTCTGAGACAGTGGCATCGTTATCCGAGTACACGTAAGACCTTGACTAGGACGTTGGCATTGTACGACTATTCCGAGCTTTCTGAGTACCCTATTAGATTCCTATCGGTTCAACAGTCAAAATCTGAGCTATGATTAATTACGTGAGTGTATATTCGTTTCAGGTACATTTGGTATGCACACTAAATGTGTATCAAAAGGTAAGTACTTATGTGATTTTAATTTGAAGAAATGTATGATTGAATATGAGAATGTAACTGAGATGCAAGAATGGTTATGCAAGAGTTATGAATATATATGATTTTTGAATTGATGAATATGGAAAATATGGCCAAGAATATGGACCAAAGCATATATGTGGGAAATTTGCTATGAATATGAATTGTGCCAACGTTTCTATATGCTTATATGCTTTACATATTAAGTTTATTTGTATATGACTTACTAAGCTTTTGAAAAGCTTACTTTGTGTGTGTTTTCTCTATTTTATAGATCGTCATAGCTACTCAAGGCTCGAGACTGTAACACCCCTAACCCGTATCTGTCGCCGAACTAGGGTTAAAGGTGTTACCGAACATATCGGAAACGTTTACAGAAATTTCATACAATAGAATATTAACCTCAACCATAATGTCCCTATAGTAGGTCATTGAGACCTAAAACATGCTATAAACTGGGTCGGGACTAAACCGGAACACATACAAAATTTCATGGAAATTAAAAACTTTTCTAAGTTTCAGGGGTTACACGCCCATGTGGGCAGGCCGTGTGCCTCCCACGGCCGCTGGACACACCCGTGTGTCCTCCCCGTGGTCGAAACTGACTATACTACCACAGCCACTAAGCATGCCCGTGTACTCTGGCTGTGGTAGATCCTGTCAAAAATCACACGGCTACTAGGCACGTCCGTGTGCCAAGGCCGTGTACTCTTATGCTAGCTACTGACTTAGCCGGACAGGTACGCTCGTGTGCCACAATCGTGTGGCAAAATAGACCATTTGCAAGGCCAAAATGTCACCCACATGGGTCTTACCTACAAGTAAAATCATTAAAACATCTCATGCCTATTTGGCAACCAAGAACAAACCAAAATAACCATCCAAATTACAAGACTAAAACTCAACTCATCACAAGCATAATTCATTCATTTGCTTAATCAAAACTTGACCATTTCATGAATCAACTAACCATGCCTAAAACATACTTCACACATATCACATTCATTCAAGCAAATTCTCAATTCATAACTAGCCAAATCACATGGCAAAGTTCATATAATAAACTTATATCAATTACTAGCCTATACATGCCCTATCAAGCTATATACATTTCCAAAGTGTACCAAAATGAGTTTAGTAGTGTGATGACGATCCTTGACGGTCCCGATTCTAGAAGTGAAAACTCACTTTTACTAAACTTAGCATACAACTTTTATCTCTCAAGGTTTGTAAAATAGTTCTCAAATGCTCAGCATGCTCGGATACATTTCGAGAATAAATAAAAAATATCATCGATAAATACGACCACAAACTTATATAAGTATGGTCTAAAAATCTGATTTATAAAATCCACAAACACAACGGGAGCATTCGTCAAACCAAAAGGCATAACCAAAAATTCATAGTGATCATACCTCGTTTGAAATGCAATTTTCGGCACATCCGAGTCTTTAACTCTCAACTGATAGTAAGCAGACCTCAAGTCTATCTTTGAAAACTATGTTGCCCCTTTCAATTGGTCAAACAAATCATCTATTCTCTGCAAAGGATACTTATTCTCTATGGTCACCTCATTGAGTTGTCTGTAACCAATGCAAAGTCTCATAGAGCCGTCTTTCTTTTTCACAAATAATACTGGTGCACCCCATGAAGAAAAACTAGGGCTCGCAAAACCTTTATCCATCAGCTCTTGCAACTGAGCTTTTAACTCCTTTAATTCGGTCGGAGCCATTCTGTACGGAGCCATCGAAATAGGTACAGTGTAACACCCCAAACCCGGCCTGGACGTTATGGCCAGATCAAGCATGTTACACCATAAGGTTATATAAAAACTATGCATTTAATAAAAACCCTTCCTCAATGTTCAACTTTATACTGTTTAAAAATCCCGAATTTCGTAGCTTACAAAAACGTGATTTGCTCCAAAGTTATTTTATCGCAAAGACATTATTATTTTAAAAAACTTTGTTTGTTACAAAAGTCTGACTTAAAAAGTTGCAGAAACATGATGTTTTGAAAACAGTAGTTATTATTTTAGAAAACCCGTGTTTAATAGATTAACAGTTTGTGATTAAAAGAAATACCAAATAAAAGTTAAAATGAAAATCCCAATGGCCTTATTACATAAATTATTAACCCAAAAATTTAAATAAGGTAAAAATAGAATTGCTAAGCTCAGCATTAAAGTATGTCGGTCGTGTGGCCACCTTCGAGTCCTCCGCAGCTCCAAATCCTCTAAAGCTGGGTATTACTTCCACGGTTAAAAGAAAGGGGTGAGTTACGAGAACTCAGTGTGTAATCCCCTATAACAGTCATAGTCTGGGCCCGAGCCCATACGGTATGGGTTTGGGCCTAAGCCCTATTCGGTAACGGTCTGGGCGTAAGCCCTATAAACATATCAATGCAATGGACATGTACCCAACCCATTCCAACCAAACTCTCCACCTGTACCAACCAAACTCTCCATGTGGGGACCATGTCAACCCACCCAGCCAAACTCTCCAATAATGCAGCCAAGCTGCTAATAACGGTGTATGTAGCTGAGCCACTAAAATAAGAATATGTGGCGATGCCACTATAACGGTATATGCCGATGCCACTAGAACGGTATGTGGCAATGCCACTAAAGCGGTACTTCCTCCAATCAGCAAACCTAGCCCAATGCAATATGTTATGAATGCAGTGTATTACAATCATATACAGATATATAAAATCACATAAACAATATTTAAACTACCACTAAGAGTATAACGGTCAATTCATCGTTTAGGGGTAAAACGATAATTTTACCCTTTGGGAGTATTTCGGTAATTTACCCATCGAGGGTATTTCGGTAACTTCACCCGTTGAGGGTATTTCGGTAACTTACCCACTAAGGGTATTTCGATAATTTACCCACTAAGGGTATCGGTAATTTACCCACTAATGGTATCAGTAATTTACCCACTAAGGGTATTTCGGCAATTAATCATCTAACGACCCTTCCGGAGGCCCACTGTCGCCTCGAGCGACACAGGTTCCGTTTTTGGTCATTACGGTGTAATTGGGCCTAAAATCCAATTTCGGCCCAAACGGGCCCACACGCTCATGTGGCCCATTCAGCTCATTTCGGTCTCAATTCTGCGGACTTCGCAGTCGCATCAATCCTCTGGCACTTTCCATCAATTTCGCTCATGTGGGCCCATTAACCCGTTGGGCCCAGTTAGCCTGTTTCGGCTCAACAAGGCCCATTACGGCCTCAATTCCATGAGAGACTTCGTGACACTCCGAACAGTCTAGCACCAACACTAGTGCCTCGATTTATCTCTACGAGCGCTCGCACGCTCGTGTGATCTCATATGTCGATATTCCAACTTTTCGGTATTTTGGCTTTTAGCCGATTCACAGAACATCACATTAATAGAACAAACAGAGGTGTGAGATTACACACCTTATCACGTGGAGTACTAAATAATCACAAGCGCCTTCACCATCACTAGAACGATCAACTATGATTTGCCTAGTTAAACCAAAGTTTGATGCCGACACCCTTCTGCATCCAGGCGGAAAGTCCTGAACCGCTGACACCCTACGCCGCTTAAACTTGGGAGTGGAGGCTATGTGCACAGTCTCGGCTGGCACCTTTGCCGCCCTCAATGGCTAGAACCCTCTTTGCTCATCAAGAACACGATCTTACAGAACTGGAGTCAACACGAATGCTTAAATCACAACCACAGAGTAACCAATCACCCTAACAGGAAGAAATTAGATAACGATGCGATTGGGCCTAGGGCCCATTCTCAGCACAAATGACCCCACAAGCTCGCGTGGCCCATTTAGCCCAAACCTAGCCACATATATGATATTCACATTGACTAGTCCAATATCAACTACACAATTATACAACTTATTCATATGGGCCTACTTGGCCCCTTTCGGCCCATCGTAGCCCAAAAAGCATCAACCCACAAGAATACTCATGGTGGCCTCAACTATTGCGTCGAAGCTCCCACGCGTGCGCTCGCACGCTCGTGTGGCTACCATCGTCGTGTGTCCGGTATTTCAGCATTTTTCACTCTACAACTAAAGTAGTGCGAAATACACACCTGATAGGAATATAAAGCTAATCCATGCTCTGAACACTCCTATGCCCAAACACCAACCAAGGTATCCTTACTCTCCGTATAGATTGCTTTATTTAAAGCCAGCTTCTCACCTTCCCTCATGCTAGCTTCCCGATGTGGGATCCCTCATTCTACAGAGTTTAAATCCATCACAACCACTTGCCATCCCAACTTAGCAAAATAAATATCCCTTTTTGCTTGCAATGGGATTCAAACCCTTGCCCTCTCCTATGCTCTAGACGCTACATGCCACCGCAACACAAGCTCCTTTTTGTGATTTACAACATGCGCTTAAATATAAGCCTATGGGCCAAAGTCTAAGTTCATGTAAAAAGAAATCAAAATGAATTGCAAGCGCCAAGACTTGAACCTTGGACCCTTTGCTTCCCCTATAGCGTCACTTCTTTGTCTCCCATGTGGTGCCATTTACCACTAGACCACAACTCCTTTTGTGCCATTTTTTTTCCATATTTTATTCATAAAGCCTACTTACTTACACCCAAGGTTTTACTCACCTAAAACCAAAATTTTCCTAAAGCCCAGGTTTGAACCCGGGACTTCATGGAAGCCCCCTACCCTTCCAAAATCACTCACCTAATAGGTCTAACTTGCATTAGTGCCGTTCTCTTGTTCTCAAAAATTTGAAACGCTCCCGTGCCCAAGGCCCATTCTACTTGGCCCAAATTTGGGGTGTTAGATACAGTACTAGGGACTAACTCAATACCAAATTCAACATCTCTAACTGGAGGCAGTCCGAGCAACTTTTTCGGAAACACATTCGAATACTCACATACTATTGGCATTGACTCAACCTTTAACTCATACACTTTAACTCATACACTTTGGTATTCAACACAAAGGCAAGATAAGATTCGCACCCTTTTCGCATATACCTCTGAGCTGTCATAGAAGAGATCACAACTGGCAATGTATCCAATTCATCTGATTCAACTCGAAGAACATCACCCTTTCACATTTCAATTCAATGATTTTCCTTCCATAGTTTACTACCACATCATGCATGGCCAACCAATCCATACCAAGTATTATATCAAATTCATCAAACGGAAAAAGCATAAGATTAGCTAGAGGATTTGACACTTTTATCAAAAATTCTGTAGACTCAGCAGGCATATTCATACTAGGTACCAATTTCATACATACACACGAGTGGGTTGATTTCGGATCAATCAAAGCAACAACATGAGTATCATAGAGAGAAAAAGTACCCGTAATCACATCAGGAGATAAAGCCTCTTTTCGAGCGCGAATGGCATAAGTCCTCCCAGGTGCTCTACCTTCGGATCTCACAGCCAGATCTCTAGGTGTACTCTTGCTACTTGCTCCATTTCCCGGATTTCTCTGTGTCCTTCCTCTAGAAGTAGTATTACCTGATCTTGCACATTGAAATTTCTCTTTTTCAACCATCTCGGGGTAATCCCTAATGAAGTGATCTTGGGAACAACACTTGAAACAAGTTTGATCATTCACCCGACACTCACTGGGGTGACGTCTACCGTAATATGGACATTCAGGTCTACAAGGTCGAGCATTACCCACACTAGCTATCGAAGCAGTCTGAGCCTTATAACCAGAATACTGTTTCCCATGGTTTTTGTTTGAAAATCCAACTGACGCACTTTATCGAGTATTAAACTCTCTCGGTTTCTTAAACAATGACTGAAGTGACTTACCCATCTATCTCTTCTTCGAGTCTCGAGACTCAAACTCAGCTTTTCTTTTGTTTTAAACCAACTCATCAGCCTTACAAGCTCTCTCTACAAGCACAATGAATTCTTTTAGTTCAAGAATGCCAACCAATAATCGGATGTCTTCGTTCAACCCATCTTCAAATCTCTTACACACGATGGCTTCAGTCGAAACACAATCTCAAGCATACTTGCTCAATCTCACAAACTCACGCTCATATCCCATTATCGTCATTTGGCCCTGTTTTAACTCAAGGAATTCTTTTCACTTTTTATCGATAAACCTCGGGCTAATGTACTTCTTACGGAACTCTTCTTGGAAAGATTCCTCATTAACTCTCTCCCTTGGTACAACCGACACAAGGGTGTTCCACCACTGATAAACAGAGTCTCTCATAAGTGATACAACACATTTCATACATTCCTCAAGTGTGAATGATAACTCATCAAATAGCCTGATGGTATTCTCAAGCCAGAAGTCTGCCATTTCGGGATCATCATCTATACCAGCTCGAAACTATTCGGCTCCTTATTTTTGAATCTTATCAACTGGAGGTCTATTCAATCTCATGAAGTCCATACCTCGAGGTGCTACAGGAACTAGTTGAGGAATAGGTAGGGGTGGAGGGGGTTGAGCGTTCGGGTTCGTTTGAATGAACTCTGTATACCAGGCGTTCATCATATGAAGAAAGGCTTCCCTAGCCTCTTCTCCTCCTCCCTGACTCATAGTTATGGGTCTACTTTCAACTGGAGCTACCCCTTGAATAGGAGCTGGCCCATTACTTTCTACATCAGCAGCTTAAGCTCGATTGGGATCCATTACTATATGAAAACACAAGTTACAGTTGTCAAGAGTCATCACACTATCACAGTTCATTTATGGCATGTATAGCTAGACTCTTACACACGCTATGTTAGTTCGAGAATTGACTAAACGTAGCTCTGATACCACTACATGTAACACCCCTTACCCATATTTGACGCTGAAACAGGGTACGAAGCATTACCGAGCTTAAACTCAAACAAACATTCAAAATCGATACATGAATTTCCACCCAAATTTAAAACTTTTCACAATCAATCATATCGTCTCCTAAAATGAGCCTACGAGGCCCAAAACATACATTAGGAGTGATTTGGGACTAAACCGAGAACTTTAGCAACCTTTGGGAGGCTTACAAAATATTTCATGCAAAAGAGGTCACACGCCCATGTGGGTTCGAGACATGCCCATGTGACCCTAAGACACGCCCGTGCTTTAGGCCATGTTCAAATTTAGGGACATTCTGTTTATGACGTCATCATAAAATTAAGGTCACACGGCCAAGTTACAAGCCCATGTGATTAGGTCGTGTGAGCGATTTAAATTTTAAAATTTTTCATAAAATAGGTGCAGACTTCACATGGCCAGGGCACACGCCCGTGTTCAAGGCTGTGCCATCCACACGGCTGAGACACACCCCCGTGTCTCTAAATAAGGTGCATGGGACACAGCCGGATCACATGCCCATGGGGGTAGACCTTGTGTCACACACGGCCTAGACACATGTCCGTGTGTCTACCCGCCTAGACAACTTTGAGGCTATTTTCCAAGCCAATTGCCACCCTTATTTGCTGAGAAACATACATAATTTCGAAGGCACTTAACATGGCATAATTGAGTACTTAATCGTCATCAAACAAGTCATGATTATGGCAATATCATATTAACTTGTACATGCACAAGACACCATACTTTGTCAAGCCCAACTTACCAAATCTCATTTAAGCCACAGTGATCATCATACTTCACAAACCCCAATTAAATCATTAAGCATTCATAGCCATAACATAACTCATCACATACACATAACCACCAACCACATCACAAATGCATAGGCACATGCATGCATAAATAAATAGGCTTACGACACCATAATCAGTATAAGTCATATCTCATGGCCATATACAAAATGAATCATAATATTATCATAAGCCAACATTTTTGGCCAACCAATAGGACACATAACAAAATGACCAAGTCCCCTAAACATGTCATTTTCAAAATGTGAAACGAAATATACCCCAATAATTAAATTGATAGTGTGATTGATTCTCCGACGACTTCCGGTCCCCGAGCTAGCTTGGCGACACTATAAGAAATGAAAAGGAAGGGGGTAAGCTTGAAGCTTAGTAAGTTAGCTTGTAAATAATATTTAACTTTGAACATACAATAACATACACATAATATAATGTAAATTAGCACAAAATCATCAAGTGATCATAGACATATCTTACTCATTTGCATCCTTACCAATAATGCATCTTAAACCGAGATCATTTCTCATGAGTTTTGCGTACGTACCTGTACCACTTCATAACATAATCATAATAGTTCACATCTTTGACATAATCTTTAAATTACCCGTTGAACCACTTGGAATACTAAAGAATACTTGGGACTAACGTACACATAGAATCATACCAATGCCATATCCCAAATATGGTCTTACATGGGGTCAGATATCGATGCCAATAGCCCAGCTATGGTCTTACACGATTCTCATATCGATGCCATGTCCCAGACATAGTCTTACACGAAATCTCATAACGATGTCATATCTTAGATATGGTCTTAAACGTAAACTCATAACCCTGATGTCATGATTTGTATCTTAACTATTCTTAAGGTCAGCTGGAAGTCTCGCCGTATCGAATGTTTGCCGAATGAATCCATAATGAAAAATATTAAATACATAGTATAAGTTGCATTATTTACGCACGAACTTACCATGGTACAAAATATGGCTAACTAATTCGATTTAGTCCATAACATTGTTCTTTCCTCGGTCTAGGTTTGGACTCTGTTTTTCTTGATCTATAATAGCAAATTTAGCTCATTTAATTATCATATTATTCAAATCAGTCAAAAAACCATACTTTGGCAAAATTACAATTTTCCCCTAAACTTTCACATATTTACAATTTAGTCCCTAGACTCGTAAAATGAAATGTACTCATTTTCTTTGCTATCCAAGCCTAGCTGAACCTATACCATCCTTATACCAGCCCACATTTTCCTTCAAATCATATGTTTACTACCCATTTTTACAACTTTTACAAAAAGGTCTCTTTTAGGTATTTCCATGAAAAATCACTTAGGATAAGTTGTCTAACACACATCAAACATTCATATTCCTCCATTAAACATCAAAATACATGCATGTCACACATAGGTCAATTTTTAAACATGAACCTTAACTCCTAATAAGGCTAAAAATAGGTAGATCATGCTTCAAGGATCTCAGAAACATAAAGAACATTAAAAACGGGGCTAGGATGTGCTTACAATCAAGCTTGAAAGTTGAAGAAAAACCCTAGCTTTGGCTCTTCTAATTCTCGGCACACACTTGAAGAAGATGAGCAAATTTGTCTTTCTTTTTCCCTTTTTATTCTTTTATTTACTAATTAACCAAAATGCCCTTTTTACTAAACTTTCAAATTTTACCAATTCATGCCCATTTTTGTCCATAAAAATAGAAATTAGTCAAATTGCTATTTAAGGACCTCTAATTTATAATCCAAAGTTATTTCATGTTTAAAGCTTCTAGAATCACATATTTTGTAACTTTTGCAGTTTAGTCCTAAAATTCGAATTGGACACTTTAGCAACAAAATTTTCTTAAAGAAACTTTCACACAATCATGCAAACATATCATAGACCTCAACAAATTCATAAAATAATTATTTTTACTTTGAATTAGTGGTCTCGAAACCACTATTTTGATGAGGCCCAAAATTGGATGTTACAAACATATTCCAATTGTCTAATAATCTTATCTTTCCATATTGTCATAATAACTTTAATTGACAATTATACATGTCTTTCCTTTTTCTCATATCCGAGGAATCACAATTCAAGTGAATAACACTTACTATATCACCACAAAATTTGGCCCTAAACCCTAACACATGATCATCAACTGAATTTATCATGTATTTATACATCATAAACATAAACCAATAATCACAAGGTTATCACAAAGTCATTTTTATAGTGATCATGAATTCAAAATTTCATGAAGTCAAGGATTACAAATTTAACGTACATACATGTACGAACTCGTAACATAATCACATACTTTCTCATCTTTGACATACATGTTGAACTCTTGGAATACTAATCGGATACACGAAAAATGTAACACCCCTACTCGTATCCGTCGCCAGACTAGGGTTAAGAGGCATTACCAGACATATCGAAACATTTCACAATTATTTCACAATAAACATTTCATATCAATAAAACATCATCGTTCATAATCACTTTGTCCCTTTAGAAGATCTATAAGACCATAAACATGCTTTAGAGAGGGTTTGGGACCAAACCGATCTCATACGAAAACATTACAAAATTTTGAATATTTTCTTTCAAAAAAGGGCACATGCCCATGTGGCTATGCCGTGTGCCTTGGCTCGTGCCTCAGCCCATGTACAAAACTGACTAGACCACATGGCCTATCATACGCTTGTGTCTCTGGCCCCTGTGCAATACTGAATTTGTAACATCCTAGAATTAGGGGTTCTGCATTTTGCACTATTTCATGTGTGTGGCTAGTTATGCTTGTTGTTTTGGCGTGTTTTGGGGCCTTGGGAAGGTTCAGGTTTGAGTCGGAGCTTTGGTAAAATTTTTTTTAGGGCACTTAAGGGAGAGAGCTAGTAGATGCGGGCTTTAAGGATAATTATTTGTGTTTGAGGACACAAGTATGAGCTTATGGTGGAGCGGATGTGCCGTCATTTGTAAGAGTAGAGGGGGAGGAGTTCGAATCCCATCTGCTGCACTTTGGAGTTTAATTTTTATGTTCAAGGAGGGGAAGATGTGGCATTCGACTGGGACTCTACCATGGTGGTTGTGGAATGAGTCAAACAAATTCAAATGGATGGACAAGAGGAGCTTGAGGAGTTTGAATTGGTCTAACAATTCAAATTAGTGGATGGAGAGTGAATGAAGGAGAAAATCGTGGAAGGTGGGGAGAGAGGAGGAGTTGGCTGAATGTTAGAGAGGTGGAGAGGTGAATTTCGGCTATAGGGTGTTTAGCAAGGAAAATTTGGCATGAGGGGGAGGAGAGCAAAACCAAACCTTTTGATGTTGTGCCGAAATTCTCTGTGCAATCTTAGTTTTTCTTTTGCATTTTCGGCAGTTGATACTCTAGATTTCGGGTACCCTTTTGGTCACAAATTCTTCTTTCATTGAGCATTTTACTTTCTTTGTTGCCTTTCTTATTGCCGAAACCCCAACTCTTCATTTCCTTCCTTTTCTTTTCTCTTTGCAAACACTTTCTACACCCTTTTCATTTTCTTCAACATCCTTATACCTAAGCCAAATCACTCTTCTTTTATACTTCTTCTGTTTTGATTCTCTTCTCTTTTTGCACCTCCATTTCTTGTTTCACTAGCCGAACCTCAGTCTGCTCACTTTCTTCTCTTTTCCTGACATCTCTCTCTAATTCTACTCTTAAGCCGAAACCTACTTGGCATTTACTACTTGTGTCGAATCTTCTTGGACTCCATTCGGCTTCTTTTTGTTTAAGGGGAAGAACTTTCTTTTGTTCTTGTTATCTCCTTACTTATTCTAAGGAAACTGACCACTCATTTGTTAATCACAAACCAAATTTGGTTTCTCCTCCGAAGTTGATTACTCCATCTTTTGTAACCTATTTCTTCCATCTTTTGTTATTTAGCCGAACCCCAAGAATCAAAGGGCTAGTTGTCTGCCAAAGGTCCCTCTTCAATCGATTTTTGTTTGTGCAAGTGTGGCATGTTCAGATCAGATTAGAATCTATAGCCAAGTCTATCTGTGTTCAGTTTTTCTTTGATCAAGGTAAGGAGGTTCTCTCTGATTTCGGCTTGTCTATTCCCTTTTCTCTTTCTCCTGCCTTAACCCAATCTCTTTGTTAGACAACCATCGTTCTCTCTAAAAGTATTGTATTGAAAAAAGATTCTCTTCATGGATGCGAGTGCTAGCCAATCTAAGGAGGGGAGTGGACTCGTAGTCTCTGCTCCTAAGTTCAAACGACATGCTGTGTCAGCGGTTCGAGACTTTCCGTCGGGTTGTGGTAGGGAGCCAACATCCATTTGGGATAGGCAGATAGTGGTTATTCCCACTAGCGAGAGTAGCAACGACCAGGAGAGTTTAGTCCTTCGCGTAATTAGGTCTGTAATATTCACACCATCTTTTGTTTCATTATTAATTAGTATATGAATTGTTTAAAAGCCGAAACATCGGTAATGGCAGTTGAGTTACCCTAGGGGGATAAAACCGGAGATACCAGGTTAGTTACCTTTGGTGGTGTCTTGTAAATTCTTTATCATGAATATCTATATGCTCTGATGGTTCGATTTACGTTGACATATGTTGCATTCATTATGTTATGATTACATGTTGCATGGGGTTAGGATATGATATGGATTAAAAGGGGAAGTGTATTTTAGTGGTTTGGTACCACATTTATCAGTGACCCTGTCACATTATTTTAGTGGTTTGGTGCCACATATATCGGTGACTCTGTTACATTATTTCAGTGGTTTGGTACCACATTCAGTGGCTTGGTGCCACATATGAGAAGTGTAGCGAATGAAGGGTTGATTGTAGAAATCCCCATGGTGTGTTTTGGCTGGTACAGGTGGTGTGTAGAGAATGGAATATTAGGTTGGGCTGGGTTGCATTACATACACTATTTGATATGCCATGTTGTTAGGGCTACGGCCCAGATCGACTCGTATGGGCTTCGGCCAAATTCATTAATGTAAGGGCTAAGGCCCAATGTGCTTCTGTGGGCTTAGGCCTAGATTTCGTTCGTAAGGGGAATTACACACTAAGTTATTGTAACTCACCCCTTGCTTAATTTTGTAGGAAATCCCTAGTTCGAGGATTGGAGCCGAAGTGGACTCTGAGGTGGCCATGCATAATTCTTCCGTAAACTCCGTTTTCTTTACTTAAACTTATTTTTAACTTGGGAATATCTTATGTAATAAGGCCTCCGGGATTTCAATTTGGGTTTTTTTTTTTATTTTTGGATTTAAATGCGGTTATTATATATCATGACATGTTAAGTATGGGGTTTTCTAAAAATATAAGCAATCATTTTCCAAAATGCCAACCAGCAGATAACAAACAAATAAATAATTAAATTTGGGAATTTTCTTAGAACTACAAACATGGTTTTCAAAATGTCACATTTCGAAAACCCACTAGTCTCGATTTTTCGTAACACAAAACCTGTTCTCGAATGTTTGTAGTATTAAGGAAAATTTGCACAGAAACCTTAAAACTGAATTTGATTTTCCAAAATGAAAACAAAATGCAAAGTTTTCAAAATTACGAAGTTTGTAACAACCTTTCCATGTGACATACCAGATCCGATTGTAACGTTTAGGCTGGGTTTGGGGCGTTACATTTAGTGGTATCAGAGCTCGATTGTAAAACTCGACTATAGAATGGGTTCAAAAACGTTTTTCCAAAACTGATTTGAAATGTGGTTTAGAAAAAAATATATGTCTTTTTGCAAGTATGGCACACCGAGTCTTCGGCCCAAATCCGTACTGTAAGTCTCCAGATTATGTTTGATTTTATGAAAGGATTTTTATTATTTTGTGATTGCTAGTTATAGGAGATAAAATTTTAGAGATTGAGACTTTTAGAAATACGATTTGTGAAAACCACTCTTAAATCTGAATTCATAAGATATCTGTTAATAAACAATGGAATAATTTACTAATTCGTAAAATTCGTAATCAGATTAAGTCGATTTAGTAAACATGAGCGCTAGAGGATGTGAACGTGGTATACGAGGCCGTGGTAGAGGCTGGGGTGTTGAGGTTGGATCCTTGGAATCAGGACATGGGTCGGAAGGTGAAGTGCCAGCGTCACCAGTAGTGGAAGCAGGGTCTCAGGATCGATCTGGAGGGGACGATGCTTTGTCCCAAGCTATGTTGCGTGTTCTGGAGAGGGTTGCTGAAGCAAGCACGAGATCTGTAGCTCGAAAATCTATTCCTAAGTGACTTCGAGCAAACGGGGCTGAAATATTTAGAGGTATATCTGGTGTGGCCCCAAACGTAGCGGAATATTAGCTGGAGGCAGTTGAGCGGATTATGGATGATCTGGACTGCACAGTAGAGGAGAAGTTGAAATGAGCAGTGTCCCTTCTTCGAGATGAGGCGTACTAGTGGTGGCTCACGGTAAAGGAAGGTACTCCAGCGGATCGTATTACTTGGGATTTCTTTCAGACACGTTCCAAGGAAAGTATGTTGGGGCAAGCTATGTGGATACCCAGAGAAAAGTATTCCTGAATCTGGTTCAAAGGGGTAAATCTGTGGCTGAAAATGAGGTGGTGTTTCTGCGCTTGAGCCGTTATGCTCGGGGTATCATTGCAACTGATTATGAACATTGTGTTTGGTTTGAGGATGGTCTGCGGGATGAGCTGCGGGTGCTGATAGATCCGCAGCGGGAAAGAGAGTTTGCCATTTTGGTTGAGAAGGCAAAAATAGCCGAAGAGGTGAAGCAGTCTGAGAGGCAGAATCGGGATAAGGATAGGGGTAGGAATAAGAGGAACTTTGGGTCGACACGATCTGCTGGGGGTTTCCAAAAGAGGCCTAGGTTTGAGGGGCCGGGTCGAGTTACGATGCCTGTTACTGTTGGTCGATCTCAATCGTGTGCTCGATGTGGGAAATTACATTCGAGGGAGTGTTGGATAAGAAATAGAGGATGTTTCAGGTATGGATCTATGGATCATTGGATAAGGGACTGTTCACAAGAGGTAGACAGGACGCGGTCAGTAGGTCAGGGTTATGCACAGTCTAGAAGAGGTAGGCAGCAGCCATCGAGAGGTCGTGGTCCGGTCAGAGGAGGAAATGGATTTGGTCGAGGGCGTGGAGCACCGGGTAAAGGTGCTGGGAGTACAGATGCAAGATAGCCTAGTTTGGTTTATGCAGCTAGACGTCGAGAGGATGGCGATGCACCGGACGTCATAACCGGTACGTTTCTTGTGTTTGATACACCTTTTACAACTTTGATAGATATTGGGTCTACACATTCTTATGTTGCCTGTACTGTGTCTGGGACTTTGAGCATTAAATCTGAGATTGTTACTAGAGAAATATCTGTGGTTAGCCCTCTAGGACAATCTGTGGTAGTGAACAAATTGTTTAGGAATGTGCCTTTAGAAGTTCAAGGGGTAGTGTTTCTGGCAGACTTGATGGAACTGCCGTTCGGCGAGTTCGATCTGATTTTAGGCATGGACTGGCTAGTTAAGCATCGTGCAAACTTGGATTGTACTGCTAAGCATATGGTGTTAAGAACTCTAGAAGATAAAGAAATAGTTGTGATAGGGGAAAGGAGAGATTATCCATCCCATGTAATCTCCGCACTGAAGGCTGAAAGGATGGTGCGAAAAGGGTGTGAGGCGTTCCAAGTTTTCATCAGTGCTTTGGATGTCAAGGAATTGTCTGTGGGGGATCAGAACGGTGAAGATGTTCTCGGACGTTTTTCTTGAAGAGCTTCCAAGGTTACCTCCAGATCGAGAGGTGGAATTTGGCATTAAGCTACTACCGGGGACAACTCTGGTGTCCATTGCCCCTTATAGGATGGCGCCAAAGGAGCTGGTAGAACTTAAAGCTCAGATTCAAGAGCTGTTGGATCGAGGATTTATCTGACCAAGTGTATCTCCGTGGGGAGCGCCGGTGTTGTTCGTGAAGAAAAAGGATGGGTTGATGCGGATGTGCATTGACTATAGGCAATTATACAAGTTGATGATTAAGAACAAATACCCACTACCAAGGATTGACGACCTGTTCGATCAGCTGCAAGGAGCTTCGATTTTCTTGAAGATAGATTTGAGATCTGGGTATCATCAGTTAAAGGTCAAGGAGGCGGATATTCATAAGACTGCTTTTCGAACTCGTTATGGTCACTACGAGTTTTTAGTGTTGCTGTTCGGGTTAACGAATGTACTAGACGCTTTTATGGACATGATGAACCGGGTCTTCCAACCCTATCTAGACCGGTTCGTGGTGGTATTCATAGATGACATCCTGGTGTACTCAAAAACGGAAGAGGAGCATGATTCGCATCTTCGGGTTGTTCTACAGATATTGAGAGAGAAGCGATTTTATGACAAATTCAGTAAGTGTGAATTTTGGTTGAAGGAAGTTACCTTTTTGGGGCATGTTGTTTCTGCCGAGGGGATTAGGGTTGATCCCCGAATGATCGAAGTTGTTCTGGACTGGAAGCTGCCGAAGTCTGTAGCAGAAATTCAAAGTTTTCTTGGGTTAGCCGGGTACTACAGAAGGTTCGTTGGGGGATTCTCGTTGATTGCTGCACCATTAACCAAGTTGTTACGGAAAGGGGTACCATTTGTTTGGGCTGATAAACAGCAGGAAAGCTTTGAAAAGCTAAAGAGGATTTTGACTGAAGCACCAGTGTTGATTCAGCCTGAGGCTGGGAAGGAGTTTGTCGTCTATTGTGATGCATCACACACATGGTTAGGATGTGTGCTAATGCAAGAAGGGAAAGTAGTGGCGTATGCGTCTCGGCAATTAAGACCACATGAAGTGAATTATCCCACTCATGACTTAGAGCTAGCTGCGGTAGTGTTTGCCCTGAAGATTTGAAGACACTACTTGTATGAAGAAAAGTCGGTTATCTACACCAACCATAAGAGCCTGAAATATCTCCTTACCCAGAAGGAGTTGAATTTAAGGCAGCGAAGGTGGATTGAGTTATTGAAGGACTACGACTGCTCGATCGAGTATCACCCGGGTAAAGCTAACGTGGTGGCTGATGCGTTGAGTCGTAAGGTGATATTGGATTTGAGGGCAATGTTTGCTCATCTCAGTCTGTATGAAGATGGTAGTCAATTAGCGGAACTTCAGATAAAGCCGACATGGGTAGATCAAATTAAGGAGAAGCAATTGTTGGATGAATTGTTAAGTTCTCGGCTTCAGCAAGTGGAAGGTGGAGAGACAGGGGATTTTGGTTTGAACAGTGATGGAGTATTGTGTTTTTGTGGAAAGGTTTGTATTTCGAAGGACTCGGAGTTGAGACAGATGATTCTGCGGGAAGCATATAGTAGCGCATACGCTATGCATCCTGGTGGAAGCAAGATGTACCGAGATCTGCGTGAGCAATATTGGTGGCCAGGTCTGAAGCGGGAAGTTACCGAGTTTGTGAGTAAGTGTTTGACGTGTCAGTAGGTGAAGGCAGAACACCAATTTCCTTCGGGGTTGCTACAACCAGTAAAGATTCCACTTTGGAACTGGGAGAGGATAACGATGGACTTTGTTCGTGGGCTGCCCCTAATGTCTACTAAGAAAGATTCAGTGTGGGTGATTGTCGATCGGTTAACGAAGTCCGTTAACTTCATACCGGTTCGTACAGATTATTCATTATAGAAGTTAGCCAAGCTGTATGTGGCAGAAATTGCGAGGTTGCATGGGGTACCTGTGTCTATCATATCAGACAGGGATCCTAGGTTTACATCACGGTTCTGGAAGGCTTTACATGAAGCTTTGGGTACAAGGCTAGATTTTAGCACAGCGTTCCATCCGTAGATTGATGGTCAGTCAGAGAGAGTAATTCAAATTCTGGAAGACATGTTAAGGGGCTGCGTAATCGACTTCAGAGGGAGTTGGGAGGATTTCCTACCGTTGGCAGAATTTGCATACAACAATAGCTATCAATCCAGCTTTCAGATGGCACCATATGAAGCGTTGTATGGTCGTAGGTGTCGTACCCCTACCTGCTAGATAGAGTTGGGTGAGCGACAATTGTTGGGTTCAGAATTGATCTCAGAGATGGAGGAAAAAGGTTAAGTTGATTCGGGCTCGGTTGAAGGAACCTTCCGACAGGCAAAAATCATATGCAGACCTGAGACGCAGAGAAATAGAATTCTCTGTGGGTGATCGGGTTTTTCTAAAAGTCTCACCATGGAAGAAGGTTCTAAGGTTTGGACGGAAAGGCAAGTTGAGCCTCAAATTCATCAGGCCTTATCGGGTATTGAAACGTGTGGGAGCAGTGGCTTATCAGCTGGAGTTACCTCCGAAGTTGAGTCAGATACATCATGTATTCTATGTTTCGATGTTACGGTGCTATCATTCGGATCCATCTCATGTAGTATCAGTGGAAGAAATTGAGGTTAGACCCAACTTGTCTTTTGAAGAAGAACTAGTGCAGATCTTAGATCGAGATGTTAAGGTGTTGAGAAGGAAGTCGGTTCCGTTGGTCAAGGTGTTATGGCGTAATCACGGTTCAGAAGAAGCCATGTGGGAGCCGGAAGATGTGATGCGACAGCAATACCCTCACATCTTTGGATCAGGTAAATTTCGAAGGTGAAATTTCTTTAAGGGGGTAGAACTGTAACATCCTAGACTTAGGGTGTAACACCCCTCACCCGTGTCCAACTTCAGGACAGGGTTCGAGGCGTTACTGGACTTAAATATTCACAATCGTACAAAACCGGGTTACCAAATTTTGCCCAAAATTAAAACTTTTCAAACACATGCCATGGACAAAATAGGCTTACAGGCCAAAATCATTATAAGCCACATCTCAGGGCTATAATCAAAAAATCAATATAAGCCAATACATTTGGCTAATCACAACAACATCCATCATAAAGAAAAAGTCCCTATACATGCCACTCACTTGAATACATTTAACATACACATGCCAATACTCCAAGGATAATGGCCCGATAGTTTGACACTGCCTCCAACGATCTCCAGCCCTGAGCTGACCTGACAAAACTAAAAGAAATGGAAAGGAGGGAGTAAGTTTTACGCTTAGTAAGCTCGCATGAAACTAATAAGCAATGTGATAACATGCTATTTTCATATTCTTCCTATTTATTCAAATTCCAGTTAAGTTATTTTCTTGAGTTATAGTCATTAAATTATTTATATCTGGAGCTACGGAACTCCAAATTACGATCCGTTAATTTTTCATGAAAATAGACTCACATATCTTCTTACCATAAAATTTCCAAAATTTTTGGTTTATCCAATCAATAAAGTTTATTCATTAAAGATTCCCCGATTTTACTATTTTACTATTCTGACCTCTCTTCACAACAAATAAATTTTCTCCTCGTACAGAGTTCATATAACCTTCTTATTTAGTTAATTTAAAAATAGACTCATTCAGGATTTTAGACATATAAATTATATTCCACAATTATTTTTGTATAATGTATAATGATTTTTCCAAGGCAGAATAGGGGATCACATAACCATTCTGAACCAGTCTCACAGAAATTCAAATATCTCAAAATATACGTTTCATCCCCTTCAGGTATCTGAGGGGTTTAGTTCATAACAAATAAAGAAAACATCTCAAGAGAAAAGATAAAACAAAACATAAGAAATCCCTAAAAATCCCTGAAGGAACCAAAGGAGAAATCTGCCGTCTTGAGTAGAATTCCGGCTTCTTGGGATGGATCAACTGGCTAACTTCGAGTAATTCCCTCAACTCTGACCTTTCCGGTGTGGCTCCTTGGCCTAGTTCGACGCCCCCTTCAACGGTGGTACTTAGGGGGTATTTATAGGCTCTTGGAATGCGATTCTTTCTCCCTAAGTATCCTTTTCTGACTGAAATTGTCTAAGTCCACGACAGGGGCCGGCCATGTCACACGCCCGCATGACTCGTCTTCAGGCTGTGTTTGGATTTCTAAGTTGAGGCACGGCCGTGTAAGTCGGGGTGAGGCCGTGTTCTAGATGCTCGTCGAGGCACGGCCGTGTGCTCTTTGGGCCAGGCCGTGTGGATTTCATGATAAGGCCCATTTACTCCGTTTTGGGCTCGTTTTACGTTCTTTTCATCTTCGGGTACTTTCTTGGGTATAAGACATGAAAAGACAGGATTAAGAGCACCTTTTTACATAAATTGAGGGATAAATCATCCAAAAACAAGCTAAATGTGGGTTTAAAATATGTTATAATTACGATTTATCAAATACCCTCACACTTAAGCTTTTGCTTGTCCTCAAGCAAAAATTCTCAACTTACAATTAAAACGAACTTTCCATAATTCACAATTCCTATCAACAATGTCTCATCATAATTCATAGATAATTTATACATGGATAATTCAATTCAAAGAGTCCTAAAGATTCAAACAATGATAAGTCATGAATTTGTATTTTGAAACATAGGTGTCTCCCCTTATCTGAATAATTACTTTTAATTCGAAATTGACAAGAGTTGACATCCTCACTATAGATTCACTCAAATCACTTAAAGTGTTTAATGTTTATAAAAAAGAAGCACTCATACGTCGAACCTGAAAAGTTAATCCCATAGGCTTGCCTGAAAATTAAATCTCCACCACTGTAAAATGAGATGATAAACAGATCAAAAGGTCTTTGTTAGGGTTGTAATGGAGTTAGGGTTAAGGTGTGGATAAAGGCTGAAATTAGACGGTTAGAATCGAGATTGAATTGACAAGTACCTACCTAATGAATACTGAAATAATATTTACATCAACTAATAATAATAATCCTAACAATACGATCTTTTCTTTGTTTTTTTATTTTAAGAACAAACTATTATAATAATAAGAAGAACTTTTACAACTGAAATATAGAACATAGTTAGGAAACTGTTCAAAATCAAATCTCGACAAAAAGGGTAGTTAAAAAGGAATGGTGATAACAAATACAAAGGGTTTTGGGTTAAAATTAGTGGGTGAGTCAATAGAAAGGGTTGTTAGGATTAAACGTGGTTCACTAGGGGTTAATTTATGAAGGTAGGCCTTTTAGTGGTGTAAGTGGGTTAAATCCTAAGTGCCTTTATCATCTCTGTATATCAAATCATAGATGTGGTCTCGACATGTATAATCAAGGCAAGTTCTAGAATAACAGTTCAATGCTGACACACTCATAATAAAAAAATGAGCACGAAAAAGAATATATGCTCTAAAAGGCTCAAAAGCTCACAGAAATTATGGGTTTTTGATGTCAACCTCGTAAATTTTGAACTTCAAGATATCATTCAGATTCAGGTAGACAACCTAAAAAAAATTTAATTCTGAAAAATAGACTTATCATGCTTGATTCCCTAGTATCCTTCAAATTTAATCATCAATGCATAATTATCAATGGCTTAATCCAAAACATATCAATAAAAATCATGAATCAAAGGAATTTTCATTATAATTAGTAATATGAGAAACTTACTTTAAGATCAAGGCATAATTTAGGGATTTTTAGATAATAATATAATTAACCCCCCACACTTAAGATGTACATTGTCCTCAATGTACAAAAATAAATAATAGCAATATAATCATAAAATCATAAGATGGGGAGAGAAGTAAAGCTTCCTGAATTTTGGGTGAAGTCATTGAAAAGAAACCGGATAGGATTGGAGGTGAACGTGGGGAAGCGTCTCGAACCGTTTGAAATTGAATCCTCGAAGTAGCTGTCCTAATTTTATTGAATCCTAAGCTAAATCTAAATGGCATGAAGAATAAGAAGAAAGTAATAATAAAGAAAATAAAAATAAAAATAAAAAATAAAAATGAAAGTAAATAATGGAAAATGAAAGACATCTAGAAAAGAAAAAGGAAGAAGGATGTTTAAATAGAGATGTAGCCCGTGTTTTGGGATTTTGAATTTTTAGCGCGTTCAGGTATCTGGCTACGGCCGTGGATATAGTGGCACGCCTGTGTCTTTCTTCACAAGGTCATTTAAAATAGGCGTGCTCCTCCTATGTTCGTCAAGTCGAAATGTTGGCACGTTTAGGCGTTACGGGCGTGTTCCGCCCGTGTTTGGCAAGTCAGTATGTAGGCACGGTCAGAAGGCATGGCAGTGTTTATCCCATGTTTAACAAGTCAGTAACCTCGCACGGGAGGTCGGCACGGGCGTGGGATATTATCGCTACCCGTGTTTGGGAAAAGAAATTTTTCTCTATCATGCACGGCTACTGGCACGCCCATGGATCGTCCCCTGGCTTCCACACGGCCACGGGCATGCCTGTGTGCAAGGCCGTGTGGTCTGGAAATCTGCTTTCTTGGTTTGTTCGGTGCTAAAGAAGAAGAAGAAAAAGAAAAAAAGAAAAAAATAAAATGTAAAAATAAATAGGGTTAGTGCTCGGGTTGCCTCCCGAGAAGTGCTCGTTTATAGTCTTAAGCTAGACTTTACCTCTCATTCTTATGGTCATGGTGGTTTGAGGAGGTGGAAATCCTTTCTCATGCGATCAATTCAGTTATGGATATATAGTTCAAGTCGAGTAGTGTTTACCTCGAAAGTATTGAATTTAGGCTTGCTTACCTTGACGGTGTCGTATAGGAGGACATTAGGTACCTCAAAAATGATTTCTTCATTTGCCTTGAGGTATGAATTGGTGATTCAAAGGTCTTCCTTATTCAATAATACCTGATCCCCTATTTTGAAGTGATTTGTTGTTCCTATCAGCTTGTCTGGGGTTTTCTTCGGTTTCACTTCGTGTATTCCTAGTTTCTCTTTGAAGTGTGACTTCCACTCGTCTAGTTCATTGATCCAAAGCCTTCGTTCTTCATGAATTTCTTTATGGGTACGAGGTCTAAGATTTGGATCAGCTAGGTGATTTCGTGAAGCTTCTTGTAAAGAAGGTTGTACCAAATTGTTATCAATAGAATTAACATTCGTACCTTTATCACTCGATGTCCTAGCTGAGTCAAGAGCTTGAAGAGTGATTGTTTCGTCATCTACACGAAGTGTGAGTTCACCGAATTCTTCCTCTGTGTGATCTTTCTTTAGTGCATCGAGATATGGCACATGAGCTTGGTACTCTGTATGTACCGGGTTTGGTAAATCATGGCTTACCTCAACCTTACCTTTACTTACCACAGGTTCTTGCCTTGGGTCAGTTTCAATGTTGCTTGGGAAGCTTTCCTGTAGTTGTTCGGAAACCTCTGATCAAATTTCAGAAACTATCTTAGTCAGCTGTCTAACTGACTTAGTAAGTTCCTCCACTTGGCTCTCGATCCCTTTGATTGATGCTTGTTGATTATCAAGCGTTGTCTTGGTGTTTTAAAGACGGGTTTCTGTGGCTGCCATGACTTTTGTCAGCATCTCTTCAAGGTTCGACTCCTGTTCTTGTTGGTGAGATGGTTGTTCAAATTTTGGAGGAAGTTCCGGTCTTTGGCTATTTTGATCATCCCATGAGAAATTGGGATGGTACCTCCAACTTGCATTATAAGTGTCACTATAAAAATTATTTTGAGGTCTAGAATAGTTACCCGTATAGTGAGCTTGCTCGTTTTCCATGCCATATTCGTAAGGTGGGTACTCAGGATTCGCCACGCCTCCTAGATTCGAATCATATTGCATTACAGGGTGTACCTGCGAGAGGCTATACAAACCATCCATCTTTTTATTCATCATCTCTAGCTGGTTAGATAACCTGGTGACCACGTCGAGGTTGAAGACACTGGCGGCTTTTGTTGGTGTTGTCCTCATAACTTGCCATTGATAGTTATTCAGTGCCATCTACTCTATAAACTAAAATTACCTGTCAAAGCAAATAAAAGAAAAATTAACAAAGTAAAAAAATGAAACTAATAATAATAAAAAAATAAATTGCAAAAAAAATGGCTAAAGTAATAAAAATTAAGCTTTCTTAATATTTTAGTTCCCTGGCAACGGCGCTAAAAACTTGACCGCTGAAATCAGAGTTTTAAATTTTATAAAACGAATGATCAAACTTGGAAACTAACTCTGACGACGATTAAAGGCAAGTGTACCTATCGAACAGTAGTATAGCTTAGGCAAGACCGGATTGTCGAACCCAAAGGAACTAAAAGTATTAATACTAACTTTCTTTTTATTATTTAGCCTAAAATAAAATGAAGTTGCTTTAATCTAAATTAACGACTACTAAGCTAAAGACGCAAAGTCAAAAAGAACGAATTGGGAAATAACTTGATGAAAAACTCAGTTGATCACGACGATACCCTCAGGAAGAATCCACCTAGACTTCACTTGTTATCTAACACTGAACCATACAATTTATTCACTTAGTTTGATCCGTAGGACTCCCTAACGTGTATTAAACCCTCTCTCGAGGCGAATAACGTCTAACCCTAGGTTAATTAGTGGAACTCTTGTTCTCTTATAATAACCCCCTAGAATAGCAGTAAATCGATCTATGGACTCCCATATTAGGTTTCACCCTAATCTGGCAAAATCTCGTAACCCTATCTCTAGGCGTTCGATCAACTTCACTTAATTATGCTTGATCTACTCTTAAGCAGGGTCTATTCCTCCTCCACCTAAGCACATTAGATTTGGATTAAGCATGCATAATTAAGAACAAACTAAGTATTTATCATATAATTTAGAAAACAATAACAAGATTCATCTAGGTTTCACCCCCTTCAGGTATCTGAGGGGTTTAGTTCATAACAAATAAAGAAAACATCTCAAGAGAAAAGATAAAACAAAACATAAGAAATCCCTAAAACTCCCTAAAGGAACTAAAGGAGAAATCCGCCGTCTTGAGTAGAACTCCAGCTTCTTGGGATGGATCAACTGGCTAACTTCGAGTAATTCCCTCAACTCTGACCTTTCCGGCGTGGCTCCTTGGCCTAGCTCGACTCCCCCTTCAACGGTGGTACTTAGGGGGTATTTATAGGCTCTTGGAATGCGATTCTTTCTCCCTAAGTATCCTTTTCTGACTGAAATTGTCTAAGTCCACGACAGGGGCACGGCCATGTCACACGCCCGTGTGACTCGTCTTCAGGCTGTGTTCAGATTTCTAATTTGAGGCACCGCCGTGTAAGTGGGGTAAGGTCGTGTTCAAGATGCTCGTTTTGGGCCCGTTTTACGTTCTTTTCATCCTCGGGTGCTTTCCTGGGTATAAGACATGAAAAGACAGGATTAAGAGCACCTTTTTACATAAATTGAGGGATAAATCATCCAAAAAAAAGCTAAATGTGGGTTTAAAATATGTTATAATTACGGTTTATCACCAAAGTTTTAATCGGTTCTTCACTATATGACAAATCTGGCTGAATTTCAACCTCAGTAGGAGGAATTACATGCGATGGATCAGATCTATACCGTCGAAGCATCGACACATGAAACACATTATGAATTTTCTCTAATTCAGGTGTCAACATCGATCTATAAGTAACCGGCCCTATTCGTTCAATGATCTCATACGGCCCGATGAACCTCAGACTCAGCTTGCCTTTCCGGCCAAATCGAAGTAATTTCTTCCACAGAGACACTTTTAGAAACACTTTGTCACCAATCCCAAATTCGATATCCTTCCGTTATAAGTCTGCATAAGACTCCTGACGATCTGAGGTCGCTTTCAAACTGTCACGAATCACTTTCACTTTCTGTTCAGTTTCTTTAATAAGATCAACCCTGTGAATCTTATTCTCATTCAGCTTAGTCCAATATAATAGAGTTCGACATTTTCGACCGTAAAGAGCCTTATATGGTGCCATTTTAATACTAGATTGAAAGCTTATTTTACGCGAATTTAATCAATGGTAAATGTTTTTCCCACGTACTTTCAAACTCAAGTATACAAAATCTCAACATATCTTCGAGAATCTGAATGATCCTCTCGAATTGTCCATCTGTTTTGCAGATGAAATACAGCACTGAAATGCAATTTTGTGCCTAAAGCCTCTTGCAATTTCTTCCAAAATCGTGAGGTAAATCTCAGATCTCTATCAGATACAATAGATGTGGCACCCCATGCAATCTCACAATTTCAGCAATATACAATTCAGCTAATCTATCGAGTGAATAATCTGTTCTCACCGGAATGAAATGAGCCAATTTCATCAATCTGTCAACTATTACCCAGATCGCATCTTTCTTTCCCAGAGATAAAGGCAATCCCGACACAAAGTCCATTGTAATTCTCTCCCATTTCTACTCAGGAATCATGATCGGCTGTAACAAACCAGATGGAACCTTATGTTCAGCTTTAACTTGCTGAAAAATTAAACATTTTGACACAAAGCCAGAGATGTCCCATTTCATACTATGCCACCAATAAAACTGTTTCAAATCATTATACATTTTCGTACTCCCTAGGTGAACAGTCAAACGACTATTGTGAGCTTCGTTCAAAATCATCTGAATCAACTCTGAATTTCTCGGGACGCAAATCTGATCTGTAAATCTCAAACAATCATCACTATCAACTCGAAATTCTGAATCAACATTCAATTCACACTGAGTGCGTTTAGCATTCATTTCAACATCACTTTTCTAGGCATCACAAATCTGTCGTACAAACTTCTGCTTTACTTTCAACTCGACCAAAACCGCACTATCATCACACAGATATTTCTGAGCATTCATTGCTCGCAAAGCACATATAGACTTTCGACTCAAAGCATCAGCTACATCATTAGCTTTACCCGGATGATAATCAATCACAAGTTCATAATCTTTCAACAATTCTAACCATCTTCTCTGTCGCAAATTTAATTCTTTCTAAGTCATCAAGTACTTCAAACTCTTATGATCAATATAGATGTGACATTTTTCACCAAATAGATAGTGACGGCAAATCTTCAATGCAAACACAATTGCTACTAATTCAAGGTCGTGCGTCAGATAGTTCTTTTCATACGGTTTTAGCTACCTCGAAGCATAAGGAATACTTTGCCTTCTTACATCAGCACACAACCCAAACCATTCAACGATGCATCACTATAAACTATGAATTCTTTGCTCGATTTAGGTTGAACTAACATAGGTGCCTCTGTCAACAATGCTTTCAATTGTTCAAAACTCTAATGATACTTTTCTGACCACTCGAATTTAACATCTTTCTATAGCAACTTCGTCAACAGAGTCGCAATCATCGAGAAGCCTTTCACAAACCGTCTATAATATCCCGCTAGTCCCAGAAAACTATGAACTTTCGACACATTTCTCGGAGGCCTCCATTCTAAAATAGCAGAGATTTTACTCGGATCAACTCGTATTCTTGCAGCTGACACGATATGCCCTAAGAAACCAACCTCACGCGACCAAAATTCACATTTGCTAAACTTAGCATACAATTGTTTCTCACGCAGAGTTTGTAGCACAATTCTCAAATGCTCGGCATGCTGCGTCTCATCACATGAGTAGATCAAAATATCATCAATGAACACCACAACAAAACGATCCAAATACTGTCTGAATATCCGATTCATCATATCCATAAACACTGCAGGAGCATTTGTTAGTACAAAAGGCATCACTAAGAATTCGTAATGTCCGTACCTCGTTCTAAAAGCAGTTTTCGGTACATCGGATTCTTTAACTCTCAACTGATAGTATGTAACATCCCAAAATAGGGCCTAAACGGAACAGTGGTTACGAAACCATGAATCCAAGATATAAAAGTTTATTTTGATTAACTTTTATGATTTACCGATTGATTGGATGCATGTGTTAGAGTATCGATAGAAAATTTTATGAATTTCATGTCTAATTTGCTTATTAGGGCTTAATTGTAAAAGTTGATAAATGAGAGTTCTAGATGCTAAAGGATTAAATTGAAGTGTATATCTAAAGTAGGGGTCCTTAAATGGTAATTAGACCATTATATTTTCATGGACAAAAATGGACATGCATAGGTAGAAATAACTAAAATTTTAATGAAGGGTATTTTAGTAAAATGTCAAATAAAAGAAATTAAATGGGAAAAAGATGGAAAAAGCTTGTCATCTTCTTCCTTAGGCCGAATCTTCAAGGGGGGACTCCATAGCTAGGGTTTTCAAGCTTCCAAGCTCCATAGTAAGTCAATCGAAGCCCTGTTTTTCATGTTCTTTACATTTTTAGAATCCCGATAACTTGGTTTAACTTATTCTAGAAATAATTTAACCTAGGGTTCATATATGGAAAAATACCCATAGGTGAAATGTGTTTATTTTGACGTTTTATGATAGAATATGAAGGCTGAAATTATGCTAAACAACTTATGCTAAGCAATTTTACGTGAAAACGAGTAAAATGACATAATCGATAAAAATACCTAATGTTCATAAGTACATGTTAGAGTGAGAATTTGATGTTGCCATGGAAGGGAGAAACGATCAGCATGTCATAAAATATAAGAAAATAGGATGAAGTTTAATTTTGAGCCTAGGGGCAAATTCGTAATTTTGTAAAAGTTAGGGGGCAAAAATGTAATTTTGCCATAATGTGATTTTTGGACTGAATTAAATAGTATAAATATTAAATAAGCTAAATGTGTTATTATAGATCGAGAAGAACGTGGAATTGACCTTGAACGAGGTAAAGGCAAGGTTAAGGACTAAATTGCAAATTTGGCCATATTTTGCACCGAGGTAAGTAGTATGTAAATAATTCATTACTTTTATTGACATTTTTATAATTTAGCATATTTTATGTATTGTAACTAATTTTTGAATCATAATTGACTATTGAAGAAATGAAATAAATTATTAGAAAGTGAAGTACTTCCCGTTTGAACCTTCGGAAAACCGAGAGATACGGACAATATGTAGCTAGGTCACATGAGTGATAAGGGACCTTCACCGTGTGCACAAGAAAGCTACGAGATGGAAAAATTTGATATGTAGCTAGGCCACATGGATGATAAGGGACTTCCACCATGTGTGCAAGAGAGCTACGGGTTATGAGTAGCTAGGTCGCATGAGTGGTTCCTAGTGTTGGACGCCATGTAGACAAGAAAGCTATGAGATGGCTAGGTCACATGAGTGGTACTAAGTGAAGGCCACTATGTGTACAAGAGAGCCAGAATTATGTGTACAATTGAGCTAGGTCACATGAGTGGTACTAAGTGAAGGCCACTATGTGTACAAGAGAGCTTCAATTTCAAAGGTGGGTTGTGTGCGAAACCACCATGTATCCGTTATTATTCCGAAGCGTTCAACGGGAAAATTGATTAAGTGAAATTATGTGTGAATTTGTAGTAATGAGTGTGGGTATATGCATGTATAACATATGAGCAATATGCTCGATATGTAATCGGAAATTGGAAAGATTGGTATAGGCAAGTGATGAACACAACTAAAGTGAGAGAGAGCAAAAATTTACAATAGAACTGCTTTGGACAGTAGCAGTGATGTGAATTTGAAAAATCACCAAAAATAGTAGAAATTGAATTATAAGTTGGGTAAGATATTGATTTAAATCTTATTGAGTGTATTTTCATATAAAAGAAACACAGCAAACAAATGTTTTGTATATTTTGAGCTATTTGAAGTTTTGTGAGACTGGCCCAGAATGATTATATAATCCCCTGTTCTGTCTTGTAAAACTTAATAAAAATTGTAAAAAAATAATTATGAGATATAATTTATATTTCTGAAATCTTGAATGAGTCTAGTTTCAAATTAACTAAATAAGGTCATCTGAATTTTGTACTAGGAGAAAATTGATTCGTAGTAAAGAGAGGTCAGAATAGTCGAACAGTGTAACAGGGAAATTTTAATGAATAAACTGTACTTATTGGCTAAACCAAAAATTCTAAAAATTTTATGGTAAGAAGATAAATGAGTCTAGTTTTAGGGAAAATTAACGGACCTTAATTTGGGGTTTTGTAGCTCCAGATAAAAATAATTTAGTGATTGTGACTCGAATAGACAGCATGCTTCGAACTTGAATAAATAGTAAATTTGAATGTAGATATGATTGTGTTATTTTGTAAACATGTTAAATCCATTATTTATTATTTATATACTTACTTACTAAGCTATATGCTTACTCTCCTTTCTTTTCCTTGTCCTATAGTGTCACCAAGCTAGCTCGGGATTCGGTGATCGTCGGAGATCCATCCACACTATCAGCCTTCTTTTGGTATTTTGAAAACAATATTTTGGGAATTATGGCATGTATAGAAGGCTTAATTGTTTTGTTACTTGTAGTCACGAATTAGAATAAAATACTGGCCTTTAAAAATTTGATGGTTTATTTTGTTTATGGGTATTGATAATGTTCAATATTAATCAAGTTATATGTTTATGATAATGCTTGAATTGGTCGAATGAGAGTGTGATGACTATGTATTGAAAAGTTCTAATTTTTACGGATTTTACATTTTAAATTTTGTGAAATTGCTTGGATCATGTTCGGTAATGCCTCGTACCCTGTTCCGGTGATGGACCCTGGTGAAGGGCGTTACATAGTAGCCCGATCTCAAATCTATCTTAGAAAACACTGTAGCTCCTCTCAGCTGATCAAACAAATCATCAATACAAGGCAATGGATATTTGTTCTTTATCTTCACTTTGTTCAATTGTCGATAATCAATACACATTCTCATAGTACCGTCTTTCTTTTTCACAAATAACACAGGAGCACCCCAGGGCGAGAAACTCGGTCTTGCAGACCCTCTATCAGTTAACTCTTGCAACTGTGACTTTAACTCTTTCAATTCCGTTGGTGCCATTCTATACGGTGCTATGAGATAGGAGCTGTTCCCGGTAATCCCGGTAATCAATACCAAATTCAACTTCTCGAATCGAAGGTAATCCCGATAACTCTTCAGGAAACACATCTGGAAACTCACAAACCACATGCACAGGTTTAACTTTCTTTTCTGACACTTTTGTATCAATCACATATGCCAGATAGGCTTCGCAATCCTTTCTCACATAGTTCATAGCTTTCATCACGGATACAACAACTGGTAACACTTTTATATCACAGCATTCCATTCGAACTATCTCACCATTCTGACTTCTCAATTCAGTACTCTTCCTTTTACAATTCACAATGGCATTATGCAAAGTGAGCCAATCCATACCCAAAATTATATCAAATTCATTGAAAGGTAGCAACATCAAATTAGCCGGAAAACATATATCGTGAAACATCAATGGGCAATTCTTGCACACCTTATCCACCAAGACACACTTTCTAAGGGGTTCAATACTCTAACCACAAATTCAATAGACTCAATAGGTAGAGTCTTATTCAATATTAGATTCACACACACATAGGAATGAGTTGAACCCAGATCTATTAATGCAATCACATCAATATTGAATAGAGTAAAAGTACCAGTAATAATGTCTGGAGATGATGCTTCCTCTCGTGCTCGTATAGCATAGGTTCAGGTAGGTGCTCTCACCTCTGACCTCATAGCTGTATCGGTAGTTCCTCTCTGGCTTCCACTCACATTTTCGATGTTTCTGGGAGGTCTACTCCTAACCGTCAAATCACTTGATCTCATATTCTGAACATTTTCTTCCTCAGTCATCTTTGGGCAGTCTCGAATGAAGTGATCTCGTGATCCATATTTATAGCAAACTCTATTGTTGTACTTGCCCTAACATTCTCCCATATGTCATCTTCTACACTGTCTACACTCAGGTTTGTTACTTTTAGCACTATCAACATTTGACTCTATTGGAGCTTGAATTCTCGGACCAACACTTAGTCTTGTGCTGTCTCTATTCAGATGTCCAAATGAAGTATTTGATCGGTTGCTTGTATCTCTAAATCTCTTCGTCAAAGGTTGAGAAAACTTACTCATCGATCTTTTTCTTTCATCATGAGCTTCAGAATCGACTTTCTTCTTTTCTTTACCGAGCTCCTCAACTTTGCATGCTCTTTCGAGTAACACAACAAATTCGTTTATGTCAAGTATTCCAACCAACAGCTTAATATCTCCATTCAACCCTTTTATAAAGCGTTTACAGATATTAGCTTCGGTCAAAACACATTCCCGTGCATACTGGCTCAATTTCACAAATTCCCGCTCGTACTCAGTAATTGACAAACGGCCATGTTTTAGCTCTAAAAACTCTTTACGTTTCTGATCAATGAATTGTTGACTGATATACTTCTTTCTGAACTCGACTTGTAAGAAATCCCAGGTGATTCTCTCTCGGAACCACGGATATCAATGTTTTTCACCAGTTATACGCAGTATCCCTCAACAATGAAACACCACATTTTATACATTCATCAGGAGTCAATGACATCTCATCAAATACTCAAAGGGTATTCTCGAGCCAAAACTCAGCTCGTTCAGCATCGTCATTAGCTGTGGCCCTAAACTCTTCGGCCCCGTACTTATGAATCTTATCCACAAGAGGCTTATTCAGTCGGATCGGATCTATCACTTGTGGCACAATAGGTACTTGTGGGGGTGGAGGTTGTGAAACAGTCGGATTCGTTCGAACGAACTCCGAAAACCACTCACTCATCATTCGAAAGAAGGCTTGCTTAGCCTCTCCTCCCTCACTACTTTCATTCGACCTAGATGTGGCCGGCGCTATCCCTTGAGCAGGAGTAGGGGCGTTACCTCGTCAGCAACTGCTCGATCGGGATCTATTTCCTATACGAAATCACATCTATAACTGTCAGGATTCATCACACTATCGCAATTTCATATATGGCATGTATAGCTAGACTCACACACGTTATGTTAGTCCAAGAATCGACTAAACCGTAGCTCTGATACCAATAAAATGCAACACCCCTAACCCGAAACTGTCACTGAAATAGGGTTAGGAAGCATTACCAAACAATCAGAACATTCCGCATTCATTTCATGACACAAAGTCAATCATCAATCAAACTTATTCAAATACGAGCATATAGTCTCTTGTCTAGGTCTTCGAGACCTTAAACACGTGTTGGAAAGAGGTCGATACTAAACCGTACACTTATGAAAGTTTTCAGAAATTTAAGCAATCCTCAATACTGTTGAGGTCACACGCCCGTACAGTCAGGCCATGTGCCTCACACGGTTACCAAACACACTCATGTGTCCAGGCCGTGTCAAAACAGGGCATGCTTGCTGACTTATCCCCACGGCCACTAAACACACCTGTGTGCCATGGCCGTGTGATAATATGCTAGCTACTGACTTGGTCACACGGTCACCAGGCACGCCCGTGTGCCACGGCCGTGTAACCTACCCAGACACACTTCGAAGTAGTCCTTGAACCATACGGTGGAGATACACGCCCGTGTCCCTTAACCAAATATGCAAAATAGGCCATTTACAAGACCAATTTGCCACCCACACAAGGGTCTACCAACAAGCTTCAAAGCAATGCCAATTCATACTTCTAAATGCATTCAAACACACCATTTCATGCATTATTTAACCACAACTATACCATCTACTTCCATGCTCATTATCATCACAACTAAGTCCATTCAAAGTGACAATTATACATCTCAAAGCATATGTAATTCAAGCATCATATAATCCATACCAAAATTCATCTTCTATTCACATTTTTCACAATCAACAAGGTCATGAAATATACCACATTCATAGCTCATTCATCAATTCTACATTATTCAACTTTCAAGCCAAATCACATGGCAAGGGTTAAACATTTCAAGACATATCATAACTTTTAGCCTATACATGCCATATTTCAACTATATACATCTTTCCAAAAGTACCAAAATAGATTGCCGATAGTGTGATTAAGATGATGACAATCCCTGAATCCGAGCTAGCTTTACTGACACTATAAAATAGAGAAACAATCACACAGTAAGCTTTCAAAAGCTTAGTAAGTTCGTAACATAATACTTTATACCAAAACATGCCATCACATAGATTAATTTACAATCACATATATCATACCATCCAAAACTAATATGTTCAATGAACCCTTCCATAAACACATTCATAGTTTCATCAACCACATAGGTTCCGAGCGTACCTTAGCCAACACTTAGTTGTCGATTACATATGCTATTCAATACTCACTATTTCATTCCAATCAACTATCGTCCTTTCTTTGATTCAATCACACACTTAGTGCCCAAATAGTTAGCCGAAGCTTACTTAACATCGCACACTTAGTGCATCCATATCGACCCAATCTTAAATCAGTATTGCACACACAGTGCCAACCACAAAGCCGAAGCTTATATTATTTCGCACACACAGTGCTAATCATCTCGGTCACATTTCCGAATACGCGCACTTAGTGCCACATATCTTGAGCCCTCACACAACATTCACATTTCAATATTATCATACCATTCATTTCATAACGTTTAAACATAGCTATATACACATATTATGTCCGAACTTACCTCGGACGTCGAAATACCGATACGGTCGATTAATCGAGCACTTTGTCTTTACCTCGATCTCGATCCGAACCTCTCCTTTCTTGGTCTATACACATTCAAATTCAATCCATTCAATCACAAATTCATTCAATTTAGTCCACACACACATATTTAGGGCATTTTACAAAATAGCCCTCACATTTTCACACTTCGACACTTTACTCCCTAATCCATCAAATCACCGAATACACATAATTTTCTTGTACCCATGCCTAGCCGAATTCTCATTATACTCATACAAGCCCACGAATTTCATTTATTTCACATTTTAGTCCTTCAATTTACACTTTTCTCAATTTAACCCAAATTACTCAATTTCATCAAAAATCCAAATACAAACTATGTTAACCCAACACCAAGTTTCATATTTCACCAACTAACATCACAAAGCTCACATATTCATCAATGGAATATCTCAAATTCATCACCAATTCAAAAAAAATTAAGCATGGGTTTGGTAGTGCACTAAGCAATGATCACAAAAACGTAAAAATTATCAAAAACCGATTAAAAACATACATTGAATGAAGATAACAAGGGCCGAAATTCTCAAAGCTTAAAACCCTTCTTTTACTCTCAATTTTTGGTGGATGAACATTCACTAATTGGCTTATTTTAGCCTTTTATTTTATGAATAATAAATTAATTACTCATTTCCTATTTTGTCCATTTATTAATCATATAAGACAAATAAACATTTTGGTTATTTAGTCATTTAACCATCGACTAACTATATAATGGCTTAATTGCTACATAAGGCCTCCACATCATAAACATATCCACAAATAAACACTTAACAATCAGCACACAACATTTTACACTTTACGCGATTAAGTCCTTTCTCTTAAATTGGCACACAGTCGATAAAATTACCATACAGAATTTTCACACAAACTATATCACCTATAATCAACACCAAAAATAATAGTAAAATATTATTTTGACCTCGAATTTATGGTCTCGAAACCACTATTCTGAATAGGGTCTAAATCGGGCTGTTACAGTAATTTTTGATGAAAACTTGATTTAGGGACTAAAATAAAAAAAGTAGTAAAACGCATGGAAAATGATGAAATTTGTTGAATGTATGTGTTGTAAAAATAGTTATTAAATTTTAGCGAGGCTTGGAAAGAGGAATAGATTGCATGAATTTCATTTTTCGATCCTAGGGACTAAATCAAAATTTTTGAAAAGTGTAGGGGCAAAATGGTAATTTTGCCGAGGATGTAATAGAATAAAAATGTACATGAAATGTGAGAAATTAACAGTTAAATTCATTCATATAGATCCGGAAAGACTGACTACCGAACTAGATCAAGGAAAACAAAAGGTTTCGGATTAGTTGAAATTCGAAATATGAACAACTATCTAGGTTAGTTCGTGTAACTTAAATATGTATGTTAAATTGCTTGAATTGAATTATATGATTGTTGTGATATGTATGTGATGATGCACATAATAAAAATAACCATAATTTCGGAAATATGGATAAAATGTCATGTCCCGATTGAACATTGAAATTCAATGGATTATGGTGATTTCTTGAAACAAGGATGAAACGACAAATGTTACAAATAGGATTTAGCCCGGATGAGTAATCCTAAATGAGCCTCTTGAACATATGTTATAGATTGGGTTTAGCCCAGATGGTAACCCTAATTAAGCTCTGTAGAGTAGAGGTCGCCGATAGGATTTAGCCTAGATTGGCAATCCTAAATGACTCTTGTAAGCATCAGTTGAAAAACAGGATTTAGCCTGAACTGGTAATCCTGTTGTATAATATGTGGCTCAAGAGTGTGTTCTTTGAACTTATTCTCAAAGGGGTAATAATGAATATGAATTGACGGATAATTGATATGTAATCTTTATGTACATCACCCGAATGTCCATCGAAAATTCAATAGTTCAATGGAATAGACTTTTGAAATATGGAAAGGTGAAATTAATGGAAGTTCATATATGATGAGCTCATATATGAATACTTGATATTCATTTGAAGTTATGTGACTAACTTGCTTGGTTAAGTGTATGTGTTTTGGTAAACTTACCCGTAGTTGATGGAATGTATGACTATGTATACTTGTATGAATAAATATAACTGATAAGTTTATTTTCCGTTATGCGAACTTACTAAGCATGAAAATGCTTACCTCATTTTATTTTTCCCCTTGTTTTATAGTGCTCGAAAGCTCGCGAAGGTTGGAGGATTTGGTCAGAGCATCAATCACACTATCCACTATCTCCTTTTTGGTATAAATAGAAATCTCATGTTGGAATAATGACATGTATAAGCTTATTTGGTCAAATGATAGCTTGTAAGTGATGTTTTGTAACCTAGCCATTAGAATGGCTAGAATGTTTGATTGATATATTTATGAGGTTATTCCATGTTTAACTCCTATGTGTCAAGTATGGTTGATTGAGTTATGTTTAATATGTATGTTCATTATAAGTAAGATTTTAAACACGAAGTGCATGTGATAATGTACCATATTAGATGTTAGAATTGACTTAGTTTTAATGATGGGATTGATTGTTACATGTTTACAACTATTGGTGTAGGTTAGTGGCAAGAATTGGGTGAGAAAATGATGCTAGGAAATGGCTTCATTTTGTCCACACGGGTAGACACATGGGCGTGTGTCTAGGCTGTGTGTGACACGACTCATCCCATGGGCGTGTGGCCTGGCCATGTGTCCCTTGCACCTAAAAATCAAGAAATAGAATGCTTTGAATTGAGCACACGGGCAGAGACACGGGCGTGTGTCTCAGCCGTGTGAGGGACACGGCCTTGAACACGGGCGTGTGACTTGGCCGTGTGACTTCAATTTCTTCATGCCTTGCAAGTCAGAGAGTTATACGGGTAAGGGACACTGGCGTGTGTAGCCACACGGTCTGAAACATGGGCATGTCCTATGACCGTGTGAGCCACACTGCCTGATCACACAGGCGTGTGGGTACTGTTCATAAGATAAATTTTGAAATTTTTTGCTTAAAATATTATGTGATCTCGATTGAGTTCCGATTTGATTTTAATGTTCTTGTTGGGCCTCGAGGGCCCATTCAAGGGACAATATGATTGAGGTTGCATATGAATAATATTTTAACATGAATTATCTATGAATGTTCTGTAAATTTCGGTAATACTCTGTGACCCTATTCCGGTGACGGATACGGGTTAGGGGTGTTACACAAATGGCCATTTCAACATTTAAACACATAGGCCAACATTAACCAAAATACCTATACATGCCATTATAACCAAAATTAAAACATCCAAAAGTACCGATAGAATTGATAGATAGCGTGATATAACTCTGACAAGCTTCCAACCTAATCGAGCTTTCGATAATCTGAAAAGTAACGGAAAATAACTACGTAAGTAATGAATGCTTAGTAAGCTCGTATAAACTTTAGTCATATCAAATCATTTCAAATATGAAATTTATACATATAAAAAATAATCCTATACCAATACCGCAAGATTCATGAAACCATATTCAACAACTCATAAAGTGAATAAATTCACAGCATCACATATACAGACCATCTCTAGCATAGTAGGATTTATAAAACTTTAAACCCTTTCAAATTTTCTTATTTTCATTTGTATTTCATTACTTTCCACACTCGTTCCATATGCATGACACACAAGTCATAAGAATATCATTCAACCATAGCTACAAGCTAGTACATTTAAACATAGCCCTTTTCGAATTAATCACATGATAAGCCATTTCATAAGAAATTTCATAATTTAAACCTTACCACTTTTTCATGAGTACAAGCATATTTTCATTTGAGCACTTACCATTTCAATGCAACTTATAAGCAAACATAATATCATTCAACCAATAGCTTGGCACTTGCCTAAGCATCAAATAAAAACACATGTTAGCATACTTGAACATATTTAATATAAATTCAACATTGATAATTTTCTCAACATGTCACACTTGAGTTTATTACTCGTCTCAACTTACATAATTTCTATATATCAACATATCAAAGATGTTTATATATGTACATGTCATGATACATATCATTCTCTTACTGTTTCTTCATATACATGCATCATCCATTTCAATAAATCAATATAACATGTACCATCATATCCATGTATTTCATATATATATACCTGTATTAGTTCGTATCAACCTCATTTCGTAATAGAACATTTCTCGTTGAACCATTTAGAATATCGTTGGATACTCAAGTAGCTCACACATGGTCTACTAAGCTGTAATCTGTCAATTTCTATACATACATGCTCATATGAGCTCCGAATCGGTATGCTCTTACGAGCTGTAATCGGTAAGCTTATACAAGCTGTAATCGTTAAGCTCATACGAGCTGAGTAATGGAAAGCTTATACGAGGTGAATAACAATAACCCTAATGACATGTCATTTGTATCCTACGAATTCCTAAGGTTCAAACGGGACTTGGTAATCGTCGTACGTCGTTGGATTTACGTCGTTTCATAACACGATAAATTGCGTACTAACTTATATATATATTGATTTAATCACAATATAATCACCTAGTAACATTCACTTTAATCAAAATTATACAGAATATAGTTCATATGAACTTACCTGGCTAAATTGCATAAATACCAAGATTCAGAGGCATTTTGGTAAATTTTTTATTTTCCTCGATTTTTTCACCCGGTCTTGATCTAAATTAATAATTTCATTCAATATATTAATTTAAATAATAAAAAAATTCATTTCATGCAATTTGGTCATTTTTAACATTTTTACAAAATTACCCCTAAAGTTTTACTATTATTCAATTTAGTCCCTAAACCCAAAACATGCAAAATAACCATTTTTAATACAAACCCAAGCTAGCCAAATGTTCATAGTATTCAAAAAATCCCATTTATGAAATAATTTCACATTAAATCCTTGGACTTTTATTAATTTAACAAATTAGTCCCTAATCGAAAAATTCATCAAAATTACTTAACAAAAAACTTTTAAATATCAATCAACATTCCAAATTCATCATCTAACATAAAAAATTAGAAGATTCATCAATGACAACATTCAAAATCTTTAACAGTTTCAAAATCGAAGGTACGAGCTAGTTGGACCTAGTTGCAACGATCTCAAAAACATAAAATTATCGAAAACGGGTAAAGTTTGCTTACCAATTCAACAAACCAAAGTTGGCCAAATGTTAAGCCTTAGTTATGGCTTCCTTATTCAACAAATTTCGGTGGAACCAAAGTTAAAGAAGATGATAATTAATTTTGTCATGTTTTGATTATAATATACATAATTAATAATTTACTCTTTTACCCTTATAATTAAAACCAAACATTAACAATTTATAAGGCCACTAGCGTAAACCAACCTTTGAATGGTCAATTTACTATTTAAGTCCGTTTTCCTTTATTCAAATAACCATTTAATCACTCAAATCATATAGTGATTAAATTTTACATCTTTTACAATTTAGTCCTTTTTAATTAATTAACTATCGAAACGTTAAAATTTTTCAACGAAACTTTAATATCACCTTAATGATACTCTGTAAATATTTATAAAAATATTTACGGCTTGGTTTATATAAACGAGGTCCCGATACCTCATTTTCTAAAACCATTTGACCTTAGGGTCAAACCACTTGAACTTAATAAATCATTTATATAACATATATTGTAACAGCCCAATTTTGGTGAAATCGAAACAGTGGTTTTGGGACCAGAAATCCGAGCCGAAAATAAAATTTATTTTAATGTTATTTTATGGTCCGTAATATGATAGAAACGCTATATGAAAATTTTGGTAAGAAAATTTTACCGATCATGTATTTAATTACGGGAAGGATCAAATCGCATAAAATGGAAAAGTTGAATTCTAGTAGCGTGAAGGATTAAATAGCTATGAAATTCAAAACTTGAGGTCCTTATGTGGTAATTAGACCATTAATAAAAAGTTAGTAGATATTTTTGGATGATTCATCCATGGAAAATTTGAAAAAGGCTAAGGACTAAATTGGAAATCAAAATTATTAAAGATGATAAATTAATTAAATAGAAATAAAAATCATTTATATCATCTTCTTCCCCAAAATAAAACATGGAAACCCTAAGAGAGAGAGAAGAAACTTTCTTGGCCAAATTGGGTAAGTTTTCTTGTCCTGTTTTTAGTAATTTTGATATTTTTGAAACCGGGATAGCTTAATATATCTATTTGGGGGATCAATTTGAAAAGTTATCAAAGTATAGAAAATGGGTCATGAATGAATATGCTGAAAATTTGAAATTTATGGTAGAAAATGAAAGGTTGTTGATAGACAAACAACTTTTACAAAGTAATTTTTTGATGAAAACATGATTTAAAGACTAAAATGTAAAGTTGTGAAATATGATGAAAAATTCTAAATTTTTATGAATACATGTGCTATAAATTTTGTGATGGAATTTTGGTTAGGCTTGGAATAGGGAGTAAATTGCACAAATTTTATTTTCCGGGCCTAGGGACGAAATTAAAATTTATGGAAAAGTTAGGGGCAAAATGGTAATTTTGCCTAGGGTATAAATTGAGTCCATTTGAATTTGAAATATGATAAATTGATGTAAAATTTACTCGTATAGATCCAGATAGATCAATTCAGAGCTAGAACAAGGAAAAGAGGAAAATGTCAGATTAGTAGATTTTTTGCACGCGAACATTTGTCGAGGTAAGTTCGTGTAACTAAATTGTGTATATTTATATGCTTGAATTAAATATGGTGTATGTAAATTGTATAAATATTATATAAATATGACATTGGAAACATGTTTGACATAGCCCAATCAACGGTAATGCCCGAAAAATGATAAATGGTAAAAATGTTATTTTTTTATGCTTGAATTGAATGTGAAATGTGTTTATTGGAGTATTGTGAATATTATAAATGTATGGAATAATTATGTACCCAATAATGCTTGAAAAATGTTAAATCCCATTTGAACGAATGAAAATCGATGGATATGTGATTTCCCGAAATGAATGAGGTTCTGCATTTGTTGTGACAGGATTTAGCTCGGACGAGTAATCCTATTGACCTCATTTATGAAAGGATTTAGCCCGGATGGGTATTCCTGATATAAGTCCTCTTGAGCATATGTTATAGAAGCTCTTTAGAGCATATGTCATAAAAAGGATTTAGCCTGGACTGGTAATTCTGTTGTTTATATATAGGTGGCTCGAGAGGGTACTCTTTGAAATAATACCTTATCGGTACCATTGAATATGAATTGACAGATCCTGAATGGTACACCTCGAGTGTGCTACCTATGTGTCCATCGATATTTCAAATAAATTCAACGGTGACAATCCAAACATGAGAAGATATGAATAAAAAAATGAGCTATTACACGTATCCATTTGAAATACAAGAAAAGGATGATACATGACAAGGGATATATGAGAGTATGAGATGTTGATATTGTACATAGAAATCATTTGATGAGAATTTTCATCCTTGATTATAGACTTGTACACCTTGAGTGTATTACTACTCGTGTGACCTTGATATTTCAAATGATATGAGTAAAGTTCTGACATGAAATAATCTAAATTTGAGATGAACTATTATGAAATTATTCTTTTAATATAAAGAAATGATTTATACATGTTAAATGAATACATGTTGTGGAAAGCATATATGCATGGAAACTTGATTGTTGTTGAGCCATATATGTTTTGATGTTATTATGGAATATATGACTAACAAGGGTAATGAGGATTGTTTGTAGGGCCTGAGATCAAATTGATTGAATATGCCTTATATGGTTACCTCAAAATAGAATGGATGGTAAGTTAAGTACCATGTTATACGAACTTACTAAGTATTTTATACTTACTTAGTGTTATTTCCCTGTTTTATAGAAAATTTGAAGCTCGTTGGATTGGAAGCTTGACGGAGATCACTCACCCATCGGCTCATGTCGGTACAATATAGTAAGCAATTATGGTTATAATGGCATGTATAAGTTATTATGGTCATATTGGCATGTAAATGTGAATGATTATTGTAATCTAGCTATTGGAATGGCTAGTGATGATTATGTTTTGCTACATGTATATATGTGTTTAAGTTTATTTTATGGAGATAATATAAGTGTTTATTATTGATTGATTGAGGAAGGTTAAATGAGTATGCTTATAGAAGGTAAGATTTAAGTATGAATGCTTGTAACAATATATCAAGTTAGATGTTATAAAGTTGCTTAATTTGAATGCTTAACTTGGTTAGTTTATGGATGTGAATTTTAGTGCAAGACATTAGTGTGATTTTGGGTTAGAAATGAAGCTAGAAATGACTTTATTTTGTCCACACGGGCAGACACATGGGCGAGTGTCTAGATTGTATGTGACACACGGCCAGGTACATGGGCGTGTAGTTAGGCCGTGTGTCCCTTGCGCCTTAAGTTCAAGAAACAGAATGCTCAGAATTGAGCACACGGCCATGCATCTCAGCCGTGTGTACCACATGGCCTAGCACACGGGCGTGTGGCATGGCTATGTGCACAGGTCAGAGAGTTACACAGGGTCGAACACGGCCTACAGCGTGGGCGTGTCCTATAATGGGCCTGGAGGGCCTATTTAAGGGATTATATCAATAATCTCAGTTAATGAATAGTGATTTACATGAAATATCTATAAATGTTCTGAAAGTTTTGGTAATGCTCCGTAACCCTGTTCCGGTGACGGATACGAGTTAGGGGTGTTACATATATTATCATGTCAAAAACCTTTTAAAAACCATATTTTACTCGTAAATTTTAAATATAATATTTACAAACTTACTTGTTGGATTTGGTGGCCCCGAAACCACTGTTTCCGACACCACTACAAAACGTGTTGTTACATGGTTTAGGATCCATGGCAAGCCATATTCGCTCTCGAAAGAAGAGAGGCGTCGGTAAATTTATGTTGAAAGGGAACGATTGGCCTTTTAAATCCAAGGATAAGGGATGGCGAGGCGGGCCCATCAACAGCGCCCATGTAATCACCAGCCCCAACGGAGCAAGTGACAATGCCCACACCATTGCCCCTTCAGATTATGCAAGGTGCGTATCCTAACCCTTATGCATATCCTAACCCTTATATATATATATATATATATATACCTTTTTTCGACTCCTAAGCAAGGTTGGAATGTATGGCTCGGTGCATCTTATTTCCCGATGACTCTGAGTCAACCAACGATATATAGGCTATTGTCGTAGGAGGGATAGAACGAGGCACCGTCGAGGAGCTCAACTCATTTCCAGTCCCCATTGCCTTATGGGATTCAAGATGGTTATGCTCATTCGTCTTGGGTGATGCAAACACCTCCGCAATCTTTTCTCTATCAAGGTGGGTCATCTTCCCAACATCCACAACCAGAAACTGATCTTGAACAACTACAACCCCGGCCGGAAGCTGAACCAAGAAGGAATCCAGCGTGTAACCATCGACCACCCCATGTGGCACTGATTCCAATCGTCACATGCATTGATTTATTTTTATATTGTTTCTTTTAACAAATTAGATGTTCTTTTGAATATTTTTGTACAAATTATTTTTATATTATTTCAATTAATAAATTAGAAGTTCTTTTGAATATTTTTGTAGAAATTATTTTTATATTGTTTTATTTAATAAATTAGAAGTTATCGATGTGGACATGTTGACATTGTATGACCCGAGTTCCTACACCACCCGCATAACTTCTATTGGTTCATTCTTTCCTGAATATTTATATTATAACGTATTCTAGTCGAGCATGGTCGACCTTTTGGTTTGCGATGCAATTTTCTATATGGAAAGAACTTAAACGGAGCAAGTGATACAGACGGTCACTTACGTTCTTCGGGGACTGGTGGGAATACATGTCTCCACACATTGTGCTTGTATTCTAATTTGTACACTTTGTCCACATAACTTATGGGATCCAAATAGAGATTCTAACAAGCTACAATTACATGAGCGCATGGATAAAAAAGTGCGTCAAACCTCCCAAAGTCACAAGTCCTATTTCTGAGGTGTACATGATATTGTCTTCTGAGAATACCTTGGTTCGATCTGTCGAACTCCGTCACACAAAACCATAGGTTGTTGTGATCGTGTCACACTGCGTGCATGGAGTTGGCCTGTGCCTTAACCTTATTAATTTCTTGCACTACCTTTCAGCACCATACATGGCCTCCTTACATTTAGCCTTTGTAACTCGCTGCTCGCTTTGGGAACAGTGCCACCAAATGGAAGTATGTCTCTCGCACAACTGAGGTTATTGACAAATGACATGTTCCTTTTAAATCAGAATTGATGCATTCAGCCAGGTTTGAGGTCATCTGACCATATCGTAGGCTGCCATTGTATGAATGTGTCCACTGATCGAAATGTATGTTACAGAGGTGGTTTATGCCTTGATCGTTAATTGATCGCAAAGTTGCAACATCTCATGAAAATGGTCCTTATTGATCTCGTACCTTGTCAATATAAGTGGATACTGATAATTACATACCACTCTTCCATTCAGAACAAATTGAATATTACAAACCAAAAAATATTTGTGGTGATTAAATACCCATGTTGGTCACTTGTCGTCATTTAGCGGTAGACCGATATTGCCCGTAGTAATTGGACGCAACATGCCTTAGACAATACCGATGGTGTGTGTGATCCCAGAGGCTTCCCTGTCGTTCAAATGTGGCTAGCATTCCAGTGCCTCAATCCAATATAACACAGATATTAGGTGGGGGCAGACATGCCTCCTCAACCTAGAAAGAAATCTCAGTCGTCACCCGGCTCCCCTAGTGTTATTGCAAATGCAATTGGAAGGATCCTTCCATCACCATCTTGTGCCACGACTAGCAATAGGCGATGGGTATATCTACCATACATAAAGGTACTGTCAATTTGTACCAATGGCTTGTAGTATTGAAATGCGACATGGCATTGTTTAAAGCTCTAAAACATATGCTTGAACGCTTGGCATCCATGGAGCAAGCGACCATTGTAGTATGCAGGAATTGTTTCAAGGTCTATTATGCAACCTGGGACGTACCTCTCCAGCACCTGACACCATTGCCACACTTCATTGTATGAAGCGTCCCACCTACTGTACATCTTCTCCAATGCCTTCTACTTAGCTATCCAGGCCTTGCAGTAAGAAGGCGTGTACTTGAATTGGCTACAGATATTGGCAATTAAGACCAACACAGCAATTCTGAGATCCATTTTCACCACCAGTAGTATTAAGCCCACTATCATCTCTGAATCCAGCTTGGGATGATCTTGTGAAACACCTGTCAACCTATTAGTACGTTAAATAATGCAACATTAAATAATAATAGTAATATTCAAAAACCCTAAACACCTAGTGATACTGTACTAGATACAACACACCGATGAACTTTTTTTATCTTTAATAACCCTGTCCTTTTCTTAATCGAAGCCATGATTTTCCATGAACATGTACCGTCTCACACTACACACTTGGCCTCAAACTTCTTAGATTTAGATTTAACCACGTGGTAGTTAACCCCATTCATGATGCTATATTGCTTCAATGCACCGAGGAAACCATCCTTATTGGAAAACTCCTTACCAACTTCCAATTCACCCCGAATCCAAGAACGAACATGTGTGGTCATGCCTCCTGTGTGATATATCTGGAAACTTCAATGCATCATCTGCCGATAGATCGAAATTTTCATGTGGGCCAGAGGCGAGTACTCCTTAAATCTTGGATTTTCTTCTCCTTCATCTGAACCTCTTTCACAGTCTTCAGGTTTGGTTGGAACAGTCTCCGGTTTAGAAAATAATGCAACTTCTGCACCATCGACACTGGGTTCCCGGGGTGGATCCACATTGGACTTATCATCCGACCCACCAACATCTACAATGTAGGAGTTCCCCTCACTAGTGGACATCGTAGGGAGTACATCATCCCTTCTCGTGTACATTTCAGAACGTCCCCAATCAGATGTGGATTGCCAACCACTAGAAGTTGATGCCATTCCCTAGTAAGTATTTCTAGCATTGAACATCGACCCACCGAGGTGCATGCCTCATCCACTAACGGAGTGTCGTGCAGGGGTTGTGTATTCTGTCCTGCCACGGTTCCGTGTTCTGCCTCCCACTGACGGAGTGTCGAGCAAGGGTCGTGTAATCCTCTCGAACAATAGTAGATGTTGAAGATGCAAGTGCTTCATTTCGCCTTGAAATTTCCACATATTACTCAAGATAGGGTGATCCACTACAAGATCAGCCGAAGCACAAAATCGATACTTAATAGATGAAACTCTCATTGGAGTCGTTCTGAAGATTTTGTGCCTAATTCTTTTACGAAGTTCTGTCAATTTTACGTTCTTGTTAAAAACCAGCCACATTGTGCTCTCCGATAAAAAAAATAGATCGTTCTCGGTGTCACAGGCCTCACTATCATAGTAAATAACAACAATAATATGTCCACTCATTTTCAACCAAATTATCTGTCTAAAGAAATTCAAAACAAAAAACATGATGCAAAAATATAATGATTCGTATAAATATTAACACGATAAATAAACTTATACCTTCGCAACTTCTTCAAATTCTATTCTCCTAAACCTTTTCAATTTCTCTTGCTGTAACTTATGCAGCAAAAGAATGAAATCTGGGTCATTTATAGCATAAAGGATAGTGGGATACACTGTCACTAGCACTACTAAAGAGGGTGTCCAGTTGGGAGCTTTTTCAATACTTTTGATGATAGTGCATCCTGCTTGGAGCGTTCTTCAACCCAACTATCAGATTCCTCAGGAATCCTGGGATATTTTTTCAGAACCATCTTCTTAAAATTATTTTTTCAGATGAAAGCTTTTTCTGTACTATTACTGACTGCGCATCCTACTTAGAGCGTTTTTCCAAAAAAAAAAAATCCATCTCGTCAAAATAATTTTTTCAGAACACATCAAGTCAAATTTATTTTTTCATATCCCATTTTGTCAAAATATTTTTTTCCAGAACAATACTTAGCAATTTAAAAAAATAAACCCTAAACCCTAAACTCTAATTTTTTTCTTAAACCCTAAACCTAAGCCCTAATTTGCAAATAACCCAAAAACCCTAATCAAACACGGGGGAAAGTGCATCCCCGTCAGTGCTTTTCACTAAAGCACGTCCATGTCAGTGCGCTTTTGCCTGACATGAGGAAAAATGCGTCTTCGTCAGTGCGCTTTTCTGCGTTATCCCTTGAAAACGCGTCCACGTCAGCGCATTTTAGTGTTTTCGGTCCATACTTGTTATTATTTTATTGAACGGCCCATTTCTGTAAATAATTTCGACAATGGGCCTTTATTGGTACTATGCCCTTTTTTATATTAAGAGAAATAGGTTCATTTTGAAGAGAAAAATAAAATATGCATTTTGTTGTATGCGCTTTCCTGTCAACTCAAATATAAATGTGTCCTGGTAGATGCGTTTTTAGCTAACGGTAGCTTTTCCAATAGTAAAAAAGTTCAACGGGTAAATTTTTTCCAACGACTAGTTTATTTGTTATAAAAACTCAAGTCATTTTATTCTTTTTTTTCATTAAAATCTTATTCTCCTAAATTCTCTCAATCCATCCATTCTTTCAATTCTCTCAACTTTTTAGTTTTCAATTTTTCATTCAATTTCTCTCAAAATCTTATTGTTTTAATTTTATATTTTGAAATTTATTTGTTTTCAATTTATTTTTATAATGACAATTATGCTTATTTGTTTCGATGACAAGCACATTTTTGGCGTCCAATTGCAAATGGTCAGAAAATATTATTAAATATTTTAATTTTAATTAAGTTCATTATTAAGTTGTTAACATTATTAAATTTATAATTTTTTATAATTACATAATCAGACTGAATATCAGATTCTAGAGATGTAAATACGCAATTTAAGTACGAAGGCACCGCGTGTTATTAAAGTAGGCAAGATTCTTGCACGTGCCTCGTATGCTCGGGGGGACTAAATTGGATCCCACACTTATCAACGTTTTGGTGTAAAGATGGAGACCCGAGACACACATTTCATCTTCCATGCTGTGAGTGTACAATCACACTTGAGGACGTGGCTTTACAACTCGATTTACTAGTGGATGAGCCAATAGTTACGGGGCCAGTGGTCGTATGCGATTGAAGCACAATTTGTGTGCAATTGTTAGGCAATGTGTCAGACAAGTTTTTTGGTAGCAGAATAAAGATGGAATGGTTGGAAGAAATTTTCAATTATATCGACAACTCTGCGAATGCCGTAGAAAGAGAACAATGCGCCCAAGCATTCATCCTGAGGTTAAGTGGATGAATTTTAATGCCCGATAAATCTCAAAACCTGATACGTTTAAGGTGGCCACTACAACTTTTCGACTTGAAAAAGCAAAGCGACTTAGTTGGGGATCAACTGTGTTGGCCATATTGTACCGAAAGATGAGTTAGGAGACGCATCTACAAAAAATTAAAATCGGTGGTTGCATACTCCTTTTGCAATCATGAGCATGGTACTGGCTACCATTTTGACATCCTCGAGTAAATGCCCCTTATGAATTCCCACTCGTAATAAGGTAAAGTTCATTTGATAATTGATCGATTGTTTAAGGTCACAACAACAATGTGCAAGCATACACTGTCGATGCAAGTATAGTAGATAGATGTGAGTCTATCGAATATCGATCCCACAAGGATGGGTGTCTTTTGTCTATTAATGTCAGTGCAATAATTAGATATAAACGAGATAAATTGTGATGATAGTTGTCGATGCAATAACTTGAAAACAATAAAATAAAATATGATAATGATAAACTGGGATCCCCAACATGAATCTTTAGCAGAATACTAAGTGCTCACAAGGTAAAAAAGGATAGGTGATTGTCGAGGCAATAAAATTCAATGTATATCTTACCAAGCGTCACTCTTTTATTTAATCTGAGACTTAAACATGCACATTAACCCCACCTTCCAATTATGACAACATGGCACTATTAAGAACAAGTGGAGTAAATTTCTCTAATCCTCACTCAACTTCAATTGTAATGCTTGTTGGCTCGATCTGTCACTGTACTGTCCAGTGTCAGTGACTGCAATAACACTTCCGTATTAAGAAACATTCAAAACCAAAGATTAAACAATAAAAACAAGATTGAATAAGATAACATTTAACCAAGAATTCATGTGTACTTCCATACAAACAGAAAACAGAGAGTAATTACCAGCATTTAGAAAGAAATAAGAAAGAATCGAGTGGAGAATACTATTCTTAGACAACTCGACTGAATCTCTCTATTCCCTATTGTCTCACACTTAGGTCTCATCGTCAGAAGCTAGTCTGCATTTAGTTTTCACGTTGGCTCACTCGTGAGAGGCTTAACCTGCCATGGCCGCAAGCTTTAAGGTAGGATGATGAAGATGATGATCGAGAGAAAAAAGCTCCTCTTCCCTTCTCACGTCAACCTTTTATGTCCTCCTCCAATAGTACAGGTGTCTTTTCCTCAGAATTATTCTGTCCTTGTATGTATAGGTTGGTTATACCAAACTAGACAGCTCATGTAATTTTAGTTCTTATCTGGAAAGCTATCAAGCGCTGCGACAATTCTGGACGCAATCTGGAATTAACTCATGCAATGACATTAATGCAAAATGATAGTAAAATTAAGGATAAAATAGGCTAGGATTCATTGAGTTATAAAATGCAATTTACTAAACTGAAAATGCTAAAATATATGCTAAGGATAACTAAATGGGAACAAAGGAGGAAAACCTATGTTCTTTCTAGTGCTATCACACCCCCAAACTTGAGTTTTTACTTGTCCTCGAGTAAAATAGAAACTAGCAAGGCTATAAAAATTTTACTAAGGCAAATGATCATTCTAGCAACTTGAACCCTTTAAATTCCCAATGAATGAATCTCATTCAGATGGAAGAATATTGCATCGGCAATTCATAAGCATGAATGAATAAGGTTGCAAATTCATCAATGCTAGCATCATGCCTCAAACCCTAAGTTCTATCTACCAATACAACATTTATTGTACAATGCTAAGTATTTATATATATATCTATATCGTTGCATTACTATACCCTTGTTCCTGAGAAGTAACAATGGAGTACAACAAACCCTTAGGGAGTACGTAATTACACCGACACACACTCATGCAGCGACAGCCTTTGGCCAGATTAATTTTTCTAACGGTAGTATTGGAGTATTCCCTCTTTAACATTCCATACTACACCCATTTTGGAGTGTCTCTACTTTATAGCTATATATATATATATATATAAGCAGCTGTAAAAAGCAGATTCATTCAAGATTTAAGGAATGATAGCAGTCATCCATTACTAATGCAACCTAATGTATTCATCAAAAAATTGAAGCTACAACTTTCTGTCAAATTTATCCAACTCCTTCACTAATAATTCATATGATTCAAGAATTAAGAATCGAATGTAACAAAAATTTTTGAACAATTTTTCTTAACTTAAAGAACATTTTTTTTTGAAATGTGGGTGCATTTTCAAGCCCCATGTGCATTCTCCCAAACTTAAAGTTTGTATTGTCCCCAGTGCACTAACATGAAAATATAATGACAATAAAAATGCAATGACAATGTCTATTTATCAAAATAAAACTTACAGTTACATGCAATGCATGAATACTATAACTAAAGCTTAAAAAAAAAACTAACTTAGTTATCCTCAACCATCGATGTGGCTGCACGAAGTTTCTTCCTCCTCCTTTTTTCATTTTTTACGCTTGGAGCGCTTCCTCTTCTTTTCTTTGGGCTTTGTACGGTCCTCAGACTACTCATCAGTTTCTGGCTCTACCCCGGTATCATCGGCTGCTTCCTGTGTAGGAGAGGCCACTTGAAGTGGTCCAGTGTAGACCACTATTGCCAATGAATTGTATTGCTCCTCACTGGTTACCACAGCAACTTCCGCTGGTCTCGCTCCAGTTCGATCCAAATTATCAATACTTTCACCCACAAACTCGAGTCGATGACAATGTTCATAATAGAATCTTCTTCATCTCTTTCTTTCTCATTTGCAGCAACTTCTTCTTCTTTAGCAACAACTTCCTTCTCAACAACAATATCCTTTTGATCAACAAAATACCATCCTCGAACAAGTTATTAATCTTTCGCAGGCATTCTTCAATATCTCTGAATTCCTCTTCTTTCTCATTACCAGAGATGTAATAACCCAGTTTAGACCCTAGTCGGAATAGTGGTTTTGGGACCACAAATTCGAGGTCAGAATAATATTTTAATGTTATTTTTGGTGTTGATTATAAGTGACATAGCCTGTGTGAAAATTCTGTGTGGTAATTTTATCGATTGTGTACCGAATTAAGAGAAATGACTTAATCACATAATGTGTAAAATGCTGTGTGCTGATTGTTAAAGTGTTTAATTGTTGTTGGCTTTTAAATGAGGAGGCCTTATGAAGTAATTGACCCATTGTTTAGTAGTGGAGTGGTTGATGGACAAATATGCCCATAGTTTAAATAATTTTCATAAATATTTCATTAAGGGCAAAATTGGTATTTGATTGTTAATGTTATAATAAACAAAATAAAGCCAAAATGCTCATCTTATTCATGTATCTTCCACTGAAAATTGAGAAAGAAAATAGGGTTTGATGCTTTCATGGTTTCGGCTCACTCATAGATCAATTGATGTAAGAGTTTTGTTCGATTTTGGATAATTTTTACGTCTTCGTGTTTGTTACTTCGTGCTCTTTCAAACCCATGCTTAAATTTTTTGAATTGATGATGTTGTTGAAAAGCACCATTGATGAACATGTGAGTTCTTGAATGTTTGATGGTGGAAAATGAAAGATATGTGTTTGATTAATATAGTTTGTCTTTGAAGTTTCGATGAATTTGTGTAATTTGAGCTTAATTGTGAAAATGAGAAATTGAAGGACTAAAATGTGAAATAAATGAAATGTGTTGGCTTGTATGAGTATAGTAAGAATTCGGCTAGGCATGGGTACAAGCAAATTATATGTATTTTGTGATTTTGTGAATTTGGGACTAAGGTGTCGAAATGTGAAAATGTGAGGGCTATTTTGTAAAATGCCCTAAATAAGTGTGTGAGGACTAAATTGAATGAATTGATGATTGAATGGATTAAATTTGAATGTGTATAGACCAAGAAAGGAGAGGTTCGGATAGAGATCGAGGTAAAGACAAAGTGCTCGATTAATTGACCATTTCGGTGACATTCGAGGTAAGTTCGAATATAATACTAGTTGTAAACTATATCTTTGTGATGTGAATTGAACGAATATATATGTATATATATATAACTATGAGATTAGAAATGCTATGTGCGGAGTTGAATTAGAGGGCACTAAGTGTGCAAAATTAGAAATGGGATAGAGATGATTAGCACTGTGTGTGCGAGATGATAGAAGCTTCGGCTTATTGAATTGGCACTGTGTGTGTGATACCGATATAAGCTCGGTTTAACGTATTGGCACTAAGTGTGCGATGACAATTATGTTTTGACTACAAATTGGCACTAAGTGCGCGAATAAAGCAAGAGAATAGCGAAAGTTGATCGAAATGTAAAGTCGAGTGCTTGAGTAGCATGGTTGGTGAGTAACTATGTGTTGGAAAAGGTATGTATGATACCTTTGTGGTTGATGAAATTGAAAGTAGATGAATGGAATGCTATGTGAATATTGGATATAGTTGAATTTGTGTAACATCGGTAAATTATCTATGTGATGATTTAATGTGTACATTGATTTGATTCATTGAGTTAATTGTATTATATTTCGAACTTACTAAGCTTTTAAAAGCTTACTGTGTGATTGTTTCTCTGTTTTACAGTGCCAGTAAAGCTAGCTCGGATCTAGGAATCGTCAGTATTTCTATCACACTATTGGCAATCTATTTTGGTACTTTTGGAAGGATGTATATAGTTGAAATATGGCATGTATAGGCTAGAAGTTATGATATGTTTTGAAATGTTTAATCCTTGCCATGTGATTTGGCTTGGAAGTGGTATGATGTAGGTTTTAAGTGTGAGCTTTGTAAATGGTGAATATTGTATGTTTCATGCTTAAATGGTTGATGGAAAATTGTGGTCTAAATGTGAATGGTGGTAAGGTTTACATGATGTTTGGTCTATATTTTTGAAATGTGAACTTTGGTACTTTGATTGAACCAATGTGAGATGAAATTGATTATTAATATAGATGGCATAGTTGGTGATTAATTGGTGCATGAAATGGTATTTTCGAATGCATTTAAAAGCATGAATTAGTATTGTTTTGAAGCTCGTTGGTTGACCCTTGTATGGGTGGCAAATTGGCCTTGCAAATGGCCTATTTTGCATACATGGCCAAGAGACACAGGCGTGTGTCTCTACCGTGTGCTTTAAGGATCAGTTCTAGGTGTGTCTGGATAGGTTACACGGCCGAGGCCCATGGCCGTGCAAGGTGGCCGTGTGATCAAGTCAGTAGCTAGTCTAATAACACACGGCCATGGCACACGGGCGTGTGACCTCAACAGTGTTGAAGAATGTTTGACATTCTGAAAACTTTTGTAAGTGTTTGGTGTAGTCCCGACCTCTTTTTAACACGTGTTTAAGGTCTCGTAGACCTAGATAAGGGACTATATGCTCGTATTTGAATATGTGTGATTGATGATTGACTTTGTGTCATGAAGTGAATGTAAATTGTTCCGATGATTCGATAATGCCTCTTAACCCTAGTCCGGCGATGGTTATGGGTTAGGGGTGTTTCAAGAGACCTACATAATGGGTGGGGATGCCACTAATCTGTCTCGGTCTTCTAAGTCATCTTCCGTGGAAGAGAGGTCATAATTCTGAATGATTGGTGGAAACACTGGGAATTCCGGTAGTGGGGATGGGCTCAGTTGGCCTAATATGGCTGCAATAGAACTGTTCTTGTAACACCCCTAACCCGTATCCGACATCGGACTAGGGTTAAAGGCATTACCGGATAGAACGGAAAGCATATACATAAATTCATACATTCATTCGTTATTCTCAAGCATAGTGTCCCTTAAATTGGTCCTTGGGACCTTAAGCATGCTTACAAATCGGGTCAGGACTAAACCGAAACACATACAAAATTTCATGGAAAATTAAAACTTTTCTAGAATACAGGGGATACAAGCCCGTGGGAGGAGACTGTGTGCCCTCCACGGCTGCTAGACACCCTCGTGTGTCCTCCCCATGGTCTATTCTAACTACCCTCCCACGGCCGCCAAGCACGCCCGTGTGCCTTGGCCGTGGACTATCCTAACTTGGCCCCCATGATCACAACATGCCCGTGTGCCCTGACTGTGGTCGAACCTGCCAAAACCAACACAGTTATCCAACACCCCCGTGCCAAGGCCGTGTACTATAAGGCCATATACTGATTCGCTCACACGATCACTAGGCACGCTCGTGTGCCATAACCGTGTGACAATATAGGTCATATACAGTTAAATTAACATATTACTATAATAACCTTTCATTTTATAAAAAATAACATATATAAAACAAGGGTATATTTGACCTTTAGTCATCCACTAACTAAATAGTGGTTAAATTGCCTCATAAGGCCCTTTTCTTTTAAAAGCCACAACACATTAGTACTTTTTCAAATAGCAAGCAACTTTCACATTTAATACAATTTCATCCTTTTGTCAAATTAAACACATAGACGAACAAATTAGCTCACATAAATTTACCACATGCTTAATCACATATCAATGGCACAGAAAATAATATTAAAATATTATACAGACTCAGATTTGTGGTCTCGAAACCATTGTTCCAACTAGGGTATAAACCAGACTGTTACAATTCTAGGCTTTGGTATAAGCATAAAAAAATTCTGGGATTTTTCAATATGCTCTATTGTAGTGACAAGCCCGATCTGCCTATTGTTGATGGAGTTGACCATTTTTTCGACATCCTTCAGTTTGTGCCATAATGATGTCTCTGCATCCAGGTTTGTTCCTGTGCTGTCGACTTTGGTTTTTCCATTCCTTGTCTTGCTAGTTTCTGCCTCATTTAGTATCGGTGTGCCCTTGCCACTAGTCATTCTTTCTATTGGGCCCTTATTCTCCAGAACTTCCTCATCGACATGGGGCACGATTCTCTTTGTTGGCATAAGTGATGGGAAAACCAAGATTCTAGTTTGCCTTGCAGTGCAGTCAGCAATTTCTTGGTGAAGTATTGTGCCTACATCAATATTTCTACCCTTGACGATGGAATGTATCAGACACATTCTATCGAGGGTGACTGTGGTGCTGTGAGTAGAGGGCTTTAGTCTGCAGTTGACAAAATTAAACAAGATTTTGCCTTGTAGCATTAGAAAGCGACGGTGCATCGTATAATTCTTTTGATGGGAACCCATCCACACTGCTCCTTCGACACACAAGTCTTTCACCAACAGGTCTCGATTTTCATCTGTGATGTCCTCGATGAACTCTGAGTGTTCGTCGACATCTACATTGGTGTTGTATAGCTCATTGGTTTTTTCAGCGTCCCAAGGTATTAAACCTTCTCGAACAAAAATGAACTCTAACTCGTGATCATACAAGTTAGCATAAAACTCACGTACCAGTGAAAAAGAGTAGCTTTCAGGATGGGTGCAAAAAGTTTCCCACTCGAGATGGTTTTGTAGACCTGCTTACCCAAGTCTTGTTGCGCAGAAAGGGAAATGCCCTGTTCGAACGGTGGAATCTAAATTTCTTAAATTCTAATGATTTAAAAATGGTAGTACAGACGTATGGAATGCACTGACAACAAAATTTCAATACGTCGACAAAGGTACCAAATTATTCTACAAAAAAAGGAAGGAAAACAAACTTTAACAAAACATAAATAAAATAAACTAAATCACAGAGTAATAATTAAAAATTAAAACTTTTCGACCAATTTAATGGACTCTGCCTACTTTTGATCACTATTGCCAAAATAGGGTTTCAACCATTGTCAATTTACTTTGAACTGGTGTCCATCACGTAAATCTCGAATTATGATTACACCATGAGGAAATATGTCGACAACTTCAAAAGGTCCAGACCAACGTGAACGCAATTTACCTGGGTGTAATTTGAGTCGAGAATTGAATAATAAAACGTGCTGACCCGCGATAAATTGTCGCTGTAAAATAATCTTGTCATGCCATCGTTTGGTCTTTTCCTTGTAAATTGCAATGTTTTCATTAGCATTTCTCCTAATCTCCTCTAGTTCAGTGATATCCAACAGCCTTTTCTTTCTAGCCGCTTCATAGTCCATGTTCACTTGCTTAATTACCCATATTGCTTTGTGTTCCAATTCAACTGGCAAATGACATTGTAACACCCCTAACTCGTATCTGTCGCCGGAATAGTGTTACGGAGCATTACCAGACTTAACTCGTAACCAATCATACAATTCGAATCACAATTCTCATACCAATTAAAACCATTCAAATACAATCATAAGGTCCCTAACACAAGCCTCAAGGCCTAAATCAAGCATTAGAAGTGGTTCGGGACTAAACTAAGAACTCAGGGAAATTTTGGGAAAGCATAGAAAATTTTCAAAGTACAGGGGACACATGGCCGTGTCCCAGCCCGTGTTCGGCCCCGTGTAATTCTCTGACTTGTGCCACACGGCCAAGCCACACGCCCATGTGCTAGGCCGTGTGAATCTACTGACTTGGTTTCTAAATAGTATCAGGGGACACACGACCGTGTACCTAGCAGTGTGTCACACACGGCTGAGACACACGCTAATCTCTCTGCTCGTGTGGACAAAAATAGGCTATGACTCAAGCCACATTTCTCACCCAAACTTGCATTCACCAACACATACCATTTAGTCTATCACCATATCCTCAAAAGGCATTCAAACCAACTACAACTAAGTCCAATTCATACTATTTCAATACCAACAACTATAATACTCATAACATCATGCTTTGCCAATTTAACACATACCAATTTCACATTAAAAAATAACCTAAATGGTTAACTTCACATATATGCATTATCTTGCCTAATGCTTAGCATGCTATTACATTCTCAATTTCATCTATTTGCTACCTTCATAACTAGCTCTCAACATGGCATTCATAAAGCAATTATAAACCACGTATCAAAAGGCTATTTTCACATATTGTAACAGCCCAATTTTAGGCTAGTAGGAACAGTGGTTTTGAGACCACAAATCCGACATAAGGAAATTTATTTTTATTATATTTTTATGGTCTACAATTTCACGGGATGATTTCATGAAAATTTCGTTCGAAAATTTCGACGTTTGGGCACTCAATTTAGTCAAAAGGACTAAATCGTAAAGAGTGCAAAACTTGAGTTCTACAAGCTAGAGGTGTCTAATTGCTATGAAATTTTAAATTAGAGGTCCTTAGTTGGTAATTAGACCATTGGATAATTTTTTGGACAAAAATGGACATGAAATAGGTGAAATAGAATATTATTAAGTTAGGGGCATTTTAGTCATTTAGTAAATAAATGAATTAAAAACCAAAATAAGCCAAACTTTATTGTCATCTTCAACCGCTTGGCTGAATATACCATGGAATCCATGGATAGGGTTTTTTTCAAGCTTTCCAAGCTTTGTAGTAACCGTTCTTGCCCCATTTTTAATGATTTTTACGTTTTTAAAATCCTTGTATCATGATCTACCTATTTCTACCAGTTATTTGAGATATGATGAAGGTCTAGGGTTTAACCCATGTTAGAAAATTTTGAATTTTGATGATTAATGGTAGATTATGCATGTTTATAGTTAGGGAAACAACTTTTATTAAGTGATTTTCGGTGAAAATGTCAAAAAGAACTAATTTGTAAAAGTTATAAAATATGTGGTAAAAGTGTGTTTTAATGGAAATTGTGGGTTGTTATAGTTATGAAAATGGTTCGGCTAGGCTTGGGAATCGAAGAAATTGAATAAATTTCATTTTTCGAACTTAGGGGTAAAAATGTAAATATGTCAAACTTTAGGGGCAAAAATGTAATTTTTCCATAATATGATTTTTGGGTCACATTGAATAATGTGACTAATAAATAAGCTAAATGTGATATTATAGATCAAGAAAAACGAATTTGAGTCTAGTCCGTGGGAAAAATAAATATTGGACAAATAGGTTATTTTCGCAGTTGTCGCACTCGAGGTAAGTTCGTATGTAAATAATGCATCACTATTTATGCTTTAATTTCCTTAATATTGTATGAATTGTGATTTACTCTTTGAATTTAATTCGACAAAGTTTCGACAAGTGAGAAATATCCTGGTTGAACCTTAGGAATAGATAGGATACAAATGTCATGACGTTAGGGTTATTGAGATTACGAGTAAAACCATGTCTAGGATATGGCATCATTATGAGATTTCGTGTAAGACCATATTTGGGATATGGCATCGATATGAGATTTCGTGTAAGACCATAGCTGGGCTATCAGCATCGATATGAGATCCCATGTAAAACCATATCTGGGATATGGCATTGGTATGGTATTATGTGTGTGAGACTTCCCGAGTATCCTTTAGTATTCCAAGTGGTTCAACGGGAAACTTAACGGCAAAGTTTAAGTTGTGAAAGATCATGGTAAGTTGCAATTTGGTAAAGGTATGTATGTAAAGTTTATAAGCATTGACTTCATAAAATTATGAGTTCATGATTTCCACGAGAATGATTTCGTGAAAACCTTGTGATTATTGGCCTATAATTGTGATGTATGAAATATATGATAAATACTATTGTTGATTATGTGTTTGGCTTTCGGGCTAAATTGAGTTAAGATATATCATGTTATATTCATGCGAATTGTGATTCATGGGATATGTGAAAGAGGAAAGATTGACATAATTGCCTATTAAAATGATTAAGGGATGATATGAGCTTTGAATAATTGAAAGATGTTGAAGTATATGCTCGATATGTAAATACTCATAATTAATGTACATGTTAACTATGAGGTTTGAAATGATTTGTTATTTGTTTTAATATGTTACAAAAGAGAGATTATGATTGTTAGGCTAATGCCAAGAAATGTTAAATTATGCTTATAAGTTGATAGAGCAAACTTTGTGACTGGATAAAATTATAACTATGAGATTATGGTGGATTATAATAAGTTGTGTCCATTTTGTTGAACATGACAAACACTTGGTAAGATGTGATTGAGTTAGTTATATGTATGAGGCTTAAATGACATTTGTGTGGATTTGCATTATGTTAATTATATGATATGTAAGGTTGAGGTTGCTTATTGTTTGCATATGAACTTACTAAGCTTTATAGCTTACTCCCCTTCCTTTCCCATGTCTATTAGGGTTATTAAGCTAGCTCGGGTTGGAGATCGCTGGAGATATTATCACACTATCAAGTTATCATTTTTGGGTATAAATGAATTCACGTATTTTAAGTTTATGGGCATGTATAGGAACTTGGTCATTTGTTATATGTGTCATGATTAAATAGAGCCATATGTGTTGGCTTGCAATTGTTAATGTTTCTTCTTATATATAGCCATGAATGATGGCTTAGGCTGATTTTAAGTTCATTCATATGTTAATGCCCTCTTGTGAATGTGAAATTAGTATGTTTTTAATGGGCTAAGTATGATGTTTTAAGCATGATAAATGATGACATGTTAAGCATGATAAATGATGACATGTTATTGACTCAGTTGTGAGTGTTTGGTTTCCTAAGTATGATATGTTTTGTGCCTTTGAATTGATGTGAGTGAATGTGTGATTAAGGGCGACAAAATGGCTTGGTAAACATTCTTATTATTGTCCACACGGGCGTGTGTCTAGGCCGTGTATGACACACAGTCTACCCCATGGGCATGTGTTCCGACTGTGTGTCCCCTGCACCTTAATTTTGGCAAAACAAAATGCCCAGAATTGAGCACACTGGCAGAGACACGGGCGTGTATCTCAGCCATCTGTGCTACACGGCCTAGCACAAGGGCGTGTGACTTGGCCGTGTGATTTAAATTTGATGATGACATCATAAATCGAATGCTCCCTAATTTGAACACGGCCTGGAGCACGGGCGTGTCTCAGAGTCACATGGGCGCGTGTGACTACACGGCCTACCCACACGGGCGTGTGACCCTCCAAAGCATGAAAATTTTCTAAGTGTTGCAAAAGTTTCCAAAGTTCTCGGTTTAGTCCTGAACCACTCCTAATGTATGTTTTGGGCCTCGTAGGCTCGTTTAAGGGACGATATGAATGTTTTCGAAAAGTTTCAAATTTGAGTGGAAATTCACGTCTAGGTTTTGAATGTTTGCTTGTGTTTATGTCCGGTAATGCCTCGTACCCTGTTCCGGCATCGAATATGGGTAAGGGGTGTTACACATATATACATAGCCAATTATACCAAAATGAGCCAAATCACATGGCTATACACATAACCAAAACATATATCATTTACAAGCCAAGTCAATTGACTATAAACATTACAAACTTATACGCCATATTAAACACAACTCCTATACATGCCTTATAACCAAAATCACATGTTCAAAAGTACCAAAACAACAGTTGGATAGTGTGATGAGATCTCTGAAAACTCCTAATCTGAGCAAGCTTTGAAATCACTACAAAACACGGAAAAGTAAACAAAGTAAGCTATAAAGCTTAGTAAGCTCATATGGTTATTAATTATACTTACCCTTCCTTCACAATTTATGCAATATAAACGCAATATACTACAATTCCATTTAATTGCAAGAATATCAATTATTCATTCACAGAGCTAATGTAACACCCCTTACCCGGATTCTACGTCGGAACCGGGCCCGAGGCGTTACCATAGTAAAACTACTTGATTGGCACTTAGGCTCATCGTGACTACTCTCTTATGTCACCTCAACGACCTCGTTCTCGACTTACAAGGCCTCAATCATACACACGAGGGCTCTCGAGACTATATCGGAACTTTTTTTTCAAATCTTAAAATTTTTCTCTTTTATACAGGGCTCACACGCCCGTGCAAGATGAGACACGCTCGTGTGTAGACACGCACGCCCATGCCTTCCAACCGTGGTGAACACTGACTATCTACCCACGGCCTCAAAGCCTAGTCACACGCCCGTGTGGCTAGCCCGTGGCCAACACTGATTAACTCACACGGCCTAGGCACACGCTTGTGTGACTAGTCCGAGGTCTATTCTGACTTAATATGCCAACATGCAGGGGACACATGGCCAAGTCACACGCCAGTGGGCTGACCATGTGTCACACCCGTGTGTCACACATGGTCTAGACACACGCCCGTGTGTCTATCCACATGGACAAGAACAAAGCTATATGCCAAGTTCTTTTCACCCCTTTAGCATACATAACATGCACTCATTCAACACATCCATAACCAACTCATAATGAAGTGCAATTTCACATGGATAACTACATCTTTTCAAATAATAAAGTAGCCAACAACTATGGCATTATACAAAATAGATTATCCAACTATGGGCTAACACATCTTAGCCATTTACAACAAAATTCACTAACTTTTCGAGCCCCTATAGATGCCATATACAAAACATTGAGTCTCATGTACCAGAGTGTGATGATAGCGTGGGTGATTCTCCAATTGATCCTCGTATCTCGAGTCAACTCTATTGCTCTATAAGACAAGGGAAAAGAAAGAGAGTAAGCCTTGAGCTTAGTAAGTTTACGTATAAAAAATTAAGCATCATAGTATAAGCTAAACAACAATTAGCATTATACTAACATATAATACACAACTATGCTTACTCTTTCTATCCCTTACCATATTTCCAACACATCATGAGTCATATACTCATAACCATTGAAATGCACCCCTGCATTCAATATCACATTTATATAATATACAACACAACATCATTCCTCGATAATTCATCTACACAACTAATTAACTCAATAATACAACCACACAACTAATCCACAAAGCTAATTTCTTAGTAATACAACCACACAGCAAATTTCTCAGTAATACAACCACACAACTAATCCACACAGCTAATTTCTCAGTGGTTTCGCGCTTAGCCCACCACAATCAATTTATAAGGTAGTATCGCACTTAGGCTACCTCAAAGGTAATCATAGTGGTTTCGCACATAGCCTACTAGACGATATACCTAACGATAGCATAGCACATAGCCAGCTCATCGTCAATATGCATTAGGATGGTATCACACTTAACCCACCATTTACCATTATCAATACACATTCTCATAACTACTTACTCAATCATTCATCCATTCACAATATCTACCACATTCTTTCCACATAGGTTCTCAAACATGCTACACACTAGCTAGCATTAATAAATTGTAAGTATGAATGCATTGTTTATGCATAGACTTACCTCGGTACTCAAAAGTATAGAAACGTGCAATTTAGTCCACCACCTTGCTCTTGCCTCGGTTTAGATCCAGACTTTGTCTTTCTTGATCTATAATGAATAAATTAGCTTATTCAATACACACATTGACTAAATTGACCCACATCTCATACTTTAGCAAAATTACTATTTTACCCCTAAACTTTCTCATATTTACACTTTTTCCCCAAGGCTCGTAAAGTGATTTTTATTCAACTTTCAAGCCTTTCATGCTTAGCCGAATCACTTACTCAACTAAAGCATTCATCAATTCTCACTAAATCATACATGTATGACCAAACTCAAGACTGTCACAAACAAGTCCCTACATGCATTTTTCATGGAAAATCACTTAGCAAAAGATGTTTCTACTACATCAAGCTTTCAAATTCTTCCATAAAACATCAAAATACATGCATTTCATACATGGGTACATTTTTGAACATCCATCATAGCTCATCAAATAGCTAAAAATAGCTTACTCATGCTACTAGGACTTCAAAAATACGAAGAATATAAAAAACGGGGCTTAGATGCACTTACTAGCAAGCTTGAAAAATTTGAAGAACCCTAATAATGGCTCTTGAAAATTTCGGCAGGCTTGGAGAAGAAGATGAGTGAATTTTGTCATCTTTTCTCCTATTTTAATCATTTAATAGCCAAATGACCAAAATGCCCTTTTTGATAAACTTCCTATTTTAACTCATCCATGCCCAATTTTGTCCAAAAACTAAAAATTGGGAAAATTACTCATTAAGGACTTCTACTTAATATTCTAAAGCTATTTCACACAAATAGCTTCTAGAATCTCACATTTTGCAACTTTTGCAATTTAGTCCTTTTGGATAATTTAACCGCAATTTCACAAAATTGCTTCATGAAACTTTCACACTAGCATGCATACATAGCATAAACCTCAAAAACTCATACATATACCTCAGATTTGTGGTCTCACACCACTATTCCGACTAGGCCCTAAACTGGGATGTTATAGCTAATCATGGGACTCATCAATTTTAGGGATTATAAGGTTTACGTACATACCTGCATCGATATGTACAAATCTCATAATCCTTCATACCAATGATATACCCGTTGAACCATTTGGAATAATATCGAATACTCAGGAATCTCGAACCCTAAGTGCCAATACAAGGCCGAAGCTATCTCAATCTCATATCTCATATAATGCTCACTCTCGAGCTATCAACGGGTCTGCTCACACAAGTTGACTGTCAAGACGTAACTACATGGTACTGCTCATACAAGCTAACGAGAATCCGTAACACATGCCGAAAAACTCAGCCACCAGTAGAACGTACAGACCAGCACCCAAAACTCAATAACCCCTAATGACATGTCATTCGTATCCTATCTATTCTTAAGGTTCAACCGGGATTTCGCACATCACCAAATCTTTGTCGATCATTTTCGTAAGATCGTATTCATCAACCATACAATTATAAAGCATTTAAAACGCAATAACATTAATGCTTATTAACATACGAACTTACCTCGAATTAATACGGAGAAAATCGAGCTATCAATCCACTATTTTGTTTTTCCCTCGATCTAAATCCGAACTTCGCTTTTCTTGATCTATATATAATCAAATTTAACTTATTTAATCATTCTATTCAATTTAACCCAAAAATCATATTATGGCAAAAGTACACTTTTGCCCCTTAAATTTTGAATTCTTTACAATTTATCCCTAGCTCATAAAAATGCAAATTCATGCAATTTAATTCACACCCATGCTAGCCGAATATATATACACACATAGCAGCCCATAATTTTCATTATTTCACATATTTCACCACAAAATTTTCACATTTTACAAATAAATCCTTATTTGGCATATTCAACCAAAATCACTTTTCAAAACTTGTTTATCTATCACTAAACTTTCATTTCAATCCATCAAACATCAAAACACATACACATTCATCAATGGAAAAATTCGAACAACTCAATATTTTCACAATTTAATCCCTTGGCTAGCTACATTAAGCTACAAAGATTCCAAAAAACATAGAAATTATTAAAAACAGATCAAAAATGCACTTACATGCACAAGGTAATGTTGGCCGAACCTTTTAGCTTCTCCTATGGAGTTTCTAAGTCTAATTTTCGTTGGTGGGTAGGAAGAAACAAGATGATGGCTTTGTTTTATTCATTTTACTATTATGAAATTATTAAATTACTAACTTAACCTTAATATATATAACCTTTAAAACCATGATATAAGTGTCCATATTTGTCCACTGATAATGTCAATGGTCTAATTACAATTTAAGGCCACCCGCATTCAAAATTCATAACAATTTGACACTTTTTACTTATAAAACTCAAATTTTACACCTTTTTCAATTTAATCCTTTTTATCAAATTGAGCATGCAAACAATAAAATTTCTCAACGAAATTTTTACACGACACAACTAACATGCTGTAGACATCAACATAATATTAAAATAATTATTTTGACCTTGAATTTGTGGTCTCAAAACCATTGTTTCAATTTAACTAAAAATGGGCCATTATAGACATGCTTTCCCAAAAACCAATTGATACGACGACATCCTTAATGGAGCTTTGTATGCTATCCACAATGCCCATAAAGTGTCATCCAATCGGAAAGACCCATCTTTCCTCAAAGGGTTTACAACCTTCTCAAGAATTTTCTTAATTTGTCGATTTGATACTTCGGCTTGTCCATTGGTTTGTGGATGATAAGTAGTAGCCATTCTATGCTTAACTCCATATCTCTTTAGTGCGGTTGCCACTTGGTTGTAATGAAACTGTGTATACTGATCACTAATCAATGCCTTTGGTGTGCCAAAGTGAGTGAGTATATGCTTGTGAAAAAATTTTAGCACTGTCCTTACATCATCCTTTAGAACTGCAACAGCTTTAACCCACTTCGAGACTTAGTCAACAGCTACTAATATATAAAGATTTCCAAATGAACTCGAAAACGGTCCCATAAAATCCATACTCCAAACATCAAATAATTCAACCTCCATAACTGGCTGCTGCAATATTTCATTGCATTGGGATATAGAACCGGTGCACTGACACTTATCGTATTGATTTACAAAATTGTGGGCATCTTTGAATAATGTCGGCCAGTAGAATCTTGATTGGAGAACTTTAGTAGCAGTTCTCATTCCACCAAAATGACCTCCATAAAGAGCATCATGACAATGCTTTAGGATTGAAAGCATCTCCTTTTCTGGAACACAACGTCGAATGATGTTGTCATTGCATACCTTGAATAAATGCGGCTCGTTCCAATGATACTTCACTACGTCATGAAGAAATCTTTCTTTTTTATGGCCTGTGACACCCAATAAGAGTTTTCCACACACTAGATAATTAAAAAAATCTGCATACCAAGGAGTTGCATTTACAGCAAATAACTTCTCATTTGGGAATGCGTAGACAATTGGAATTATGTTTCCCTCTTCACTGCCAGCTTCCAATCAAGACAGATAGTCTGCAACTTGATTCTTTGAACCTTTACAGTCTTTTATCTAGATGTCAAATTCTTGCAACAGTAATATCCAGCGTATTAGCCTTGGTTTGGCATCCATTTTCGCAAAAAGATATCTCAATGCCGAGTGTTCAGTGAATAAGGTAACCTTTGCACCGACAAGATATGAACGAAACTTGTCGAAAGAAAAGACTACAACCAACAATCTTCTCTATGGTGGTATAATTGAGTTGAGCCTCTGTAAGAGTTTTGCTAGCATAATAGATGGCGTGAAATATTTTTCCCTTACATTGTCCTAGAACTGCACCCACAACAAAGTCACTTGCATCGCACATGACTTCAAAAGGTTGAGACCAATCTGGTGCAACGAAAATGGGTGCATTCACTAGCTATTTTTTTAACTGAATAAAGGCATCCAGACATGCACCGTCAAAGAAGAATTTTTTATTCTGTTCCAGCAATGAACATAAAGGCTTTGCAATTTTAGAAAAATCTCTAATAAACCTCCGATAAAACCCCGTATGTCTAAGAAAAATGTGATTTCCACCTTTCACGTTTATTGGTAGAGGTAATTTCTCAATGATTTCCACCTTAGCTTTGTCTACTTGAATGCCTTGATTAGAGATGTGGTGTCTTAACAGAATGCCCTCAGTTGCCATGAAATGACATTTTTCCTAATTCAGGACAAGATGTGTGTCCTCACATTGCTTCAATACTTTATCCAAATTGTTAGCACAATGCTCAAAATTATTCCAATAGATTGAGAAATCATCTATAAAAACCTCTAAAGAGTCTTCGATAATATATGAGAATATTGCCATCATGCACTTTGAAATGTGGCTGGTGCGTTGCAAAGACCGAAAGGTATATGGAAAAAACCGAAAGTCCAAAGGGACATGTGACAGTTGTTTTCTTCTAATCCTCCAGTGCAGTAGCAATTTGATTATACCTAGAATAACGATCTAAAAAGTAATAATAGGCCTTTCCAGTAAGCCGATCCAACAATTAGTCGATGAAAGGAAGCGGGAAGTGATCATTTTTTGTGGCTTCATTCAATTTGCGATAATCCATACAAACTCGTCGTCTCGTGGGAATACTGTAGGCATTAATTCGTCCTTATTGTTGCAAACCACAATGATTCCACCCTTTTTAGGCACGCATTGCACTAGACTTACCTAATTGCTATCAGAAATTGGGTAAATAATTCCAGCATCAAGCCATTTTATGATTTCCTTCTTGACAACTTCTTTCATCTTCTTGTTTAATCTTCTTTGCCATTCAATCAATTGCTTGCCTCCATCTTCCAACTTGATCTTGTGTATGAAAAAAGAAGGAATAGTACCTTGAATATTGGCAATACTCCAAGCAATAGCTCGTTTATGTTGCTTGAGAATATGGACCAATTTCGCTTCTTGAGTTACATCTAGTGTTACAGAGAGAATAACTGGGAGAGTATTGTGATCACCTAGAAAGACAAATTTAAGATGATGAGGTAGTGGTTTCAATTCTAGAGTAAGAGCTTCTTCAATAGATGGTTTGAAAATTGGGGTTGTTCTGTTGGCTTAGGTCTAAGGATTCCATTTGCCATCCATGCTTGAGTTCAAGATTATTAGCTTCAACCATGTTGTCACAATCGTCTAAAGATTCGACATCATATGTCACTACAAATTCTTCAGAAAGTACTGTGCTTTGGTCATTGAATTCTTCCTCAATTAGATCATCTAGCACATCGACAGTATGGTATTCTTTTTTGTCCTTGCATTAAATATATTCAAAAACACTAAAGGTGACTTGCTCATCATTAAGTCGCATGGTTAGTTCATCTTTGTAAACATCAATAAGAGTTCAGTCTGTGGCTAAAAATGGTTGTCCGAAGATTATGGGAACGTCCTTATCTGCCTTGAAGTCAAGTATGATAAAAATCAACTAGAAAAATGAATTTATCGACACAAACTAAAACATTTTTTATTTGCCCTTCAGGTTGAGCCAAGGATCTATTGGCTAGTTGTAATGTCACTGCAGTAGATTTCATGTGACTAATTCTCAACTTTCTGAAAGTAGATAGTGGCATTAGGTTAATACTAGCTCCCAAGTCGCATAAAGCTTTGGCTAAATAATGATTTCCAATTGAATATGGGATGGTAAAGCACCTAGGATCTTTCAATTTAGGGGGCAACTTGTTTGCCAAAATAGCACTGCAGCCTTCTAAGAATGCAATAGTTTCAATATCAGTGAGCTTCTTCTTCTTGGACAATAGGTCTTTCATAAATTTCCCATAACTCAAAATTTGAACCAGAGCAACTACTAAATGAATGTTCATCTGAAGTTGCTTCAGTGTGTCCAGGGGCTACTAATACTGCTTGTAATGCTCATTCTTCCTGAATCTTTGTGAGAAAGGTAAAGCTAAAGATATATCTACTTACGCCGACACCTTTGATTGCGTCGACAGTTTCGAAGGTCAGACAGTAGGCATACGAGTGACAATTTGTGGAACTTCTTTGTCTGATTCGTCGACAAATTCTTTAGATTCAACTTTCTCACCAGAGATCACTCCATTCGTATCTTGAGGTGCTACAGTAGAGTCGATAAATTGTTCACCAGTTTATTTACCACTCCTAAGAGTGATAGCCTTACAATGTTCTTTCCCCCTAAGACTAGGATTTTCTGTGTCTCTAGGTAATGAGCTTGGTGGTTGAGTATTCAAGTTTGAAGCAAGTAGTCGTAATTGTGCCTCCAATGCTCGAATGGAAGATGAATTCCCTTGTACAATAGCTTCTGTGCGAGTAATATGCTTCCGTATTAATGCCTCAAGAGTTGCTAACAAGTTAGAAGTAGAAGCTTGAGTGTACGGTTGTGGTCGATGTCCTTGAACATGCTGATTCGATATTCAAGAGTGTTGTGGCTGCATCAGATTGTGGTGTGGATGTGTCTGGCCTTGCTGTGGATGCATCTGAGTGTGCTGATTATAGTTCTACTGTTATTGATTGTAATTCCCTTGTCTGGGATACTAATTGCCCTGAGTAGATGTATTCCTATATCTAAATGTCGTAGCAACTATTGGTAGCGCGCAGAGTTGTTGTAAGAGTTACCATAAGAATTGTTGTTGATGTTACTAATATAACAGGAACTCTCTGCATGTTGTGGTCAATCTTCATAGCTATGGTTGTCACTACATATCTCACAACAAAAAGTAGAAACATAAACTTGCTGAATGACTTGTATAGGTGCAATGCCACTAGTCCCTTGCATACTTTTAATCATGTTTGTGAGAGAAAAAACTTAAAGACTTAGTGCGGTTATTGTGATAAACCGTAAAAGTAACATATTTTAATCCCACATTTAGTATGCTTTTGGATGATTTAAGCCTCGATTTATGTAAAAAGGTGCTCTTAGTCCTTTCTTTTCATGTCTTATACCTAGGAAAGCACCCGAGGATGAAAAGAACATAAAATGGGCCATATCATGAAATCCACACGGCCTAGACTTAAGCCCACACGGCCATGTCGCATTAACCATCTAGAACACGGCCTTACGCCCGATTAACACTGCCGTGCCTCATTAAAGAAGTCTGAACACGACTTGAAGACTTGTCACACGGGCATGTGACATGGCCGTGTCCTTGTCATGGCAAAGAGCAATTTCATTTGGATTTGGATACTTTGGGGCGAAGAAACACATTCCAAGAGCCTATATAAACCCCCTAAGTGTTACCTAAAAAATGGGCGGTTAGCTAGGCCAAGGAGCCAAGCCGAAAAGGTCAGAGTTGTGCGAATCACTCGAAGATAGCCAGTTGATCCATCTCAAGAAGCCGGAATTCTACTCAAGACGGCGGATCTCTCCTTCAATTCCTTTAGGGAGTTTTAGGGATTTCTTATGTTTTGTTTTATCTTTTCTTCTAAGATGTTTTCTTCATTTGTTATGAACTAAACCCTTCAGATATCTGAAGGGGATGAAACCTAGATGAATCTTGTTATTGTTTTCTGAACTATAAGATAAATACTTGATTTGTTCTTAATTATGTGTGCTTAATTCTTGTGTTAATGTTTCCGGGATGTTAATTCAAGTTAGATGTTCTTAGGTGGAGGAGCAAAAGTCCCTGCTTAAGAATATATCTAGCATAATTAAATAGGAGTCGTTCGTACGCCTAGAGATAGGGTGACGAGATTTTGCCGGATTAGGGTGAAACCTAATATGGGAGTCCATAGATCGATTTACTGCTATTCTAGGGGGTTATTAATGAGAAAGAGATTTCAATTAATTAACCTAGGGTTAGACGTTATTCGCCTCGAGAGAGGGTTTAATATAAATTAGGGAATCTTACGGATCAAGTCAAGTGAATAAATCATATGGTTCAGGGTTAAATAACAAGTGAAGTCTAGGTGGATTCTTCCTAAGGGTATCGTCTTGATCAACTGAGTTTTTCCTCAAGTTATTTCCCAATTCATTCTTTTTGTCTTTGCGTCTTTAGCTTAGTAGTAGTTAGATTAGATTTAAACAACTTCACTTATTTTAGGCTAGATAATAAAAAGAAGGTTAGTATTAGTACTTTTAGTTCCTTTGGGTTCGACAATCCAGTCTTGCCTAAGCTATACTACTGTTCGATAGGTACACTTGCCTTTAATCATTGTCAGAGTTAGTTTGCAGGTTCGATCATTCTCTTTATAAATTTTAAGACTCTGATTCCAGCGATCAAGTTTTTGGCGCCGTTGCCGGGGAACTAAAATATTAAGAAAGCTCTAATTTTATTACTTTAGCCATTATTTTTATTTTTCGCGATTTACTTTTTATTTTAGGTTAAAATTTAATTTTGCTAAATTCTCTTTCTTTTTATTCCAGCAGGTATTTCTAGTTTATGACTAGAAGGAACCCGAGAGGACCTTTAGTATACGACAGTGATATTGAAGCCACCGCTCGAAGAAATCAGACGAGCCCTAAATTACACATAGAAAAATCAAGAAGGCAGATCCAATCCTACTGAAAGGATGGACGAGAATAATGCACAACCACATGATGTGGGAGAAAACAATGCGCCACGTACTATGTTTGATTATGCTAAACCACATTTAACAGGAGCAAAATCGAGTATTGTTAGGCCTGCTATAGCTGCTAATAATTTTGAATTAAAGCCTAACACAATACAAATTATTCAACAATTTGTTCAATTTGATGGTTTACAGGATGAAGACCCAAACACTGATATAGCTAATTTTTTAGAGTTCTGTGATACCTTCAAAATAAATGGCGTTTCTGATGATGCCATACGTCTTCGGTTATTTCCCTTTTCATGAAGAAATAAAGCCAAACTGTGGTTAAACTCGTTACCACAAGGCTCAATCACTACATGGGAACAAATGACCGAAAAATTTCTATTAAAATATTTCTCACCGGCCAAAATGCCCAAATTATGGAATGATATCTCTTATTTTGTGCAGTTGGATTTAGAGACATTATACGACGCATAGGAGAGGTACAAGGATCTCTTGAGAAGGTGTCCGCACCATGGTTTACCCTTATGGCTACAAGTCCAAACCTTCTATAACGGTGTAAACCCCTCAACGAGGCAATTAATTGATTCAGCTGCAGGTGGAACCCTGAACAACAGAACTCCTGAAGCAGCCTACGAGTTCATTGAAGAGATGTCACTGAATAACTATCAGTGGCAAGTTACAAGGACTAAACCGACAAAATCAGCTGGAGTTTACAACCTCGATGCAGTGACCATACTATCTACACAAATAGAGATGATGAATAAAAAGCTTGATAGTTAGTGTTCTTCGCAGGTACACCCAGTCATGCAGTGTGACGCAAGTGGAACTGTGGCGAATCCTGAATACCCACCCTACCAATCGGGCGCAGAAAGCGAATAGATGAACTATATAGGTAATAATTTCAGATCCAATAATAATCCTTATAGTAATACTTACAATCCAAGTTGGAGGAACCACCCAAATTTTTCATGGGGAGGTCAAGGAAATCAAGGAAATCAAAGACAACAACCTCCTCAAAATTTCCAAAATCAGCCATATCCGCAAGAAAAGAAGCCAAACCTTGAAGAGATGCTAACAAAGTTCATGGCAGCCACAGAAAATCGTCTCCAAGATACTGAGAAAACACTTAAAGATCAACAAACATCGGTTGAAGAAACCAAGAACTCGGGGAGCTTATTAAGTCAGTAGGGGAAGTCACAAAAGTAGTCAGACAACTTGCAAAATTAATGTCCAACGACCGTAAGGACGTCTACCAAGTAACACGGAGATTAATCCAAAGGAGCAAATTCAAGCCATCACAACTCATGCTAGTAAAGGGTTAGATGAACCCAACTCAATACGAGAAAACAAGGTAGAAGAAGGTAAAATAGAGGTAACACAGGAAACGCCAAAACCTGTAATCAAAGAGTACCAACCTCACATACCTTATCTTGAAGCAATGAAAAGAGATGATATAGAAGAACAGTTCAGATGCCAGTCTCGAGAAAATTTTTAAAACAGCTCTTGACGAACAAGCACAAATTAGACGAGGAACCACATGTGGAATTAAATGCAGTATGCTCAGCGATGTTATAGAATAGACTACCGCGGAAGCAAAAAGATCTAGGGAGTTTTACAATTCCATGTTTAATTGGTAGTTTAACTATTGATAATGCGTTAGCTGATTTAGGGGCAAGCATAAATGTCATGCCTTACAAAATGTTTAAACAACTAGGTCTAGGGAAACCCAAATAGACTAGGATAAGCATTCAATTAGCTGATAAAACTGTTAGAATTCCTAGGGGTATTATCGAAGATGTTCTTGTAAAAATTGATAAATTCGTTTTCCCAGTAGATTTTGTTGTCTTAGACATGGATGAGGATAATTCGATTCCCTTAATTTTAGGAAGACCTTTTCTAGCAACTGCCAAGACTAAAATTGACGTTGGCACAAGAGAACTCATACTTTGTGTAGGTGACAAATCAATCAGTCTTCAAGCTCTTGACTCGGCCAGGACAACAATCGATGAAGGTAAGAAAGTCAATTCAGTTGATAATCAATTTGTGCAACCTTCATCACAGAAAACACCACAGGGATACAAACCGGAGCCAAGTCATAGACCCCAAGCCAACAAAGAAGAACTACATAAGGAACAAAGCCTTAGGGTCGACAAACTAAAAGAGCAGAAAACACAAATCAAAGAGGAACAGGAACCGCATGAAGTAAAACCTAAGGAGCCCCCAGAAGAGCTCGTAGGAATATCAAACCATTTCAAAATAGGAGACAAGGTACTGTTAGATAAAGCCGACCCTCACATCACCACATCAGGCCTGAAAGTAAACGAAGAAACCCCTCTTATGGTACACAATATCTTCCCACACGGAACAGTCGAGGTAAGCAATCCAACATTCGGCACTGTTAAGGTAAACGCTTCTCGACTTAAACTTTATCAAGGAAATAGAACTATAAGCATGAGGGAAGATATTCAAACCTTTAAACCTCCCTGATTTTTTTTCTCAAATACAAGGAAATTCTAGCTTAAGACTATAAACGAGCACTTCTCGGGAGGCAACCCGAGCACTAACCCTATTTACTTTCGCATTTATTTTCAATTTCTTTTCTTTTCTTCTCTTAGTTTTTTAAACTAACACAAAAGTGCATATTTCCAAGCCACACAGCCTTGCACACGGCCGTGGTCGTGGCCATGTGGGCCACCAAAATCTCCGTACTGGCATAGTAGAGGTGGTACGAATCAGTCCCAACCAATTTTTGAAGTCACGGACTCAACCACTCCCACAGGGGCACCCACAAAGAGGCACAGCCGTACCCTATGACCGTGTGAAGCTACTGACTTGCAAACCACAGGCAGAACATGCCCGTGCCTTAAAATCGTGCCAACATACTGACTTGTCACCAACGGGCGTGGCTGGCTGAAAAATGGGCATGGAGAAACAACACGCCTTGACACACGGCTGTACGAAGTGGCCGTGTGCATCGACACGCCCTCGGCCCACGAGTGTGGGCAAGTACCAGAATTGAACCTCTATTTAAACCCAACCTCCCTTCCCTATTCTTTCCACTATTCACTTCTTTTCTTTCCCCCCTCTTATTTTCAGATTTCCCTCTCCATAACAAGTCTCAATAACTCTTGAGCCACACCGAAGCCACGCCGAAGAATCGGAAGAAGCCAAGCATAACCTCACCAAGGGTGACCCCTATACATAAGCTCATGCCGGCCGCTTCATCCAAACAACAAGCCAAGGGTCTTTGAGACCATATAGTTTTTACTTTTCTTTTCTCTTTTGCTTCAATTTCCTTCCCTTTAACAATCTTATGCTTAATTTAGTTTAATTTATTTTAGTTTCTTAGTGTTAGGTTCGTCAGGCTGCTAGGGAATCACACCACTTCCACCACCGCCAGCACCTCAGTAGCCCTAGAGGTCACACCCACCTCGCGAACCATCCATCAATAAGGACTCTTCGGTCCATCCACCTTTTCTTTTAACTTTATTTTACTTTTTATTTTCATGTTCTTTAGTTTTCTTATCTTTAAATATATATTTAGTTTATTTTAAATGTGTCTTAATAACTCCTTGCTAATTCTCTACGAGCTCCCCAATTTCTTCATCTAGCACAGAGCTCGGTAGCAGCCACCACCCCTATCGACTATCAACTCCGGGAAACCATCCAAATTCAGGAAGTTTCACCTCTCCCTCTCTCTTAAATTGAATATTTGTCTTTGTACATTGAGGGCAATGTACATCTTAAGTGTGGGGGTGAATATTTATTTGAAGAAAGGGCCTAACCTTTTGCATTATTCTCAAATCCGGCCTAACTTTCTTCATTATTCTCAAATCCCTGAATTTAGTCTTGTTTTTAAGTAATTTCCTCATATTACTAATTAGCATGAAATTTCTGATGGTTTATGATTTTTATTGATATGTTTTAGATTAAGTCATAGTTAATTGTGCACTGATGATTAATTTAGAAGAATATTAGAGAATCAAGCATGATAAGTCTATTTTTCAGAATTAAAATCCTTACTAGGTTGTCGAGCTGAATCTAAATATTATTTGGAAGTTTGAAATTTACAAGGTTGATGTCAAAACACCATAATTTTTGTGAGATTTTGAGCCTATTAGAGCATATATTTTTTTTTCCATGCTCACTTTATTGACTATGAGTGTGTCAACTATGAACTGTTATTCTAGAACTTGTCTTGATTATACATGTCAAGACCACACCTATGATGTGATTTACAGAGATGATAAAGGCACCTAGGTTTTAACCTACTGACTCCACTAAAAAGCTTACCTTCATAATTAACCCCTAGTGAACCCCGTTGATCCTAACAACCCTTTTTATTGACTCACCTACTAACAACCCAAAACCTTTTGTATTTGTTATCACCATTCCTTTTTACTACCCTTATATCGAGATATGATTTGATTAGTTATCTAATTATACTATTTTAGTAGTTGAATTTATCTTTTATTACTTGATTTGTTCTTAAAAAAAATTTAAAGTATATTCAGTGTTAGTGAGCTTATACAGTTAAAGTCTATTTTTCGAAAGAAAAGCTCGTGTTAGTAGGATTATTACTTTTCAGTTAATGTAAATATTATCTCAGTATTTTCTAGGTAGGCACTTATCAATTCAATCTCGATTCTAACCTTCTAATTCAGCCTTTATCCACACCTTTAACCTTAGCCCCATTACAACCCTGTTAAAGACCTTTTGATTTGTGTATCATCTCATTTTACAGTGGTGGAGATTTTATTTCCAAGCAAGCCTATGGGATTAACTTTTTAGGTTCGACTTATGAGTGCTCTTTTTATAAACCTTAAACACTTTGAGTGATTTGAGTGAATCTTTTGTGAGGATATCATTCCTTGTCGATTTTGAATCAAAGGTAATTATTTAGATATGGGGAGACACCTACGTTTTTATGCTACAAATGTATGACTTTGACTGTTTGAATCTTTAGGACTCTTCGAGTTAAATCATCCATGTATAAATTATCTATGAATTATGATGAGACATTGTTGATAGGAATTATGAATCATGGAAAGTTTGTTTTAATTATAAGTTGAGAATTTTGCTTGAGGACAAGCAAAAGCTTAAGTGTGGGGGTATTTCATAAACCGTAAAAGTAACATATTTTAATCCCACATTTAGTATGCTTTTGGATGATTTAAGCCTCCATTTATATAAAAAGTTGCTCTTAATCCTTTCTTTTCATGTCTTATACCCAAGAAAGCACATGAGGATGAAAAGAACATAAAACAGGCCCAAAACGGAGTAAATGGGCCATATCACGAAATCCACACGGCCTGGACTTAAGCCCACACGGCCGTGTCACATTGACCATCTAGAACACGGCCTTACCCCTGATTAACACGACCGTGCCTCATTAAAGAAGTTCGAACACGACTTGAAGACTAGTCACACGAGCGTGTGACATGGCAGTGTCCCTGTCGTGGCAAAGAGCAATTCCATTCGGATTTGGATACTTTGGGGTGAAGAAACACATTCCAAGAGCCTATATAAACCCCCTAAGTGTTACTGAAAAGGGGGCGGTTAGCTAGGCCAAGGAGCCAAGCCGAAAAGGTCAGATTTGTGGGAATCACTCGAAGATAGCCAGTTGATCCATCTCAAGAAGCCATAATTCTACTCAAGACGGCAGATCTCTCCTTCAATTCCTTCAGGGTGTTTTAGGGATTTCTTATGTTTCGTTTTATCTTTTCTTCTGAGATGTTTTCTTTATTTGTTATGAACTAAACCCTTCAGATACCTGAAGGCGATGAAACCTAGATGAAACCTTAATTCTTGTGTTAATGTTTCCGGGATGTTAATTCAAGTTAGATGTTCTTAGGTGGAGGAGCAAAAGTCCCTGCTTAAGAATATATCTAGCATAATTAAAGCGGAGTCGTTCACGCGCCTAGAGATAGGCTGACGAGATTTTGCCGAATTAGGGTGAAACCTAATATGGGAGTCCATAGATCGATTTACTGCTATTCTAGGGGGTTATTAATGAGAAAGAGATTTCAATTAATTAACCTAGGGTTAGACGTTATTCGCCTGAGAGAGGGTTTAATATAAATTAAGGAATCGTACGGATCAAGTCAAGTGAATAAATCGTATGGTTCAGGGTTAAATAACAAGTGAAGTCTTGGAGAATTCTTCCTAAGGGTATCGTCTTGATCAACTGAGTTTTTCCTCAAGTTATTTCCCAATTCATTCTTTTTGTCTTTGCGTCTTTAGCTTAGTAGTAGTTAGATTAGATTTAAACAACTTCACTTATTTTAGGCTAGATAATAAAAAGGAGGTTAGTATTAGTACTTTTAGTTCCTTTGGGTTTGACAATCCGGTCTTGCCTAAGCTATACTACTGTTCGATAGGTACACTTGCCTTTAATCGTTGTCAGAGTTAGTTTGCAGGTTCGATCATTCTCTTTATAAATTTTAAGACTCTGATTCCAGTGATCATATTGCATCCAATTCAATAACTCCTGGAGTAGTTTTTACTTGTGTAGCTCTGGAGATAGGGTATTGGTAATCATTCTGAGCAATTCTCTCAAGAATTCTCACAACATCATTATAAGTATAGTACTGCAGAGGTCCATTAGCTGATGCATCGACAAGATTCCTTGTACGTGAATTCAACCCATTATAAAAAATCTCAGTTTGTGATCTAGTTGAATACCGTGCATGGGACAACGTCGAAGTAAAGATTTATAACGTTCCCATGTGGTGTGAAGATTTTCATCATCCAGCTGATGATAAGCAGTAATATCATTTTGAAGATGAGCATTCATTATCGGCAAGTTAAATTGCAAAATAAACTGTGTTGCTAGTGAATCCTAAGAAGTAATTGATCCGGCAGGTAGGCTAAAAAACCAAGTACAGGCTTTTCCCTGTAAGAAATAAGGAAATAATTGCATTTTCAAGGAACGCCTTGTTGACTAAATGAAGCACAAATCAATAAAAAGGATTTAAGATGTTCTCTCGCATCTTTATGTGGCAGTCCAACATATTGCCCATTAGAATTCAACATTTGAAACATTACTGGCTTGAGTTCAAAATTCCCAGCTTGGATTGCTGGCCTATGTAACACCCCAAACCCGGCCTAGAAGTTACGACCGGATCTGGCGTGTCACATGAAAGGAATGTCTAAAAAAAGTTGTGCGTTCGTTAAAAAGTTCGTATTCTTTTTGAAACTCCACGTTTTGTGGTTTGTTTATAAAAGCCGATTCATTTAATGCCGATTTTACAAAGTTGTTATTAATTTGAATAAAATTGTATTTGTTGTGAAAATCGAGTTTAAGTATTTTTCAATAAAAACGGTTTTTTATCATTTTAGGAAAATTCCATATTGAACATTAAATAGTAAACAATAACCAAATTGAAAACTAAAACCAAATAAAATACCAAAGGCCTTATTACATAACAAAATCCCAAAATTAAAAGTAGGTTTAAATAAAAGAACCGAGTTTACGAGAAAACATTGCAGGGCCACCACAAGTCTGCCTCGGCTCTCCAAATCCGCGGTCTAATGATTACCTGAAACATTTAAAAAGAGGGGGTGAGTTTACGAAAACTCAGTGTGTGTTTCCCCTTACGAGTGATAACTGGGCCTAAGCCCACAGAAGCAGATTGGGCCTTAGCCCTCACAATAACATACTTGGCCGAAGCCCACATAAATCGAATCGGGCCGTAGCCCTAACATCACAGTATAGCAGATAGCACATGTCAAATGATGCAAAACCCAGTCTCTAGTCATATTCGGCCATAAGCCCATAACATAGCATATCGAACCATAGCATATTAAATCACATGTACATATAAGAATGAAAATGCAATCCCGAACCCACCTAGGTATCCATCCTCTACACACCACCCGTACCTGCCAATCACACCGTGGGGATTACAAAATTGACCCTCCATCCGCTACACACCATCGAAGGCAGTCGCTGCAGTCAACTGCACATCGCCCTTATAATCGTGGCATGGCCACCAGATAATGTGACAGAGTCACCGGAATCATAATATGTGACATAAGTCACCGGATACATAATATGTGACATAAGTCACCGGATAATGTGGTAAAAACCACCGGAACACTTCCCCTTTCATATCATATCACCCATATGCCCATGCAACATACATATTATTTAGATATGTGCAATGTGCCATGTATGCAAAACATATATCAAATATAAGAATAACATGAGTTACCATCATAACCAGATAGACATAAAACAACAAAATCAAGCTAATCAACCTCCAAGGGTATAATCGTAATTTTACCTACCAAGGGTATTTTCGTAATTTACCCACTAAGGGTATTTTCGTAAATTCGCACCTGCAATGGCCTTTTTGAAGGCCTAATGTCGCCACTAGCGACTCAGCTACCATTTCCGGTCGTACCGGACAATTAGGCCTAAAACCCGATTTCGGCCCATTCGGGCCCACGCGCTCGTGTGGCCCACCTAGCACAAATCTAGCCACGTATATAAGTTCCATCTAGCCTAGTTCAACATATACTAAACAATCATACAATTTACTCATTTGGGCTCACAGGCCCATTGGGCCCACTTCGGCCCATCGTGGCCCAAGCAGCCCAACCCACAAGAATACTACTGATGGCCTCAACTATCGCGTCGAAGCCCCACACGTGCGCTCGCACGCTCGTGTGGCTACTTTTGCCGTGACCGGCACTTCGGCATTTGCCGCTCTACAACTAGAGTAGAGAGAGAGTTGCACACACACCTGATAGGAGTCTGGTGCTAATCTGCGCTCCGACCACTCCTGTGCCCAAACGCCCTCCAAGGTATGTTAACTCTCCTCCTGGAATGCTCTTTATATAGCTAGCTCTTCACATTCCTTCTTTGTATCTTTCCGATGTGGGATCCCTTCGTTAGTAGAGTTTAAATTCAACTGAAACTCTTGCCGTCCAATCCGCAAAATAAATACTCCTTTGCTTCTCACGAGATTCGAACCCAGGCTCCCTTGCAACATAATCCATGCCGCTAACCACTTGGCCACAAGCTCCTCTTGTGTCTTAAACCATGCGCAACTAAATATAAACTATGGCCCAAATTCTAAGATCCAAGTAAAAGAAACTAAAATGCAAAAGCCAAGACTTGAACCTTGGACCTCCTTCTTTCCTTGTGGCGTCACTAACTTACTCTTACGTGGCGTCACTTTCCCACTACACCACACACTCCACTTGTGTCATTTTTCTCCATATTTTATTCTTAAGGCCTACCTACCAACTTCCAGGGTTTTTTTCACCTAAAACCAAAATTTCCCCAAAGCCAATATTTGATCCCGGGACTTCATAGAAGCCCTCTAACCTTTCAAAATCACTTACCTAATAAGTCTAACTTGCATTAATGCCGTTCTCAAAAATTTTAAACGGTACTATGCCTAAGGCCCATTGGGCTCAATTCTCCTAAGCCCAATTTCGGGATGTTACAGCCTAACAACTCCCAGTTGTAAATCATCAAAGACAGGTACTACAAAATCTCGTATAGTCCTATTTTGTATGTGAGGAGCTTGTGACAACAATAGGTTATTAACATTTTGTTGTTGCATTGGGGATATGGCTGCATTGTTCCCTGGTAGAGCCATATTTCTTTGTTGTCGAAGTCTACTCCGAATAGTCCTTTCAATTTCTCAAAATTGGTAAGCAAATCCGATTTGCTTCGGGTCATAAAACACCTAAAATGAAGTTGAAGAAATATCAACCAAGAAAAACCAGTTAGTGAATACTAAATATTATAAAAGGAAAATAAAATGCAAAAAAAAAGGCAAAAACAAAAATAAACATTAAACAAACACCATCTTCGGCAACGGCACCAAAAACCTGATAGACTGTTTAACATCACAGCAACAATGTGCAAGCGTACACTGTCGATAAAAGTATAGTAGACAGATGCGTGTCTGTCTGATATCGGTCCCACAGGGATGGGTGTCTTTTGCCTATTAATGTTGGTGCAATAATTAGATATAAGAAAGATAAATTGTGAGGATAGTTTTTGGTGCAATAAATTGAAAACAATAAAATAAAATATGATAAACTGGGATCCCCAACAAGAATCTTCAGTAAAATACTAACTACTCACAAGGTATAAAAGGATAGGTGATTGTCGAGGCAATAAAATTCAATGTATATCTTACCAAGCGTCACTCCTCTATTTAATCTGAAACTTAAACATGAACATTAACCCCACCTTCTAATGATGGCAAAATGACACTATTAAGAACAAGTGGACTAAATTCCTCTAATCCTCACTCAACTTCCATTGTAATGCTTGTTGGCTCGAACTGTCACTGCACTTTCCAGTGTCAGTGACTGCAATAACACTTTCGTGTTAAGAAACATTCAAATCCCAAGATTAAACAATAAAAGCAAGATTCAATAAGATAACATTTAACCAAGAATTTATGTGTACTTTCATATAAACAGAAAACAAAGAGTAATCACCAGTATTTAGAAAGAAATAAGAAAGAATCGAGTGGAGAATACTATTCCTAGATAACTTGACTGAATCTCTCTATTCCCTCTTGTCTTGCACTTAGGTCTCCTAGTCAGAAGCTAGTCTGCATCTGGTTTTTACGTTGGCTCACTCGTGAGAGGCTTAAGTTGCCACGGCCGCAAGCTTCAAGGTAGGATGATGAAGATGATGATCAAGAGAAAAAAGCTCCTCTTTTCTTCTCACGTCAACCTTTTATGTCCTCCTCCAACAGTATAGGTTCCTTTCCTCAGAATTATTCTGTCATTGTACGTACAGGTTGGTTATACCAGACTAGATAGCTCATGCTATTTTAATTCATATCCAGATAGCTATCAAGTGCGGCGACAATTCTGGACGCAATCTGGAATTAACTCATGCAACGACATTAATGCAAAAAGATAGCAAAATTAAGGATAAAATAGGCTAGGATTCTCTGAGTTATAAAATGCAATTTACTAAATTGAAAATGCTAAAATATATGCTAAGGATAACTAAATGGGAACAATTTAACTAATAAGTAAGAAGGAAAACCTATGTTTTTTCTAGTGCTATCAATAATATAGTTATCATAATATTTTGTTCATTATTATAGTTTTAAAATAACATATTATTTGAATAGGTAGAATAATGAAGTGAGTCATGTGGGTATAATGGACGAGCTCAAAGATATCCGATTACTGTTAGATCAACGATCAAAAGACGAGGTTAGTTTTTGAATTTTTAAATTTTATAATATTTATGTAAGGATTTGAAATTTAATATTAGGTAGATAATAAAATTTATAATTTTGTACTATAGTTTGGCCTATCCCGATCGAATTTTTGGCCTATCGCAATATCTAGCACATCAATGTGTCATTTTTTGCTGAATTTAAGAATCTAATCGAGTGATGCGCCAATTCGAGTTTAGGCAAAGTATTTCGATGAAGATTGGGTGAGATGCCACAAGAAATATATCTACATTTGAGAAAATGGGTAGGATTTATACCTATGCGTAAACCAATTCTCGCACTGGAATTGGTGATCTTTCTAGATTACATGACATGGTTTAGACATCACAATAAGCAATTTCTCCTGTTTGAGGAGAAAAGGACTAGGCAACGTCGTCGTAAGAGGCCAAGAAGACCTTGCATGAACCCTAGGTCGGGAGTACATGCCTCGATGGAGTCATCATCGGCTCCAACCCCATACGTGGAATCAATGGCTACACCACCTCCTGGTCAATATTGTTCATATTATTTTGGTGCTTTTTGTAACACCCCTAACCTGTCTCTGTTACTAGATTAGGGTTATGGAGTATTACGACACACATTCAATCAAATGGAATCTCAAAACCATTCAAATATTAATTTAAGTATCAATATTCAATCCAAACATTAAGCACATCATATATGCACATTTAGGCCTTAAATAGAGCTTACGGGACTTTAAAAAATAGTTTGGAAACCATCAGGGACTAATTTGAAGCAAAATAGAAAAAAACATGGAAAAATTTGGAAATTTGGAAACAGGGGTCACACGGTCGTGTGAGAGATCCCAAGCCGTGTGGCCCAGGAACACAATTATGTGGCCAAACTGTGTACAATTCGAAATTTGGGTCACAAGGCCGTGTCGCAGACTGTGTGCAAATCAAAGTAGGGTCACACGGTCGTGTAACAACTTGTGACCTTGTATGATAAACCTGCACTTAAATTAAATAGTCCACACGACCATGTGGTGTGACTGTGTGTGACACACGATCATGTGACAACCCATGTCCCAAGCCGTGTGCACCTAAAATAGCTTTCAAAACAAGGAAAAACTAAACCAAATCCTTAGGTGCTATCACGTGTGAAATGATATACGATTTGTGCAAGTATACATGTCGAATCAAGTAATAAAATGATGAGTGAGTATCGTTTCCACGAGGATCAGATTGAGGCACAGAAGTGGTTAAGTTATTAGAATAAAATGCAATTAATGCTATGGTAAGTATGTAGTGGGAATTAAAAGGAATAATGATGTATGTAATATGTAGAATTAATGAATACTTGGAAATGCTATGACAAAATGAGAGTAGGAATGTAATGACAATTATGAAAATGATTATATGAATAATATGTAACTGAACAAGTTAACAACTAAGGATGCGATTGCAAAGATGCTATGGCAAAAGATAAGAGATAAACGATGTTGATATGGAAGGTTGGAATTACTAAGAATCTACCCTTACTGTCAGAAATGCCTCGGGCAAAATCGTAATCAATCTACTACTCAGAAGAGTTCTAAAGTGGTTTGCTTCTTTCAAGAGCAAAAACCTCAAGTTACCTTGCTCGTGTCTATAGGCCTTAATATGGTACCCTGCACTGTTTCCTTCTGTATGAACGATGCTCTATGTCTAGAGTCTACTGCAAGCATCTGTTGAGTACTTGCTCATATCATACAATTTCGGTCTAACTAATCCAACCTTTTTAGAATTAAATTAGTTTTCGAGCATGCTGCACAGTCGTCTATGTTTAGTGGTTGCACACATACAGTTTAGAAATAAAAAAATAGTTGAATGAAACAGTAAATTAATTCAAATCTATGATTCAATCATTAAATAAAATAAAGGTTCATTATATAATCCAAACCCTATGAGATTTAGCTCATAGGTCGACAATTAAAATTCAAAATCAAAATATTATTCAACATTGTTTCAACAAATCAATTCACGAAAAGAAATCAAGAAATAACGGAAGAACTTCTGGAGGATAGCTTTCGCTTATCCAACCCACACTCAAACGACACAGTGTCCTGTGGTGGCTAAGAGGGACTGACTTCGTTTTTCCTCTTCCCGTCACTACTCAGTCGCCACCCTCTGTTTTTTCCTAAAGATCTCTCCTCTTTTGTGTTCATCCTTTAGGGTTTCCTCCTTTGGTTTTTATAGCTTTTTCCCTAGGGTAAATCCAACAACCCTTGTTTATCTTCTCCTTTTTTTTAAATTATTTTTCAACAACCCAAGATTATCTTCTCCTCTTTTTAAATTCTTTTTTTTTCTAGGATAAAAACCAACATCCCAAGATTAACTTCTCCTCTTTTTTAGGCAGATTTTTCTGGTACAAGTATAGTTGGGCTGAAACTGGTATGGGTTGAGTGTTGACTAGGTCTTCCTAGAATTGCCACGACATTTGTGCTAACAAAATGTCCAACCTTTTTTCCCCAGCAAACCTTCACTCCTTTATTTCTTTCTCCACATCCTACATATGCCAACCCACTAAACAAAACCGCTCTACATGCAATTAAAAGTAACATGAATAATATTTAAGAACCGTCCAAGCTCCTTATGCAACGTTCTAAAAAGTCATAAAATAATATCCTAAAATGCAACTAAGTTCACTTAAGTACATACAATTGACCCAGTCTAAAGGCATGAATTATAACTCTTTTCAAGAGTTATCAGGTGCCAAGCCAAACCAAAAACAAGCATTCATATATCACCAAAACACATTAAAACAAGCTTAAAACATATAAAATCATACAACCTAAGTGCCTAACCAATATGGCCTCAGTGGCACCACATTTTATACACCAACCAATTCACATTCAAAGTTCACAAGTACTTACTTTAAACACATACCAAACTTACAATTCATCTATTCCATTCATATCTAATTCTACCATAACCTATTCATTCACAAGTAACATAAACAAAATGATCAAAACATATACTTATGGACCTTTACAAGTCAAAAGCCAAAGACATATATATACAAGTGAGCCAAAAATCAAGTTTAGACAACATAATCATGTATAAGATGTATCACAAGTAATAAGTATCCAAAACATTTACAAGAAACACCTATTATAGGACACATAATCCAAAAGTAAACATGTCAAAATCTACCAAAATCTATCTGGATAGTGTGATCTTTAGGTTGATACAATCACTGGGTTCCACAAAATGTTATCTACAAAGAAATGGGAAAATCACACGAGTAAGATTCAATAAAGCTTAGTAAGTTCAGCGGTTAAAATGATAAAACTTACCGTAATAAAATAGCAATTATACATTAACAAGATTAATAAACAATAATCCTCTCAGCCACAATCATTCATCAGGTGAGTTTTTATATATACATACAAAAGTTGCATAATCTATCCAATCACATGAGATCATTCGATATCAAGTTATGATAATATCGAAAAATCATGCAATCATTTATATAATTCAATAACAAGTCATCTACTACTAGAAATTTGCTCGATGAATGATATAACATATATGGATACGCGATTATCCACCTGAAACATGCTAGAAAGCTCAAACGAGCCAAACCAACTGATAAAATGCCTTGGCACCAAGTTCTTAGCCCGTAGGCTAACATCCCTCCGAAAACACGCCTGGGCACCAAGTGCCAAGCCCGAAGGCTTTACATCTACCCCTGGTATCAAGCCAAAATACTATAAATATAACATGACAATCCGCAAAATGTGCTGAACTCCGGTATATTTAATGGATAATAACAAGTCTGGAATCATCATCTTATCAAAAGTCAATCTCGTATAGTGCACAATATAACTTATTGGCATGCCAATTATACCTTATCCTATGTTCATCCGGGCTCAAAACATATAATGTTTGAGTCAATTACTTTCTCAACTCACAACCATTTAAAACAGTTCAATTATACTTAAAATATTCAACCACCATAATTCACAATCAATATAAGATTTCAATTTATACTAAACTAAACTATACGAGCTTTCCAACGCTAAACTCCAGAGCTAGTAAAAATTCAGGGACTAATCTACAACTTTCCCGTTTCCTCGATTGTTTACTGGTTCTTGATTTATAAAGTAGTTTATTTCAATTCATTAGCCTCAATTTCATGTAGTATTCAATTTAATACCTATGTCTTCCTAATTACAATTTTTCATAGTTGCCCCAAACTTTTACACAATCAATTTGGTCCTTATGACCATAACAAGATTATTTCATAATTAAACTTTATACCCATTAAACTGAATCATTAATCACATGCTAAAATTTCATGAGAAAAACATGTCATATTTTCATTATTTTTAATTAAAACCCTAAACTCAAAAATTATAGAAAATTACTTTACAAAATAATCCTATTTAACAACCAAGCTTAATAATCTACCATTAAACTTCAAAAACATATCAAACTCATCAATGATATCTTTCAGAACATTTGACAGTTTTACAAACTAACCCCTAGGTTTGCTAGATTAAGCTAAAACAATCTCAAAAACATAAAATTCATGAAAAACATGTGAAAAATACATACTATGCAAGTGAAATGAATCTTGGTCGAAAGATTGGTTTAAGCTTCCCTGGGGTTTCAATTTTTCAAGCAAAAAGATGAAGAAAAGGCGTTGTTCATATTTTGTTTTATGTTTTGATTTAATTAATTAATTTAATTACAAGTTTATGCTTTATTATCTACTTAAAATTTCATTTAAAACAATGCCACAACCATCCATTATAAACTAATTTGGTATGTAACACCCCAAACCCGGCCTAGAAGTTAGGCCCGAATCTGGCGTGTCACATTGAATTGTTTTTCGAAAACCATGTTTTCATTGAAAACCCTTCTTGTTTAAAACTTGAGTAAAATCCCAGTTACTTTAGTTTATTTTTAAAACGCGGTACATTGAAAAATTATTAGATTTATTTTCAAAACATCTTTTCAGTTGCAGAAGCAAAATTTGAAAGCAATTGATTTGCGAAAAAGATTAAGTCGCGAAACCATTTCGAAAATGTTGCGAAAACGTAGTGTTGTTTCAAAAGCAGTTAACATTTTGGAAAGTCGTGATTTACTTCTAAACAGATATAATTCAAAGTAAAAGAGCCCCGAAGTTAAAATCCAAAAACTTAAAGAGGCCTTATTACAACCCAAATCAAACTACTTGAATGTAAGCAATCAAAACGGAAAACATAAGCAGTGTGTGGCCTTCTCTGAGTCCCTCGCAGCACCGATCCTCTTAAAGCTGGGAATTACCTGCACAGTTAAAAGAAAGGGGTGAGTTACAAGAACTCAGTGTGTAATCCCCTATAACGGTCATAGTTTGGGCCCGAGCCCATACGGTGTCGGTCTGGGCCTTTGCCCTATTCGGTAACAAGCTAGGCCTAAGCCCCAAATCATCTCAATGAAAGTGGATATGTACCCACCCTAATCCTATCCAGCCAACTAACTCTCCACCCGTACCAACCAACACACCATGTGGGGGCCATGTCAACCCACCAAGCCAAAACTCTCCAATAATTCAGCCAAGCTGCTAAAAATGGTATATGTGGCTGAGCCACTAAATAAAGCACATGTGGCAAAGCCACTATAATGGTATGTGGCGGTGCCACTAAAATGGTATGTGGTGGTGCCACTAAAACGGTGTGTGTGGCGATGCCACTATAACGGTGTGTGGCGATGCCACTATAACGATACTTCCTCCAAATCAGCAACCCAACCCAATGCAGTATGTCGTGTATGTCATGCTCAATCATTGCACGTGTATGCAAAATGGCCATGCTTAGTAACAGTCATTTCAACACATATTAGCAGCAAATCAGACACACGCCCACATTCAGGTCGGTTAAAACACAGTCATACAATCACAGTCAAATCGGTCAAATCATAGCACAAGTCAATCATTTACCCACAACGGCAAATCAGTCATTTTACCCTATAAGGGTATTCCGGTAATTCTACCCTACAAGGGTAATTCGGTAATTCTACTTATAACTAACCCATGTATGTAGTGCATCTCAAACATAATCAATCATACAATTAACACATACAACACTAGTACTACCATGAGGGTACAACGATCATTTAATCGGTTAGGGGTAAAATAGTCATTTCACCCCGTAAGGGCATCTCGGTAATTTTACCTATCGAGGGTATTTCGGTAACTTTACCCATAGAGGGTATTTCGGTAACTTTACCCTTAGAGGGTATTTTGGTAATTTCACAAATCAGGGGTATTTCGATAATTTAGCAATCTGAGGGTATTTCGATAACTTCACAAATCAGGGGTGTTTCGATAATTTTGCAATCTGAGGGTATTTTGATAATTTTGCAAACTAGGGCTATTTCGGTAATTTTACAAATCATGGGTAGTTTGGTAATTTTGCGAACCGGGGGTATTTCAGTAATTTTACAAATTAGGGGTATTTTGCTAATTTGTAAACCAAGGGTATTTCAGTAATTTCATAAATCAAGGTATTCTAAACAAAGATAACGATGTGAATGGGCCTAAGGCCTATTCTCGACCCAAATGGACCCACACGTTCGTGTGCCCCATTTAGCCCAAATCTAGCCACAGATATGAGATTCACATAGACCAGTTAACTATCTACTACACAATCATACAATTTATTCATATGGGCCCACTTGGCCCAAGGCAGTCTAAACCTACAAGAATGCTCATGATGGCCTCAACTATCGCGTCAAAGCTTCCACACGTGCGTTCGCACGCTCGTGTGGCTATCATCGACGTGTGATCGGCATTTCGGCATTTGTTGCTCTATAGCTAGAGTAGTGCGAAATACACACCTGATAGGAATCTGGAGTTGATTCGCACTCCGAACACTTCTATGTCCAAACGCCAACTCAGGTATACTTACTCTTCTCATAGATTGTTCTACTTAAAGTCGAAAAAATTTAGGAATAACAACTATGAAAATAAGGGCTTCCCTCTTGCTAGATTCCCGATGTGGGATCCCTCCTTCAGCAGAGTTTAAATCCATCACAACCACTTGCTGTCCCAACTTAGCAAAATAAATATCCCTTTTTGCTTGCAATGGGATTCGAACTCAGGCTCCCTTGTAACATAATCCACGCTGCTAGCCACTTTACCAACTAGCTGCTTTTTGTCATAAAACATGCGAAACTAAATATAAGTCTATGGCCAAAGTCTAAGTTCATTTAAAAAGAAATCAAAATGAAATGCAAGCGCCAAGACTTGAACCTTGGACCCATTGCTTCCTTGTGTGGCGTCACTTTCTTGTCTCCTATGTGGCGTCATTTGCCACAGACCACAATTCCTTTTGTGTCATTTTTCTCCACATTGTATTCTTAAAGCCTACCTACTAACTCCCAGGGTTTTACTCACCTAAAACCAAAATTTTCCTAAAGCCCAGGTTTGATCCCGGGACTTCATGGAAGCCTCCTAACCTTTCAAAATCACTCACCTAATAAGTCCAACTTGCATTAGTGTCGATCTCTTGTTCTCAAAAATTTTAAACACTCCATTGGATAATGTAACATCCTAAAATTGGCGGTTCTGCATTTTGCACTATTTCATGCGTTTGGCTAGCTATGCTTGTTATATTGGTATGTTCGGGGGTCTTGGGAAGGCTCGGGTTCGAGTTAGAGCCTTGGTAAAATTTTGGTTTTAGGGCACTTTGTGAGGGTGAGCTAGTGGAGGCAGGACTTAAGTATAAAAGTTGGTGTTGTGTTAACCAAAGGGAAGCAGAGTGGCCTAGTGGAGTTGGCGTCACTTGGAAAGCAAGGGAAGAAAGGTTCAAATCCCATCTGCTGCACTATGGAGTTTAATTTTTGTGCCCAAGGTGTGGAAGAGGTGGCCTTCGGGTGGGACTCTATCAAGGTGGTTGTTGAATGAGTCAACCAATTTGAAATGGATGGAGGAGAGGATCTTGGGGAGTTTGAAGTGGTCAACCATTTCAAATGGTGGATGGAGAGTGAAAGGTGAAGAGAATCGTGGGAGTTGGTATGGGAAGGAGTTTGGCCGAAAGTGGAGTGGTGCTAACGGGGAGCATTTCTGTTTTTGTCTAGTATAGGTGGCTGCCGAAATTCCCTTTAGTTCTTAGACATTTCGTTTCTTAGCATATTCGGTCATAGGTTGTGTGTGGGGTGCCAAATGTGCAAAGCCTTTTGATTCATTTCGGGTTTGTTACTCACTTTGTGCTTGTGCCGAATCTCTCAAATTTTCTCTCCATCTCTTCTCTTCATTTGTATGATAACCGAATTTCAACACTTCTCCTACTTCTTTTCTTTTTTTTTTCTTTGCACTCCTATTTTCTCCTTTTTTTTTGACCGAACCATTTTTCTTCCACACTACTTCTTCTTCTTTTTCTTTCTTTCCTCTATTTGCTTCTCTATTTCTTTCTCCATTAGCCGAACCTCAGTGTGCCACTTTCTTCTCTTTTTCGTTCGTCTCTTTATTGTTCTATGCTTGAGCCGAAACTTCTCTAGTGTCAAACAAAACCCGTTTCTTTCATCTTTTATTATTAGCTGAATATCAGGAAGCATTGTACTAGGGTCCTATTGGTTTGCCAAAAGTCCCTTTTCGTTCGACATTTGCTAGTTGCAAGGTAATGTCTTTTTCTTAATTTCTTTTCCATCAGTTCTTGTTCTTTATCTTTCTATCTTCTTCGCTCTAAAAGCCGAAAGTCTCACTCTGTTTCTTCTTCTTAGGCTGAACCTGTTAGTGTGCAAGCACACTCTTTTAGCCTCTTCTTAGCTCCGGGATCTCGTAAGGTGGGTGGTAAGTTAGTCTTGGCCGAATATAGTTGGTGAATGGACGTTTTATTCTGAATATTTAGGACAAAAGGCCGATTCTTATTGTTTTGCTTTAGGGCATCGGTCCTAACTTGTGCGTTATTTAGGGACTCATCCAGAATCGCAAGCCGAATCCGTTGGTGCTATTCTTCAATAATTAAGGTAAGGAGTTTCTCTTTAGTGCTATTCGATTGGTCTCTTTTTGTTGTACTCTGCCATAACCAAACCTCTTTGTTAGACAATCGCTGATTTCACTGTGGTACCTTACTGATCGAACTCTCTTCATGGATACGAGTGCTAGCCGTTCTAAGGAGGCCAAAGGGAGTGGACTCGCAGTCTCCGCTCCTAAGTTCAAAAGGCTTGCAGTGTCAGCAATCTGAGATTTTCTGTTGGGTTGTGGAAGAGAGGCGACATCGGATCTGAATAGACGGATTGTAGTTATTCGTGATAGTGAGGGTGACGACGATCAGGAGTGTATGGTTCTTCGCGTAATCAGGTGTGTAAATCTCATACCTTAGTTTCGTTTGTTTGTGTTGTATTATGTGTCGGCTAAAGCCGAAATAACCATAATGAGAATGCAGTCGAGATATCCTAACGGGTATTATTGGAGATATACCAGGTAAGTAAATTCATGGCTATTCTATTATGGGTAAATTAGCATGATTAAAGGTGTGTTCTGATTATCTGACATACTTTGATATATGCATCCATCACATTATGATGTTATGCCATGTTGCATGGGAAAGAGATATAATATTGATGAAAGGGGAACTATATTTCGGTGACTCTGTCACATTATTTCGGAGGCCTTGCCAAATATTTCGGTGTGACAGATTACAGTGGCTCTGCCATATATTTCGGTGATTCTGTCACATTATTTCGGTGGCACTGCCACAATTTCGATATGAGCAGCGTGACTACCATCATGGTGTGTAGCGGATGAGGGTTGATTGTAGAAATCTCCACCGGTGTGTTATGGTTGGAGCGGGTGGTGTGTAGCTGATGGATTCTAGGTTGGGCTGGGTTGCATTGCATGCATTTATTTGATTTGCCATGTAAAAAGGGCTCAGGCCCAGTTCATTTCCGTATGGGCTTCGCCCAGTTTGATTTCGTAAGGGCTAAGGCCTAATTTGTATCTGCTTGGGCTCAGGCCCAGATAGTATTCGTTTTGGGAATTTACACACTGAGTTCTAGTAACTCACCCCTCTGCTTAATTTTTGCAGGTAATTCTTAGCTTTGAGGATTTGGGCCGAGGTGGACTCCGTGGTGGCCATACGTCGTTCTTTAGTAAATTCTGTTTCATTTCTATTTTAAAGTTGGGATTATGTTCTATAATAAGGCCTCTGGGATTTTATTTGGTTTTTAACTTTAATTTGGATTTTGCTTATTGCTAAATGTTCAATACGGGATTTTCTTAAAAACCTTAATACATGCTGTTTGCCAAAAGTGTTAACGAATGGTTTTCAAACTATGATCAATTATACATTGGATTTTCAAGAAAAACATCAGAGCGGTTTTCAAAGTATCACATATTCAAAATTCACTGAAGCGGTTTTCTGTTATAAATAAAATATTTCCAAAAGTTTCAGCTCGGTTTTACTAATTAATTTAGTTTTTCTAAATCAATCACAACTTTTCCAAAATAAACATTGAATGAACGGGTTTTCATAAACAAACACCTAAACTCGAAGTTTCAAAAAAGAATACGAAGTTTTATCAAACGCGTAGTTTTGAACAACCTTCCATGTGACATGCCAGATCCAGTCGTAACGTCTAGGCCAGGTTTAGGGTGTTACATTTAGTGGTATTAGAGCCTAGTTACAAAACTCAGCTTTGAAATGGGTTCAAAAACATTTTCAAAAAATCAGTTTGAAACATAATTCAAAAATATATGTCTTTTTGGAAGTATGGCACCCGAGTTTCCAGCACCAAATCCGTAAGTCTTCTGACTCTATCTGATATATGAGATGATTTTAGAAAGAATTCCTGGAATTAGTTATTTATGACGGCTAGCTATAAGAGTTAAGACTTTAGAGACTGAGACATTAGGAAAATTTGATTCGTAAGAACAACTATTATACTCACTCTGCATAAGACATTGCTAATAAACATTGAAATGAAATATTAATCTATAAAATTTTTAATCAGATTAATTTGATCTAGCGAACATGAGGACTAAAGGACGTGGACATGGTGGACGCGGCCGAGGTAGAGGCCGAGGTACTGGGTTGGATCTGAGGCATCTGGGCACATGCCTGAAATGGAAGTACATGCATCACCCGTAACCGATTCGGGGTCCCATGATCGAGCTGGAGGGGATGATGCTTTGTCCCAAGCGATGCTGCGAGTGTTGGAACGGGTTGCTGGGGCAAGCACTGGGTCGGTAGCTCGGAAATCTATCCCTGAGCGACTCCGAAAAAATGGGGCTGAGATATTTAAGGGTATTTCTAGCGTGCCCCAAATGTAGCTGAATACTGGTTGAAGGTCGTAGAACGAATCATAGATGATCTAGATTGCACAGTCGAGGAGAAGTTGAAAGGAGCAGTGCCTCTCTTGCATGATGAGGCGTACTAGTGGTGGCTCACAGTGAGGGAATGTACTTCAGCAGATCGTATCACCTGGGACTTCTTTAAGACTGCGTTCCGAACTCGATATGGGCATTACAAGTTTTTGGTGATGCCGTTTGGGTTAACAAATGCACCAGCCGCTTTTATTGACATGATGAATCGGGTCTTCCAACCTTATCTAGACCGGTTTGTGGTGGTGTTCATAGACGACATCCTGGTGTATTCGAGAACGGAAAAAGAGCATGATTCTCATCTTCAAGTTGTGCTGCAAATATTAAGAGAAAAGCAACTGTATGCCAAATTCAGCAAGTGTGAATTTTGGCTGAAGGAAGTGACCTTTTTGGGGCATGTTGTTTTTGCCGAGGGGATTAGGGTTGATCCTCGAAAGATCGAAGTTGTTTTGGACTAGAAGCCGCCGAAGTCAGTGGCTGAAATTCGAAGTTTTCTTGGTTTGGCCGGGTATTAAAGAAGATTCGTTGAGGGGTTTTTGTTGATCGCTGCACCTTTAACCAAGTTACTGCGGAAAGGGGTACCGTTTGTTTAGACTGACAAGCAACAGGAAAGTTTTGAGAAGTTAAAGAAGATTCTGACCGAAGCGTCGGTGTTGATTCAGCCTGAGGCTGGGAAGGAATTTGTCATTTACTGTGATGCATCGCACACAGGTTTGGGGTGTCTGCTAATGCAATAAGGGAAGGTAGTGGTGTATGCATCTCGTCAACTAAGGCATCATGAGATGAACTATCCCACTCATAACTTGGAGCTAGTTGCTGTGATGTTCACCTTGGAAATATGGAGACACTATCTGTATGGAGAAAAGTTGATCATCTACACCGACCATAAGAGTATGAAATATCTCCTTACCCAGAAAGAGTTGAATTTAAGGCAGCGGAGGTGGATTGAATTGCTGAAAGACTATGATTGCTCAATCGAATATCATCCGGGTAAAGCTAACGTGGTGGCGGATGCGTTGAGTCTTCAGGTGATATCGAATTTGAGAGCAATGTTTGCTCATCTCAGTCTTTATGAAGATGGTAGTTTATTAGCAGAGCTTCAGATAAGGCCGACATGGGTAGGTCAGATTAAAGAGAAGCAAGCGTTGGATGAATCGTTGGTTTCTCGTTTTCAGCAAGTGGGATGTGGGGAGACAGTGGATTTTGGGTTGAACAGTGAAGGGGTATTATGCTTCCATGGAAGAATTTGTATGCCGAAGGATTCGTAGTTGAGGTAGTTGATTCTGCGGGAAACGCATAGTAGCTCATACGCTATGCATCCCGGTGGAAGTAAGATGTATCGAGATTTACGCAAACTGTATTGGTAGCCAGGGCTGAAGCGGGAGGTTATCGACTTTGTGAGTAAGTGTTTGACATGCTAGCAGGTGAAGGCAGAACATCAGTTGCCTTCGGGGTTACTGCAACCGGTGAAGATTCCACTTTGGAAGTGGGAGAGGATAACAATGGACTTTGTTAGTGGGCTACCCCTAATGCCTGCGAGGAAAGATTCGGTGTGGGTAATCGTTGACCGATTAACTAAGTCTGCACACTTCATACCGGTTCGCATTGACTATTCATTGCAGAGGTTGGCCAAGTTGTATGTGGCAGAAATTGTAAGGTTGCATGGGGTACCTGTGTCTATCATATCAGAAATTGTAAGGTTAGAAGGCGTTGCATGAAACTTTAGGTACAAGGCTAGATTTCAGCACAGCATTTCACCCACAGACTGATGGTCAGTCGGAAAGGGTAATTCAGATCCTGGAAGACATGTTAAGGGGTTGTGTGATTGACTTTAGAGGTAGTTGGGAGGATTACCTGCCGTTGGCTGAATTCGCGTACAACAACAGTTATCAATTCAGCATTCGAATGGCACCCTATGAAGCGTTGTATGGTCGTAGGTGTCATACCCCTACCTGTTGGACTGAGTTTGGTGAGCAACAGTTGTTGGGTCCGGAATCGATCTCAGAAACGAAATAAAAAGTTAAGCAGATTCGAGACCGGTTAAAGGAAGCTTCTGATAGGCAGAAATCATATGCAGATCTGAAGCGTGGAGAAATAGAATTTTAAGTGGGGGATCACATTTTCTTGAAAGTCTCACCCTGGAAGAAGGTTCTAAGGTTTGGAAGGAAGGGCAAGTTGAGCCCCAGATTCATCGAGCCTTATCGAGTGTTGAAACGTGTGGGACCAGTGGCTTATCAGCTTGAGTTACCCCCGGAGTTGGGTCAGATACATAATGTATTCCATGTTTCGATGATAAGGCACTATCATTCAGATCCATCTTACGTAGTGCCGGTGGAAGAAATTGAGGTAAGACCTGGTCTATCTTTTGAAGAAGAACCAGTGCAGATCTTGGACCGAGATATTAAGGTACTGAGAAGGAAGTCAATTCCATTAGTCAAAGAGTTGTGGCGTAATCATGGTTCAGAGGAAGCCACATGGGAGCCGAAAGATGTGATGCGACAACAATACCCTCACCTCTTCTAATCAGGTAAATTTTGAGGCTGAAATTTCTTTAAAGGGGGTAGAACTGTAAAATCCTAAAATTGAAGGTTCTGTATTTTGCATTATTTCATGCGTTTGGCTAGCTATGCTTGTTATTTGGGTATGTTCGAGGGTCTTGGGAAGGCTCGGGTTCGAGTCAGAGCCTTGGTAAAATTTTGGTTTTAGGGGACTTTGTGAAGGTGAGCTAGTGGAGGCAGGAATTAAGTATAAAAGTTGGTGTTGTGTTAACAAAAGGGAAGCAGAGTGGCCTAGTGGAGTTGGCGTCAAATGGAAAGCAAGGGAAGAAAGGTTCGAATCCCATCTGCTGCACTATGGAGTTTAATTTTTGTGCTCAAGGTGTGGAAGAGGTGGCATTCAGCTGGGACTCTATCAAGGTGGTTGTTGAATGAGTCAACCAATTTGAAATGGATGGAGGAGAGGAGCTTGGGGAGTTTGAAGTGGTCAACCATTTCAAATGGTAGATGGAGAGTGAAAGGTGGAGAGAATCGTGGGAGTTGGTATGGGAAGGAGTTTGGCCAAAAGTGGAGTGGTGCTAAAGGGGAGCATTTCGGTTTTTAGCTAGTATAGGTGGGTGCCGAAATTCCCTTTAGTTCTTAGATATTTCTTTTCTTAGCATATTCGGTCATAGGTTGTGTGTGGGGTGCCAAATGTGCAAAGCTTTTTGATTCATTTCGGGTTTGTTACTCACTTTGTGCTTGTGCCGAATCTCTCAAATTTTCTCTCCATCTCTTCTCTTCGTTTTTGTGATAACCGAATTTCAACACTTCTCCGACTTCTGATAACCGAATTTCAACACTTCTCCGACTTCTTTTCTTTTTTTTCTTTGCACTCCTATTTTCTCCTTTCTTTTTTTTTTTTTGACCGAACCATTTTTCTTCCACACTACTTCTTCTTCTTTTTCTTTCTTTCCTCTCTTTGCTTCTCTATTTCTTTCTCCACTAGTTGAACCTCAGTGTGCCACTTTCTTCTCTTTTCTGTTCGTCTATTTATTGTTCTATGCTTGACCCGAAACTTCTCTGGTGTCAAACAAAACCCGCTTTTATTATTAGCCGAATATCAGGAAGCATTGTGCTAGGGTCCCTTTGGTTTGCCAAAAGTCCCTTTTCATTCAGCATTTGCTAGTTGCAAGGTAATGTCTTTTTCTTAATTTCTTTGCCATCGGTTCTTCTTCTTTATCTTTCTATCTTCTTCGCTCTAAAAGCCAAAAGTCCCACTCTGTTTCTTCTTCCTAAGGCCGAACCTGTTGGAGTACAAGCACACTCTTTTAGCCTCTTCTTAGCTCCGATATCTCGTAAGGTGGGTGGTAAGTTAGTCTTAGCCGAATATAGTTGGTGAATGGACGTTTTATTCTGAATATTTAGGCCAGAAGGCCACTTCTTATTGTTTTGCTTTGGGGCATCGGTCCTAACTTGTGCGTTATTTAGGGACTCATCCAGAATCGCAAGCCGAATCTGTTGGTGTGATTCTTCAGTAATTAAGGTAAGGAGTTTCTCTTTAGTGCTATTCGATTGGTCTCTTTTCATTGTACTCTACCATAACCAAACCTCTTTGTTAGACAATCGCTGATTTCACTGTGGTACCTTACTGATCGAACTCTCTTCATGGATGCGAGTGCTAGCCGTTCTAAGGAGGCCAAAGGGAGTGGACTCGTAGTCTCCGCTCCTAAGTTCAAAAGGCGTGCAGTGTCAGCAATCCGGGATTTTCTGCCGGGTTGTGGAAGAGAGGCAACATCGGATCTGAATAGACGGATTGTAGTTATTCGTGATACTGAGGGTGACGACGATCAAGAGTGTATAGTTCTTCACGTAATCAGGTGTGTAAATCTCACACCTTAGTTTCGTTTGTTTGTGTTGTATTATGTGTCGGCTAAAGCCGAATAACCGTAACGAGAATGCAGTCTGATTATCTGACATACTTTGATATATGCATCCATCACATTATGATGTTATGACATGTTGCATGGGAAAGGGATATAATATTGATGAAAGGGGAAATGTATTTCGGTGACTCTGTCACATTATTTCGGTGGCCCTGCCACATATTTCGGTGATTCTGTCACATTATTTCGGTGGCTCTGCCACATATTTCAGTGATTCTGTCACATTATTTTGGTGGCACTGCCACAATTTCGGGATGAGCAGCTTGACTGCCATCATGGTTTGTAGCGGATGAGGGTTGATTGTAGAAATCTCCACCGGTGCGTTATGGTTGGAACGGGTGGTGTGTAGCGGATGGATTCTAGGTTGGGCTAGGTTGCATTGCATGCATTTATTTGATTTGCCATGTAAAAAGGGCTCAGGCCCAGTTCGTTTCCGTATGGGCTTCGCCCAGTTTGATTTCGTAAGGGCTAAGGCCTAATTTGTATCTGCTTGGGCTCAGGCCCAGATAGTATTCGTTTTGGGGATTTACACACTGAGTTCTAGTAACTCACCCCTCTGCTTAATTTTTGCAGGTAATTCCTAGCTTTTAGGATTTGGGCCGAGGTGGACTCTGTGGTGGCCATACGTCGTTCTTTTAAATTCTGTTTCATTTCTATTTTAAATTTGGGATTATGTTTTGTAATAAAGCCTCTGGGATTTTATTTGGTTTTTAACTTTAATTTGGATTTTGCTTTTTGCTAAATGTTCAATACAGGATTGTCTTAAAAACCTTAATACATGTTGTTTTCCAAAAGTGTTAACGAACGGTTTTCAAACTATGATCGATTATACACTGGATTTTCAAAAAAAACATCGGAGCGGTTTTCAAAGTATCACATATTCGAAATTCACTGAAGCGGTTTTCTGTTATAAATAAGATATTTACAAAAGTTCCAGCTCGGATTTACTAATTAATGTAGTTTTTCTAAATCAATCACAACATTTCCAAAATAAACATTGAATGAACGGGTTTTCATAAACAAACACCTAAACTCGAAGTTTCAAAAAAGAATACGAAGTTTTATCAAACGCGCAGTTTTGAACAACCATCCATGCGACATGCCAGATCCGGTCGTAACGTCTAGGCCGGGTTTGGGGTGTTACAGCCAAGGCCCAATGGGCTCAATTCTACTAGGCCCAAATTCGGGTCGTTACATGGTATATTTACCATTTTAATCTATTAAATTATAATTCCTTAGCCATTTAATACAATTAAACTAATAATGATTGACTTTTGCAACTTTTACGATTTAGCCATTTTTACTTAATTAACTATCTAAACGTTGAAATTACTAGACCAAAATTTAATACGGTACTATAATGACCTCGTAAATATTAAATAAATAAATAATATTAAATAAATATTTTTTACGGACTCACGCATCGGAATTGTGGTCCCAAAACAACTATTTTTTTACACCACTAGAAAACGGGCTGTTACAACTCTTCCCCCTTAGGAAATCTTGTCTTCAAAATTATTACCTGAGAATAAGTTCGAATATTGCGATTTCATCACTCCTTAGTTTCTCGGGTAGCTCCCTCAATACCATGCCGATGCCACAAAACTTTTACTAAATGTACTCGTTTATTTTGGAGCTCTTTTACCTTGTGAGCTAAAATCTTGATCAACTCTTTAGAATACAACAGATCAGGCTGTAATTCAATCTCACTGGAAGTATTCACATGTGAATGATCAGATCTATACCACCTCAGCATTGAAACATGAAAAATGTTGTTACTCTTTTAAAGTTCGGAAAGTAAACCCAACTTGTAAACTACAGGATCCATTCTTTCAATAATCTCATACCACCTGATAAACCTCAAACTTAGTTTCCCTTTTCATCCGAATCGCAGCACAATTTTTCAATGGTGAAACTTTTAAAAACACTCTATTGCCAAGGGAAAATTCTATATATTTTCTTTTCAAGTATGCGTACGATTTCTATGATCTAGTGCAACTTTCAGGCAATCACGAATAATAAAGACTTTGTCTTTAGTTTCACAGATCAAGTCGATTCCAATTAACTTCGATTCACTCAACTCCGACCAATATAACAATGTTCTACATTTTCTTCCGTACAAAGCTTTAAATGGTGCCATTTTAAACTGGATTGATAACTTTTATTATAAGCAAGTTCAGCCAAGCATAAATATTTTTCCCAGCTACACTCAAACTCAAGAACGCAACATCGTAACATGTCTTCCAGAATCTGTATTGCCCGTTCTGGCTGTTTGTCTGTCTGCGGATGAAATGTCATACTAGAGTTGAGTTTAGTACCCAAAGCCTTATGAAGTTTACCCCAAAATCTAGAGGTGAATCTCGAGTCTCGATCAGACACTCCATGCAATCTAACAATTTCAGACACATACAGCTCGGCTAACCTTTCGAGCAAATAATCGGTTCTGATCGGAATAAAATAAGCCAATTTTTTCAATCTGTCAACAATAACCCAGATCAAGTCTTTCTTTCTTGTTGTCACAAACAACCCTGATATGAAATTCATCGTAACTCACTCCCATTTCCACTCGGGAATCATAATAGGTTGTAATAACCTAGACAAAACTTGATGCTCGCCTTTAACCTGTTGGCAAACCAAAAATTTAGCCACAAATTCTAACATTTCATTTTTCATACCCGACCACCAATACATCTATTTCAAGTCACCAAACATTTTAGTACTACCCGAATGACTAGAGTATGTACTACTGTGAGCCTCAGATAAAATGTATCGTTTTAACTCCAGATTATTCAAAACACACAATCTATTACGAAAATACAACATACCATTTGTATCAACCCTGAATTCCGTAGATTGATCACTCTGAATCTGTTCTCATTTAGCTAACAATTTCAGGTCATCATTTTGAGACTTTCAAATTCCCTGAAGAAATAACAATCTAGCTTTCAATTCCCTAAAATAGAACCATCAACATTCAAGGTCAATTGAGCATTTAACGCTCTTAAGGCAAACAATGATTTTCGACTTAATGCGTCTGCAACCACATTAGCTTTTCCCAGATGATAATCAATAGCTAGATCATAATCTTTCAATAATTCGAGCCACTATCGCTGCCTCAGGTTCAATTCTTTTTGAGTCATTAAATATTTCAGAAATTTATGATCGGTAAATACATGACATATCTCACCGTACAAGTAATGTCACTAAACCTTCAGAGCAAAAACAATCGCAACCAGTTCTAGATCGCGAGTTGGGTAATTTCTCTCATGTGGCTTTAACTATCTAGAAGCGTATGCTATAACTTTTTATGCTTGCATCAATACACAACCTAACCTATTAAGCGACGCATCACTATAAACAACATACTCTTTCTCGGATTCAGGCGGAGTCAGTACAACAGCTTCCATCAATAGAGATTTCAATTGATCAAGACTCTGCTCACACTTATGTAACACCTCAAACCCGGCCTAGACGTTATGACCGGATCTAGCGTGTCACATAGAGGGTTTGTTAAAAAGCTAAGCGTAAGTTGAAAATATCGCGTCTCTTTAAAACTTCGAGTTTCGATATTCGTTAGTAAAAACCCGGTTTGTTTAATGTCCTTTTTATGAAGTTATTAATGTTTTAACAATAAAACTGTTTCCACTTGTGAAAAATCAAACTTGAGTATTTGCGGGAACGTGATGTTTTGAAAAACGATTAATTATGCTTTAAGAAAACCCCGTGTTTATGAAATAAGTAGTTATTAATGAAAACTTAAAAGAAAATTTAACCAGAGGCCTTATTACAAATCGTTAAACCCACATAACAAAAATAATCTTAGAAATAAAGCAAAAGAAAATTTACTAAAGTTTGCAAGCGGTGTCTCTAAAGTCTGGCCTCCACCGAGTCACCCACGGCTCCAAGTCCTTACTGCTAGATATTACCTGTGAGGTTAAGGAAAGAGGGGTGAGTTACAAGAACTCAGTGTGCAATCCCCTAAATCGACATTACTGGGCCCGAGCCCATAAGACATCAATTTGGGCCTGAGCCCTATAATCATGGTAATGCAAATGAAATAGTGCAACCTAACCTAATCCAACCAACACACCCCCAACCAGCCAATCATACCTGTGGGGATCAAGTCAACCCACCCCGTCAATCACACCAATATCGCAGTCAAGTTGCTATTCACAGAATATTTGTGGTTGAGCCACCGGAGTCATAATTATGTATAGATGTACATATAAATATATATATATATGTTGTGGCTATGCTACCAAGCTACACTTCTCTTCATTCATTAACCCGCCCCATGCAAAATGATAAAATGTTGCATACATATCAAGATATAAAAATGTAATGTATACACACGTTACTAGGCAACATTGAGGGTAAAACAGTTATTCAACCCAGCAAGGGTATTTGAGTAATTTCGTAACCCAGGGGTATTTGGTAAATCGGCCCAATAAGGGCATTTCGGTAAATCGGCCCAACAAGGGCATTTCGATAAATCGGCCTAACAAGAGCATTTCGGTAAATTGGCCCAACAAGGGCATTTCGGTAAATTGGCCCGTTAAAGGCATTTTGGTAAATCGGCCCGTTAAGGGCATTTTGGTAAATCGACCCGACAACCACCGATTTTAGGGAATTTCAGATCTGGTGTTGTTTAAGCGAGTTATTCGATTTCATGCAATATTCCGGTTTATTAAACATATGAATGACAGAGATCCGGTTTTTACCAACATTGCAGCGTATTACGAAACTACATTGTTACGATGTGAGATTACACACCTGTTTACGTAGAGTACTAAATAATCACTAGCGCCTTCACCTATACAAAACATAACACACAATTAATACATTCACACTAGTACTACCACGAGGGTACAACGGTCATTTGTCGTTTAGGGGTAAAACAGTAATTACACACTAAGGGTATTCGATAATTTTTGCAATCCGAAGGTATTTCGGTAATTTCACAAATCAAGGGTATTTCGGTAATTTGGCAGTCTAAGGGTATTTCGATAATTTTGCAATCAGGGGTATTTTGGTAATTTTGCAAATTAAGGGTATTTTGGTAATTTTGCAAATCGAGGGTATTTCGGTAATTTTGCAAACCAGGGAATTCTAAACAGAGATAACGATGCGAATGGGCCTAAGGCCCATTCTCAGCCCAAATGGGTCCACACGCTCGTGTGGCCCGTTTAGCCCAAATCTAGCCACATATATGAGATTCACATAGTCTAATCCAACATCTACTACACAATCATACAACTTATTCATATGGGCCCACTGGCCTATTGGGCCCACTTGGCCCCTTTCGGCCCATCGTGGGCCAAATAGTATCAACCCACAAGAATACTCATGGTGGCCTCAACTATCGCGTTGAAGCCCCCACACATGCGCTCGCACGCTTGTGTGGCTACCATTTCCGTGTGACCGGCATTTCGGCATTTGCCGCTCTATAGCTAGAGTAGGGCGAAATACACACCTGATAAGAGTCTAAAGCTAATCCACGCTCCGAATGCTCCTATGCCCAAACGCCCACCGAGGTATGCTTCCTCTCCTCATAGATAGCTCCATTTATAGCCAGCTTCTCACCTTCCCTCTTGCTAGCTTTCCGATGTGGGATCCCTCCTTCAGTAGAGTTTAAATCCAACACAACTCTGGTCGTCCAATCCACAAAATAAATACTCCCTTGCTTGTCATGAGATTCAAACCCAGGCTCCCTTGTCACATAATCCATGCCACTAGCCACTTTACCAACTAGCTCCTTGTTGTCTTAAAACATGCGCAACTAAATATAAGTCTATGGCCAAAGTCTAAAGTCCATTTAAAAAGAAAATCAAAATGCAAGCACCCAGACTTGAACCGTGGACCCCTTGCTTCCTTGTGGCGTCATTCCCTTGTCTCATTTTTGGTGCCATTTGCCACTAAACCGCAACTCCTTTTGTGTCATTTTTCTCTACATTTTATTCTTAAAGCCTACTTACTAACTCCCAGGGTTTTATTCACCTAAAACCAAAATTTTCCTAAAGCCCAAGTTTGACCCCGAGACTTCATAGAAGCCCCTTAACCTTCCAAAATCACTCACCTAATAGGTCCAACTTGCATTAATGCTGTTCTCGTGTTCACGAAAATATTAAATGCTTCCACGCCCAAGGCCCAATGGGCCCAATTCTACTAGGCCCAAATTCAGGGTGTTACAACTTATCTGACTAAACAAACTCAACATTTTTCTGTAACAACTTGGTCATCGAAAAAGCAATTATCCAAAAATTCATAACAAACTGACGATAATAACCAGTTAAGCCCAGAAAATTACATACCTTTGCAACATTCTTCGGAGCTTTCCAATTAACAATTGTAGAAATTTTGCTCGGATCAACATGAATCCCATCTGCAGAAATTATGTGACCAACTCAGATCCAACCTCTCTGAGCCAAAACTCACATGTACTAAATTTCGCATACAACTATTTCTTGCGTAAAATCTTGAATATGATTCTTAAATGTCGAGCATGCTCAAATTTTGTATTAGAATAAATCAATATATCATCATACACAACCACAAATCTATCCAGATGAGGTTGAAAACCCGATTCATCAGATCCATAAAAATAGAAGGGGCATTGGTTAATCCGAATGGCATCACTAGAAATTCAAAATGGTCGTAACGAGTTCGAAAAGTAGTTTTTGGCACGCTGACTTCTTTAACTCGTAACTGATAATAACCAGATTTGAGATATATTTATTCTTTATCGTAACTTTATTCAATTGTTTGTAATCAATACACAATCTCATTGACCCGTATTTCCTTTTCACAAACAATACTGGTGCACCCTATGGAGATACACTCGGTTGAATAAAACCTCTATCTGACAACTCTTGTAACTGTTCTTTAAGTTTTTTCAACTCAAGTGGTGTCATTCGATACAGTGCAATTGATATCGGAACAGTCTCAAGCATCAAGTCAATCACAACTTGAACTTCCCGCTTTGGAGGTAATCTCAGTAACTCTTTAGGGAACACATTTGTAAACTCGTTTACAATCAGTATTTGATGAAGCTTCGATTCTGGTACTTGAGTATCCAATATATAAGCCAAAAATGCCTCACAACCTTTACGAATCAATTTCTATGCCAAAATAGCTAAAATAACTTTGGTAACACTGTTTGATCTCTCTAACTCAACTGTAACCATTTCACCCATCTGACCTCTCAAATCAATCTGTTTCATTCTACAATTCACCACAACATCATGTAACGTCAACCACTCCATTCCCAGAATAATATTGAATTCGTGAAAGGGTAGCAACATCAAATCAGTAGGAAATTCATAGCCCTAAATTCTCAACAGATACTTACAACATATTAAATTAATTATCACACTCTGACCCAATGGATTTTTAACTTGAACATCAAACTCAGTTGACTCAACAGGTAAATCTTATCCATTAATAATGCAGTGCAAATATACGAGTGAGTTGACCCATGGTCAATCAATCCATACAAAGTAAGATGAAAGAGATAAAATATACCAACAACAACATCAAGTGCAGTAGCTTCTTCTCTGGCTCAAATAGCATATGCTCGTATAGGTGCTCTAACTTCATATCTAACAACTATATCTTTGGTCCTACTGCGATTTGCTCTAGTATTATTGCTCTGACCAAGACAACTACCTTTTTGAGGTGTAGACACTTGTTTACTGCTTCGCTCATCATTATCCCCCGTTATTCTCAAACAATTTCATAAAAAAATGATCTGTCAAACCGTATTTGTAACACGCACCCATTTGGTCTTGCATTCACTAGCATGATGTTTTCCACAATATTCACACACCGATCTTGGGGCATTACGAACACTTCCTACAGTTTCAGCAGGTTTAACCTGAGATTTCGAATCATGTTGCCTCGATTTGTTTATACCCGAAAACCTAGATGGTGAAGTGCCACGATTTGATTTCTTTGATGGTGATCCAAAAACTGACTTAGAGGAACTTCTTTTACCAAATTCCTGAGCCTTCTTTCAACTCTGTTTTTTGTGATTATAAACTTCCTCCATCTTTTATGCCCAATCAGATAAATCAATGAACTCTTGTATTTTCGTCCTTCTAATTATTATTTTAATTTCATCATTTAGTCCATCTTCAAAACAAATGCACATTTCTTCCTTATTCAACACAATTTCATGAGCATACTTGCTAAGATGCACAAACTCTCTCTCGTATTCAGTTACTGATTTATTTCTCCTCTTCAATTCAAAAAAAATTCTTTCTTTTTCTGATCCAGGTATCTTTTGCTGACATACTTCTTTCTAAACTCAAATTTGAAGAAGTTCTAATTAACATTGTCTCTCGGTACCACCACTGTTAACATTGATCACTAGTTGTAAGCTTCATCTTTAAATAACAACACAACACATCTGAGATAACCACTAGGAGAGAATGCCATTTCCTCGAAGACTTATTGGATATTTTCAAGCAAGTATTCAGCCTTACTTGGATCATCCTTTGTCCTACCTCTAAACTTCTTATCACCACATTTTTTATTTTATCAATAGGAGGCCGTCGACTTGTTTCAGTCGTTTAAGGATGTAGAGGTACTACAGGAGGTACAATAGGTGTAACATCCATTACCCGTATTCGACACCGGAACAAAGTACGAGGCATTACCAGACATAAATACTTGCATTCATGCAAAACTGAGACATGAAATTCCACTCAAATCTAAAACCTTTCATTTGCATTCTTATCGTCCTTAATATGGGCCTATGAGGCCCAAAACATACATTGGGGGTGGTTCGGGACTAAACCGAAAAGTTTTAGAACTTTTGGGAAACTTAGAAAATTTTCATGCTTTGGAGAGTCACACGCCCGTGTGGGTAGGCCGTGTGGTCACACATGCCCGTGTGGCTCTAGAACACCAGGCCGTGTCCAAAATAGGGGACATTTTGTTTATGACATCATCAACCAAATAAGGTCACAAGGCCAAGGCACACGCCCGTGTCTTCCACACGTCTGAGACACATGGCCATGTCTCTGCCCGTGTGTTTACTACTGGGCATTCTGTTTTTGCATTAATTAGGGTGTAGGGGACACACAGCCAGATCACACGCCCATGGGGTAGACCATGTGTCACACACGGCCTAGACACACGCCCGTGTGTCTACCAGTGTGGACAAATACAAGGCTATTTTCCAAGCCATTTTTCCACCCTCACTTGCACACATTCACACAACATCACATGTCATTCTCATATCATCATTTTTCATACTTAATCATCACATTTAGCTCATGATAACCATACTAGCTTCACAATCACAAGAGGGCATTAACTCATGCATAAACATATAATCAACATAAGCCATCATTCATGGCTATATTCAAATTGAACCATAAACAATTTTAGGCCAACACATTTTGCTACATTAACAATGACTTAATTAATCAAAAGACAAATTCCCTATACATGCCATATCTCAAGAATGCTTGAATACTTATACCCAAAGTGACAGCTTGATAGTGTGATAGCATTTTCTGTGATCTCCAACCCAAGCTATCTAAATTAACCTATAAGAGATAGGAAAGGGAGGGGAGTAAGCAATAAAGCTTCGTAAGTTCATATGCAAATAATAAACAACTGTTGACATTCATTTATGTTCATCTTCAGCTATTTACTCGAGTTACAGTCACTAAATTATTTTTATTTAGAGTTACAGAACTCCAAATTAAGATCCACAAATTTTCCCTGAAACGAGACTCACATATCTTCTTACCATAAAATTTCCAGAATTTTTTATTCAACTAATCAGTACAGTTTATTATTTAAAGTCTCCCCTATTTCGCTGTCTAATAGTTCTGACCCCTCTTCACTAAAAATTAATTATCTTATTGTACAGAACTTGAATAACGTTCCCATTTGTTTCACCTAAAAATAGACTCATTAATAAATTCAAGCATAGAAACTTTATCCCATTATTATTTTTATAAAATTTTTAATGAATTTCCCAAGTCAGAATAAGGGATTATGAAATCATTCTAACCCTATCTCACTAAAATACAAATATCTCACCATATGAAATTCTTTTGCTTATTCTGTTTCCTGTATGTAGAAATAGACTCAGTAAGCTTTAATTTCATATCTCATTCAACCTCTAATTCAATTTCCACCATTTTTCTTTTGGTGATTTTTCAAAGTCACACAACTACTGCTGTCCAAACTGTTTTATTGCTAATTTTACTCTTTCATATTTCCTTTATATTAATTTTCATTTACACACATATAACACCAAAGTATATTCATGGTTAGCCATTCCAATAACTAGTCATTATCAAATATTTACAAGCCATTTATTGGCCAATTTAACCTATACATCAACAACAAAGACTTGAACATATCATTTCTCAATTTAATTTGGCCTAAAAGCCTCACACATGATCATCAATCACATTTACCACATATTCATACATCATAAGCATGAACTTATAATCACAAGGTCATTCTCATAGGTATAACTTACTCATTTACATTCTTACCAAAATTCGATCACATACCGAGCACATTGCTCATGAGTATATACATACATATACCTGCACTTGATCGTCACATATTGTCACACGTAATTTCACTTAGTCAAATTTTCCCGATGAACACTTCGGAATAATACCGGATACATGGTGGTTTCGTACACAGCCCACCAATAATAATAAACATGGTGGTATCGCAGACAGCCCACCAATAATCACATATACACGGTGGTACCGCACACAACCCACCAATAATAATAAACATGGTGGTATCACACACAGCCCATCAATAATAATAAACACGGTGGTATCGCACACAACCCACCAATAATAATAATTATACAGTGTTCATCCGTATCCTTTTTTCTATTCCAAAGGTTCATTCGAGGATTTCCTCACTTTTCATCATTTTAATAAATATCAATAATATTCACTCACATTTCACATAAGACATTAATATGTAAAAACATAAATAAAAAGGATGTATTATTTACATATAAACTTACCTCGATACAAAATGTGTCAATTTGCAATTTAGTCCGAAACCTTGCCTTTTCCTCGGTCAAGGTTGATTCCACGTTCTTCATGATCTATAATGACACATTTAGCTTATTTAATATACACATTATTCAAATCAGTCCAAAATCTTCCTATGACAAAATTTCCAATTTAGCCCCTAACTTTCTCAATTTTCACACTTTTTCCCCTAGGCACGTAAAATGATTTTTATTCAATTTTCTTGTATTTTAGGCCTAGCCGAACCCTTTTCATAACTATAGTAGTCCACAATTTGCATTCGTTCACACATTTTCATACATTTTTCAACTTTTTTACAAACTAGTCCTTTTATGCGATTTCATCGAAAATGACTTAGTAAAAGTCGTTTATTACACACCGAGCATTCATATTCTACCATTAGACATCAAAACACATGAATGTCATCCATGGGTAAATTTTTAAACACAAAACCTAGCTCAAAATAATGGTAGAAATAGCTAAACCGAGTTACGAGGATCTCAAAAATGTAAAGAACATTAAAAACGGGGCTTGGATGCACTTACTATTGAGCTTGAAAGCTTGAAAACCATAGCAATGGTGTCCATAGCAACATTCGGCCAAAACATGAAGAAGATAAACATGTTTTTGGCCTATTTTCCCTTTTTATTTCTTTTAATTATCAAATGACCAAAATGCCCTTCATTAAAACCTTTAGTATTTTATCCATCCTTGTCCATTTTTGTCCAAACTAAAGTATAATGTTCTAATTTCCATTTAAGGACCTCCACTTTAAAAACCCATTTCAAATAAGTACCTTAGCTTTTAGAACTCACATTTTTCACATATTGCAATTTAGTCCTAATTGTCACCCAATCGATAAATTTCTTAACGAAAATTTCACACAATCATTCTATCACACCATAAGCTTTAAAACTTAATCACAATAAATTTTTCTACTTTGGATTTGTGGTTTTCGAAACCACTGTTCAGTTTAGGCCCTAAATCAGGCTGTTACAATAGGGGGTAGAGGTTGTTGAGCCACAAGGTTGGTTCGTATAAATTTTTGAACCTCTGACCCATTAAACTGAAGAAGACATTTTTTACTTCATTCTTAGACAATTGCGGAATCGGTAGACTATGATTTACTTCATGTTTGAAAGTTGGGACATTGCTATTTACTTCATCAATGTCAACATGATCAGATTCTTCTAACATCCTTTAAATCTATAAAAAAAAATAGGGTTAGATCATATCAATTATTATCACACTCTATGTTCAGTTAGAGAATCGACTAAACCGTAGCTTTGATACCATTAAATGTAGCACTACTAACCCATCTCCGTTACTGGATTAAGGTTACAGAGTATTATGGCACACATTCAATCAAATTACATATCAAAACCATTCAAATGTTAATTTAAAAATCAATATTCAATCTAGATATTAAGCATAACATATAAGCACTTTTAGGCCTTAAATCGAGCTTACAGGACCTTAAAAGTAGTTTAGAAACAATTAGGGACTAATTTGAAACAAAACAAAAAACATTAAAAATTTTGGAAATTTTGGAAACATGGGTCACACGGCCGTGTGATAGAGACCAGGTCATGTTCCCCAAGAACATGGCCATGTGGCCAAACCTTGTACAATTCAAAATTTGGGTCACACGGCCATGTCGTAGACCGTGTGCCCGCCCGTGTGTAAATCAAAGTAGGGTCACACAGCTATGTCGCATATCGTGTGCAATTCGAAATATTGCCATACGATTGTATCTTCAGACTGTGTAACAACATGTGACAGTGTGTAATTAACCTATACTAAAATTAAATAGTCCACATGGTCGTGTGGTGTGATCATGTGTGGCACACAGTCTCATGACAACCCTTGACCCAAGCTGTGTACGCCTAAAATAGATTTCAAAACAAGGCAAAACTAAACCAAATCCTTAGGTGCCAAGCCAAACAAAAAACAAGCATTCATATACCACCAAAACACATTTAAACAAGCTTAAAACATACCAAATCATACAACCTAAGTGTCTAACTAATATGCCCTCAATGGCACCATATTTTATACACCAACTAATTCACATTCAAAGTTCACAAGTACTTACTTTAAACACATACCAAACTTACAATTCATCCATTCCATTCATATCTAATTCAAACATAAACAAAATGACCAAAACATATTCTTACGGACCTTTACAAGCCAAAAGCCAAAGACATATATACAAGTGAGCCAAAAATCAGTTTAGACAACATCATGTATAAGATGTATCACACGTAATAAATATCCAAAACATTTACAAGACACACCTATTACATGCCATATAATTCAAAAGTAAACATGTCAAAATCTACTAAAAGCTATGTAGATAGTGTGATCTTCATGTTGATCCAATTGCCCGATTCCACAAAACTTTATCTACAAAGAAACGGGAAAATGACATGAGTAAGCTTCAATAGAGCTTAGTAAGTCCAGTGGTTAAAACAATAAAACTTACCATAAAAAACATAGTAATTATACATTAACAAGATTAATAAACAATAATCATGTCAACCACAATCATTCAACATGTGAGTTTATGTATATACATATACAAGTTGCATAATCTATTCAATCACAAGAAATCATTTGATATCAAGTCACGATAATATCGAAAAATCATGCAAACATTTGTATAATTCAATAACAAATCATCTACCATTAGAAATTTTCCTAATAAACAATATGACAGATACAGATACGTGATTATCCACCCGAAACATGCTAAAAAGCTCAAGCGAGCTGAACCAACTGAGAACACGCCTTGGCACCAAGTGCCTGGCCCGTAGGCTAACATTCATCTTGAAACACACCTGTGCACCAAGTGCCAAGCCTGAAGGCTTTACACCCGCCCCCAGTAACACGCTAGAATCACTGTAAATATAACACGATAGCCCGCAACAAATGCTGAACTCCAGTATATATAGTGAATAATAACAAGTTAGGAATCATCATCTCATCGCAAGTCAATCTCGTACAACGCGCAATATAACCTATTGGCATGCCAATTGTACCCTATCCTACATTTATCCGGGCTCAAAACATATAATTGTGTTAACAATGTTCAAGTCAATTACATTCTCAACTCACAACAGTTTATAACAATTCAATTATACCTAAAATATTCAACAACAACAATTCACAATCAATATAAGATTTCAATTTATACTAAACCAAGCCGTACAAATTTTTCAGGGCTAAACTGCAGAGCTAATAAAAATTCTAGGGCTAATTAGCAACTTTCCGTTTTCCTTTATTGTCTACTTGTTCTTGATCTATAAAGTAGTTTATTTTAATTCATTAGCCTCAAATTCATGTAATATTCAATTTAATACCAATGTCTTCCTATTTACATTTTTTTCACAATTACCTCAAACTTTTACATCTTAATCAAATTGGTCCCTATGACCAAAACAAAAATTATTTTTTATAATTAAACTTTATACCCATTATGTAACAGTCCGGTTTATACCCTAGTCGAAACAGTGGTTTTGGAACGAAAAATCCGAGTTAGTAAAATTTTTAAATATTATTTTTTGTGCCCTTGATATGTGATTAAGCATGTGTGTAAGTTTCGCGATTTAATTTGATCGTATTTGTGTTTGAATTGAAAAAGGACTAAATCGCATAAAAGGTAAAAGTGGCCTAATTGGTGTGTCTTCTTTTATATGGGGATTCATGTTGCAAATTGGCCATAAATGAGAATAGTGGATGGCATTAAATGTTATATATGCTTTTATATGTTAATTTTTATAAGTTAATATTAACATTAATATATTATAAGTTACTATATAAAAACAAAACATTAAAAAGAAAGAAAAAGAAAGCCATATTGCTTTATCTTTGGCCGAATATCAAAAAGAAAAAGAAAAGAAGAAGAAACCAAGACTTCGGCTAGGTTTGAGCTTAATTAAGGTAAGGTTCGACTTTGGTTTATGATAATTTTTACGTTTTTGCAATCGTTGCTTTGAGAGCTACAAAACCCATGTATTAATTTTATGAATTGATGATGTCTGTGTGATATGCCATTGATGATATGTTGAGCTTTGTGATGATTTATGGTGTTAAATGTAAAATTTGATCTAGATGAACATACTTTGTTCTTGAATTTTTGATGAATTTAGCTAATTAGGGCTAAATTGTGCAAATATTATGTTGGAGGACTAATTTGTGAATTTGATGAAACATATGGACTTATATAGTCCCTAGGGAGATTCAGCTATGCATGTGTGTGAACAAATTTTGTGAATTTTGTGTTTTGAGAAAAAATAGACTAAATTGATAAATTGTGCAAATGTGAGGGTTAATTTGTAAATAGCCCTAAATGTATGTCCTTGGATTGAATTGAATAAACTAGTGAATAAAAGGGTTAATTCTGAATATGTTTAGATCAAGAACCGAGGAAAACAGGCTTAGATCGCGAGAAAGTGAAAGTAACCGAGTAGCCGTTTCCATTTCCGTTAAATCGAATTCGAGGTATGTCATTCTACAAATAAACGTAATTGTATTGAATTGTGTATGCTCATATGATTATTTTTAACTATGAATGCTTATGAGATGATCTGTACATGAATTCTGAAATAAGATCGATATAGTGACAATGTCCGCGAAGTCCCGTACGAACCTAGGAATAGTTAGGATTAGCCGTCCCATGACATAGGTATCTGTTCTATTTTTATCATGTAAGACTACGTCTGGGAAGCGTTGATTTGAGATTTTGTGTAAGACCTCATCTGGGACGTAGGCATCGATATGAGCGTTACGTGTAAGACCACGTCTGGGACGTTGGCATCGATATGATCTTTACGTGTAAGACCATGTCTGGGACATCGGCATCGCATTGATTCGTGTAAGACCCTGTCTGGGGCAATGGCATCGATATCTAAGTGCATATAAGACCTCGTCTGGGACGTTGGCATTGTACGACTATTTCGAGCTTTCTGAGTATCCTACTAGATTCCTTACAGTTCAACGAGCAAGTCTGTGATACGAAATGGCTATGTAAATAGTGAATCCATTTCAGGTACGTTGATTCATACACTAAGTGTGTGTATATAAGGTAAGTTCCTATGTGATCTTACTATGATGATTTTATATATTGGGATAACATTATGAGATGTGATAGTAAATATGAAAGAGCTTTGTATATATGAGACTTTTGAATTGATGAATGTAGCAAATATGGCCAATACATGATCTAAAGTATATATGTGATAATTTGCTAGGTGATTTAGTTGTGCCCATGTATCTATAAGTATATAATGCCTTCTATGCTAAGTTTGTTTGTATTATGATTTACTAAGCTTTTGGAAAGCTTACTCCGTGTGTGTGTTTTCTCTGTCTTATAGGTCGTCAAAGCTACTGACGTTCGAGACCATCAAGGATTGTCATTACACTACTAAAATTATATTGGTACACTTTGAAACTGTATAAAACTAGATATGACATGTATAGGCTAGTATTTTCGTATAAGTTGTTATATGAACTTAGCTATGTGATTTGGCTAGATATGAGTTGAGAATTTGCTTGAATGAATATGATATGTGTGGAATGTTTTGGCATGCTTATGTGATCTATGAATTGGTCAAGTTTTTGGGTAAGCATTTGGATAAATTATACTTGATATACATATGTTTTGGTCTTGGAAGTTGGCATGATTGAAATGGATATTGAATGTTTAGATTGAATGGTTATTTTGGTTGTCTTTTATGCATGAAATGTGTTGGTAAATATGGCTTATAGGTAAGACCCAAGTGGGTGGCATTTTGGCCTTGAAAATGGCCTATAATGTCACACGGTGGCACACGGACGTGCCTAGTGACCGTGGACGTAAGTCAGTATATGGCCTAAGAGCACACGGCCACGGCACACGGATGTGCCTGGTAGCCATGTGGCTTTGGCAAGATCAACCACGGCCAAAGTACACGGGAGTGCTTGGTGGCCGTGAAACTAAATTCAGTTTTGACCACGGGGAGGACACACGGGTGTGTCTAGTAGCCATGGGAGGCACACAGCCTACCCCCACGGGCGTGTAAGCCCTGAAACTTAGAAATGTTTTAAATTTTCGTGAAATATTGTATGTGTTCTGGTTTAGTCCCGACCCGGTTTATAAGCATGTTTTAGGTCTTGTTGACCGCATCAAGGGATATTATGATTGTATTCGATGTGATACTTGATAAATTGTTTGATTAAGTGTCTGATCTGTCTGGTAACACTCTTAACCCATTCCGGTGACGGATACAGGTTAGGGGTGTTACATTTGGTTGGTATCAGAGCTACAGTTTAGCCGATTCTCGGACTAACATGGTGTGTCAGAGTCTAGCTATACATGCCATATATCTGAACTATGATAGTAAGATGAATCCTGACTTGTAAAAATGTGATTTTTGTATAGTAATGGATCCCGAAAGAGCCGTATCTGATGACGTAGAGAGTAATGCGCTGCTCCCGCGCAAGGGACAGCGCCCTCTGATTCGAGACTGGCTACGAGCGGTCAAGAGGGAGAGCTAAACAAGCTTTCTTCCAGATGATGAGTGAGTGGTTCACTCAATTTGTAAAGAATAACCCGACTATTTCACAACCCCGACCCTGATTAATTTGCCTCAGACATCTGATATACCTCTGACTGCAAATCTGAATCCGTGGAATAAGCCCTCGATTGAAAAGATCCGTAAGTATGGGGCTGAAGAGTTTCGGGCTACTAGTGATGATACTGAAAGGGCTGAGTTCTGGTTAGAAAATACTATACGGGTATTCGACAAAATGTCTTTGACTCTGGAAGAATGCATAAAGTGCATTGTGTCATTACTCCGAGATGCAACTTATCAATGGTGGAAAACTTTGATTTCTATTGTTCCGAAAGAGCGAGTTACATGGGACTTCTTTCAGATTGAGTTCCGGAAGAAATATATCAGTGAAAGATTTGTCGATCAGAAACGAAAAGTATTTCTGGAACTAAAACAAGGTCGAATGACTGTTTCAGAATATGAACGAGAATTCGTGAGACTGAGTTAGTATGCTCGGGAATGTGTATCATCTAAAACTATAATGTGCAAAAGATTCGAAGATGGCCTTAATGAATACATTCGTTTGCTAGTCGGGATATTAGAAATAAAAGAGTTCGTTATACTCGTTGATCAAGCGTGCAAAGCTAAGGCACTCGGGAAAGATAAAAGAAAAGTTGAGTCTGAAGCTCGAGATATGAGAAAGTGATTTTAGAGTAAACCATTCCAGTCTGCTCCAAAAAGATTCAGAGATAATCAAAGTCATTCCAGAGATAATGTGGGACATTCGAACAGAAATCAATCTAGACTGCAAATGAGTTCCAAAACCCCAGCAACTTCAGTGGCCAGTGTTGGTAATGTCCGGACTGAGAGACCTAAATGTAAACATTGTAGAAAAAGGCATTCGGGAAGTTGTAAACTTAATGACAAAGCTTACTTTAGATGTGGATCACTTGATCATTTTATCCGTAATTGCCCTGAGTCTATCGAGCCAGAGACTGTTCAGAATCTGAGATCTGATAATGCACCTATGAGAGGTAAACCTTCGAAGAGTGTGAGAAATGTCAGTGGTATTCAGAGAACTATGAGAGACAATGTTGCCAGATCTGAAGCTAGAGCGCCTGCCAGAGCGTATGCTATCCGAGCTCGTGAGGAAGCTTCATCACCAGATGTTATAATGGGTACTTTTACACTTTATGATACTTCTGTGATTGCATTGATAGACCCTGGTTCTACACATTCGTATATATGCATGAATTTAGTATTCAGCAAGACTTTGCCTGTAGAGTTTATTGAGTTTGCTATAAAAGTATCGAACCCCTTAGGTAAAAGTGTCCTTGTTGACAAAGTATGCAAGAATTGTCCGTTAATGTTTCGAGATATCTGTTTCTCTGTTGATCTGATGCTTTTACCATTTGATGAGTTCGATATTATTCTGGGTATGAATTGGTTGTCTTTGCATGATGCTATTGTGAACTGTAAAAGAAAGACTATTGATTTGAGATGTTCGAATGATGAGATTGTACGAGTTGAGCCTCATGATTTGAATGGATTACCTGCCGGGATATCTGTTTTGAAAGATCAAAGTTATGTGAAAAAGGGTTATGAGGCATATTTTGCTTGTGTGATTGATTTTAAAGTATCCGAGAAGAAAGTTGAATTAGTGCCTATTGTTTGTGAGTTTTCTAATGTGTTCCCTGAAAAGTTACCGGGTTTGCCTCCGATTTGGGAAGTTGAATTTAGCATTGATCTATTGCCTGGTACAACACCTATTTCGATAGCTCTGTATAGAATGGCACCCACAGAGTTAAAAGAGTTAAAATCACAGTTACAAGAATTGACAGATAGAGGGTTTGCTAGACCGAGTTTCTCGCCTTGGGGTGCTCCTGTTCTGTTTGTGAAAAAGAAAGATGGCACGATGAGGATGTGTATCGATTACCATCAGTTGAATAAGGTGACAATAAAGAATAGATGTTTGTTGCCCCAAATAGACGATTTATTTGATCAGTTAAAAGGAGCTACTGTATTTTCTAAGATTGATCTAAGATCGGGATATTACCAGTTGAGAGTTAAAGATTCAGACATTCTAAAGACGGCTTTCAGAACGAGGTACAGGCATTATGAGTTTTTAGTTATGCCATTTGGACTAACCAATGCTCCATGTTTTTATAGATACGATGAACAGAATTTTCAGATCGTACCTAGATCGATTTGTTGTGGTTTTCATTGACGACATTTTGATTTATTCACGAGATGAAGCTGAGCATGCTGAACATTTAAGAATTGTGTTGCAAACTTTAAGAGAAAAGCAATTGTATGCGAAATTCAACAAATGTGAATTTTGGTTGCACGAGGTTAGTTTTCTGGGGCATATTGTGTCAGCTTTTGGAATTCGTGTTGATCCGAGTAAGATTTCTACTATTTTGAATTGGAAACCTCCGAGAAATATATCTGAGGTCCGTAGTTTTCTGGGTTTAGCTGGTTATTATCGTCGATTTGTAAAAGGATTTTTAGTGATAGTTACTCCGTTGACTAGATTACTTCAGAAGGATGTTAGATTTGAATGGTCAGATAAATGCTAGAAAAGTTTTGATTAGTTGAAAACTCTGTTAACAGAAGCTCCAGTGTTAGTATAGCCAGAATTAGGTAAAAAAATTGTTATATTCAGTGATGCTTCGCTAAATGGTCTGGGATGTGTTTTGATGCAGGAAGGCAAAGTTGTAGCTTATGCCTCAAGACAATTGAAGCCTCATGAAAAGAATTATCCGACACGCGACCTTGAGCTTGCTACGGTTTTGTTTGAACTTAAAATTTGGCGCCATTATCTGTATGGTGAGAAATGTCATGTGTTTTCAGATCATAAAAGTCTAAAATATCTGATAACTCAGAAAGATTTGAACCTGCATCAAAGAAGATGGTTAGAGCTGTTAAAAGATTATGAGCTCGTGATAGATTATCATCCGGGTAAAGCGAACATTGTTGCTGATACGTTGAGTAGAAAATCATTGTTTGCACTACGTGCTTTGAATGCTTAGTTAGATTTGTCTGATGTTAGCTCTGTGTTAGCTGAGTTAAAAGCGAAACCATTGTTTATACAGTAGATATGTGATGCTCAAAAATCTAATAATGAGTTATTAGTGAAACGAGCTTAGTGCGATTCAAATTCTGAATCTGAATTTTGAGTTGTTGATGATTGCTTGAAATTTTGAGGTCGTATCTGTGTTTTGAGAAATTCGGAATTGATTCAGTTGATTTTGGGTGAAGCTCATAACAGTCGTCTATCTATTCATCAAGGGAGTACGAAAATATATCATGATTTGAAACGACACTATTAATGGTCTGGTATGGAACGAGACATTTCTGACTTTGTTTTGAAGTGGTTAATCTGTCAACAAGTGAAAGCTGAACATCAAGTTTAGTCTAGTTTGCTACAACCTATTCTAATTCCTGAATGGAAATGGGATAGAGTGACAATGGATTTTGTTTCTGGTTTACCTCAGACTCCGAGAAAGAAAGATGTGATTTGGGTCATAGTTGACCGATTAACGAAATCTGCCCATTTTATTTTGGTAAGATCTGACTATTCACTTGATAGATTAGCTGAGCTATATATTTCTGAGATTGTGAGATTGCACGGGGTGCCACTATCCATTGTGTCAGATAGGGATTCGAGGTTTACATCAAGGTTTTGGAAGAAATTGCAAGAAGCTTTAGGCACCAAATTACATTTCAGTACAGCTTCTCATCTGCAAACCGATGGTCAATCCGAGCGGATCATTCAAATTCTCGAAGATATGTTAAAATGTTGTATACTTGAGTTAACGGTATGTGGGAACAGTATTTGCCATTGATTAAATTTGCGTACAATAACAGTTTTCAGTCAAGTATCAAAATGGCACCTTATGAAGCTTTGTACGGACGTAAATGTCGTACACCTCTGTATTGGACTGAGCTCAGTGAAAATAAGCTACATGGGGTTGATTTGATAAAAGATTCAGAACAGAAAGTGAAACTGATCCGAGATTGTTTGAAAGCAGCATCTGACCGTCAGAAGTCTTAAGCAGACTTGAAACGAAAAGATATAGAATTTGAAATTGACGACAAAGTATTTCTGAAAGTGTCTCCGTGGAAGAAAGTGCTTCGATTCGGACATAAAGGCAAATTAAGTCTGAGGTTCATCGGGCCGTATGAGATCATTGAACAAGTTGGGCCGGTTGCATATAGATTAAGGTTGCCCTCTGAACTAGAAAAGATACACAATGTATTTCATATTTCGATGCTCCGTAGATATCGATCCGATCCGATCCGTATCTTAGCTCGCGAAGTGAAAGAGTTGAGAAATAATAAAATTTCGTTAGTGAAAATACTGTGGAATCAACACGGAATAGAAGCGGCTACGTGGGAGCCTGAAGATTCAATGAGATAGTAATATTCGAATCTGTTTAACGGTAAGATTTTCGGGGACGAAATCCCTAAGGGGGTAGAATTGTAACAGTCCAGTTTATACCCTAGTCGGAACAGTGGTTTCGGGACCACAAATCTGAGTCAATTAAATTTTTAAATATTATTTTCTGTGCCCTTGATATGTGATTAAGCATGTGTGTAAGTTTCGTGATTTAATTTGATCGTATTTGTGTTTGAATTGAAAAAGGACTAAATCGCATAAAAGGTAAAAGTGGCCTAATTGGTGTGTCTTCTTTTATATGGGGATTCATTTTGCAAATTGGCCATAAATGAGAATAGTGGATGGCATTAAATGTTATATATGCTTTTATATGTTAATTTTTATAAGTTAATATTAACATTAATATATTATAAGTTACTATATAAAAACAAAACATTAAAAAGAAAGAAAAAGAAAGCCATGTTGCTTTATCTTTGGCCGAATATCAAAAAGAAAAAGAAAAGAAAAAGAAAGCAAGGTTTCGGCTAGGTTTGAGCTTAACTAAGGTAAGTTTCGACTTCGGTTTTTTATAATTTCTACGTTTTTGCAATCGTTGCTTTGAGAGCTACAAAACCCATGTATTAATTTTGTGAATTGATGATGTTTGTGTGATATGGCATTGATGATATGTTGAGCTTTGTGATGATTTATGGTGTTAAATGTAAGATTTGAGCTAGATGAACATACTTTGTTCTTGAATTTTTGATGAATTTAGCTAATTAGGGTTAAATTGTGCAAATATTATGTTGGAGGACTAATTTGTGAATTTGATGAAACATATGGACTTATATAGTCCCTAGGGAGATTCGGTTATGCATGTGTGTGAACAAATTTTGTGAATTTTATGTTTTGAGAAAAATGGACTAAATTGATAAATTGTGCAAATGTGTGGGTTAATTTGTAAATAGCCCTAAATGTGTGTCCTTGGATTGAATTGAATGAACTAGTGAATAAAAGGGTTAATTCTGAATATTTTTAGATCAAGAACCGAGGAAAACAGACTTAAGATCACGGGAAAGTGAAAGTAACCGAGTAGCCGTTTCCATTTCCGTTAAATCGAATTCGAGGTAAGTCATTCTGCAAATAAACGTAATTGTATTGAATTGTGTATGCTCATATGATTATTGTTAACTATGAATGATTATGAGATTATCTTTACATGAATTCTGAAATAAGATCGATATAGTGACAATGTCCGCGAAGTCCCGTACGAACCTAGGAATAGATAGGATTAGCCGTGTCATGACATAGGTATCTGTTTTGTTTTTATCATGTAAGACCACGTCTGGGACGTTGGCGTTGATTTGAGATTTCGTGTAAGACCTCGTCTGGGACGTAGGCATCGATATGAGCGTTACGTGTAAGGCCTCGTCTGGGATGTTGGCATCGATATGATCTTTATGTGTAAGACCATGTCTGGGACATCGACATCGCATTGATTCGTGTAAGACCCTGTCTGGGACAGTGGCATCGATATCTGAGTGCATATAAGATCTCGTCTGGGACGTTGGCATTGTACGACTATTCCGAGCTTTCTGAGTATCCTACTATATTCTTTACAGTTCAACGGGCAAGTCAATGATACGAAATGGCTATGTAAAGAGTGAATCCATTTCAGGTACGTTGATTCATACACTAAGTGTGTATATAAGGTAAGTTCCTATGTGATCTTACTATGATGATTTTGTATATTGGGATAACATTATGAGATGTGATAGTAAATATAAAAAAAAAATTTTTTTGTGCCGTCATTATGTCAGGTGGCACTGATATGTATTTTTTAAAAATACTTGCAAGAAATATGAGTATTGCGAGTTTAAAAAAATATTTCTTTTAATGGTACCGCTGACGTGTCAAGCGGCACTAGAAGTGAAACATTTTTGTTGGTTTTTGTAAAAACTATCTAAAAAGAAAAGAAAAAGGTCTACTAAATCTTTGCATAGTGTCGCCGTCGATGACAATGGTGGATTTGTCGATGATTTTCATTTCCAAGACTATGTTTCGGATTATTTGGCCAACGGTGGTGGGGGATATGCTAATTCGACTTTCATCGTCGATGTTTCTTGATTAGATTATGTTTTACCGATAAATATGAGAATGAAAGTTTTGTTTTCCTTTTTTTTGGGGTTTTCTTTTTTTGCTTAAAGTAGGGAGGCTGATAGTAGTACAAGAAATATAATTTTTTTATTTGAAAAATAGTGATATAGAAAGAAAGCTATAAAATGCTATAATTATAATTGCATGCCACATTTTCAATTTTTTTTTTTTTGTTTTTGTTGCACCACTATAATTGTGACAGTTAATTCTTTCTTTTTTTCTTGAGCTCTTTAAAAAATACTATTGCAATTAATTTACTTTCTCATAAAGCTTGACATTGTTATTATAGCTTTTTAAAGCTTTCTTTTCGTATCACTATTTTTCAAATGAAAATTATACTTCATGTACTACTATTAATCTCCCTTTTTTAAACAAAAATAAATAAATAAATAAATAAAGCCCCCCAAAAAATCTTTTATTCTCATCTTCATTGGTAAAACACAGTTTGGGAACCAAGAAACTCCAATAATACAAAATTGAATCGGTGTATCCCCCACCGCCGCTAGCCAAATAATCCAAAACATGGTTTTGGAACTGAAAATCATTGACAAATCCACCATTGTCGTCAGTGGCAACACCATGCAAATATTTAGTAGACTCATTTTTTTTCTGCCTTTTCTTTCTTTTTTTCTTTTCAAATATTTTTTTACAAAAACCAACAAAAAAATTTACTTCTAGTGCCACCTGACACGTCGACGACACCATTAAAAAATATTTTTTAAAACCCAAAATACTCGTATTTCTTACAAGCACTTTTAAAAAATACATACCGGTGCCGCCTGGCATAGTGGCGGCACAAAAAAATATTTTTTATATAATTCGTAAGGAAGATTGAATGATTTGGGGGGGGGGGAATTCGGAAGTGCCGCCTAACATGTTGGCGACACTGATTGTGCATTGTTCAATTTGCCTACTTTCGTAAAAAAATTGTAGTATGCTTATTTTGATAATTATTATTTTTCACAATAAAAAAACCATAATTAATTGTTGATCCTAATAATTTTCATCAGATTTGAAAAAACACTTGTTATGTGAGAATTTATATATATATATATATATATATATTAAAAGTAAATTCATTAATTCATTTAATGAATAGAACCATACAATTCAGAGAAAAAAATAACAAATACTTGTTGCAGTTGGGGAAGGTCAAGCTCCACCAACACAGAAAAGGCTTTAGTCTTAGCATCAATAGAATATTATGATATGTTGATAATTGGCTTTGTCACAACTAATTTTTTTATATTTTTAAAAATGTATTATAGATCACAATAATAACAGAAAATGATACATTTTGACAACAAAAATAAAATATGAATTCTAAAAGTTTGAAAATTTTAAGACAATATAATTTTATGTCCATTAATAAACTATTGCTGTTTTAAATAATTCAATAAAATTCATTTATGCATAAAATTTTTTACTTTTAGCAAACATATTTTTAAAAATAATATACATGTGAATAATGGTGAGAATTAAATGAAAATTCTTCACTGTAAACACCAACTTTGGGGGGAGGGATATTGGGGGCAATTTTGTAAGAATGCTAAAAATGACTTAATTGCATAAAATGAGTTAATTTTACTGTTGGAATTATTTAATTGAATGAAAAAATTATTTTTAGATCAAGAACAAGTGGAAAACCGAGGAAAAGAGAAAAGTATCGAATATCCTTGTCAGGTAAGTTTGTTCAGATTAATTTTAGTACATTTACATATGTATTACATGAACTTAGTTGCATAATATTGGATTATATTGATGTGTTTAATTGGAAACGGAAATAATGAAATGAAATGACATTGATCACTAATTGAGATACTATGAGTCGTTACTGCAAATCAATCCTATAAGTTCATGCATTTATTTATGCTTCTAATAATTCTTAAATTCTTGGTTAATATACTATCATTGAATGTTATATTATATACCGAATGAAGTTCAACGAGCAATATCCACCGACATACTGAATGAAGCTCAAATGAGCGTTATCCACTAATATATTGACTGGTGCTCAGACAAGTAATATCTATTGAATCTACTGAAACGTATGTGCTTTCGACCTATACCTACTGAATCTACTTAAATGTATGTGCTTTTGAGCGATATCTATTGAATCTACTGAAATGTATATGCTTTCGAGTCATACCTACTGAATCTACTAAAACGTATGTACTTCTGAGCCATACCTACCGATCCCACTAAAATGTATGTGCTATCGAGTCTTACGTACCGATTCTACTAAATGTATGCTTTATTGAGCTATACCTAATGATTCTACTAAAAGTAGCTCAAACGAGCAAATTTTAATGTTATACAGATATGAAGCTCAAATGAGAAAGTTCTACTCTTATACTAAATGGAGCTCAAACGAGTAAAATCTATAGATATACTTAAATAAAGCTCAACCAAACAAAGTCCACTGAGCATACTAAACTACTGAATTGGTTGTAATAACTATTATAGGTTGCGTATATTGGGGATCTTTATGTTAATATTGGTTGATGCTATGTTCAATCGAAAAGTTTTATTGAATTATGAAACGAACTCACTAAGCTTCATTCGAGCTTACCTGTATTTGGTTCATTTTTTAAATTACATTTTGAAGACTAAGAAGATTGGGTTAACGTCAAAGATCACACTATCCAGGAACCTTGGTTGTAACAGCTCGATTTTGGGGCTAGTCGGAACAATGGTTTTGGGACCGCTAATCCGAGGTTGAAGAAAATTATTTTGATATTATTTTATGTGTTATAGCATGTTTATAAGGATGTATGAAAAGTTTGGTGCTTTGATTTTAGCAATTGTATGCTTAACTATGGAAAAGGTCTAAATCGCATGAAGTGCGAAAGTTCTATTGTACAAGGTAGAGATGTCTAATAGCCATAGAATATTAAATTAGAGGTCCTTAAAGTGCAATTAGGCCATTAAGAGGGTGTGGCCGGCCATAGGAAACAAGGAGACAAGGGCATTAAATTTTGGTCAAATTAGGTGATAAAAAAATGAATAAAATAAGCTAACTAGAAGAGATATCATCTTTTCACTATTCATGCTTCTCCTCCACTGAAAATTGAAGGAAATTAGAGGATTTTGGAGTCTAAACTTTCAACAAAGCTTCTCTCTTACAAGTAAGTGATTTTAGAGGTCTTTCTTAATAATTTTTGTACTTTTGAAACCTCCAAAGCTTAAGCTAGCTAATGAGGGGACTATTTTGCAAAATGGTTGAAAGTTTAGGGACTTTCCATGAGTGCTTGTGTTGTTTTCTGAGTTTTTATGGAAGAAAATGAATGTGAATGAGCTAAGGAACAACTTTTGTGAAAGGTGTTACCATGAAAACACCTAAATGGGACCTATTAGTAAAAGTTGAATTTGTGTAATAAATGCATGAAATAATTGGTTTTGTGAGTTTTTGTAAGAGAAATATATGTTCAGCTAGGCTTGGTTAATGAGAAAATATGATGAAAAATGATTTACGAGCCTAGGGGCAAAATAGTAATTTTGCCAAAGTATAAGGCTAAAATGGTCATTTTTGCCTAGGTAGAACTTTTGATGTATCATGAATTATAAAGTGATTAAATGAGTAAATTTTATTATTATAGATCAAGAAGAGCGTAGAAACAACCTTGATAGGGGAAAAGGCAATGTTACGGATTAAGTCTCGATTAACACATTTTGCACCGAGGTAAGTTTATGTGTAAATGATACATCTTTAATACATATGTTGTTACTTATTGGTGTATCATATGAATGAGATCAGATTATGATTGAAATTGATAGATGGTGAGTAATTCTCATATGAACCTCAGAATAGATACGTAAGCGCGAAAAAATATCCGTAATGATTAATTGGTGTGCTATGTGCGATACCACCATAATCATCCTTTTTGGAGGGCTGTGTGTGATACCACCTTATTACTTATTTACGATGGGCTGTGTGCGATACCATCGTTTATATTATCATTTGGTGGGCTATGTGCGAAACCACCTTAATTACTCTTGTTGGTGGGCTATGTGCGATACCACCTTATTATTGATTAGTGGTGGGCTATGTGCGAAACCACCGAGTCCATAGTATTATTCTGAGGGGTTCATCGAGAAATGGTATAAGTAAATGTTTCATGTTTCTTTGCGGTGGTAAGTGCAGGGAATGTGTATAAGTAATTGTGAGTAATATAATTGTTATGTAATTGGAATGTGGTAAGAGATGAGATGAGTAAGCATGATTATGGAAATATGAATTGTTCTTGCCTAGTATGTGATGTTATTGATTAATTAGTATATGTGATGGTGCTTATTGTTTACATGTAAACTTACTAAGCTTAAAGCTTATTCCCTTTCTTTTTCCCTTGTTTTAAGTGTTAAAGAGCCAGTTCGAGATACGAAGATAATTTGAAGATCATCCACACTATCAGCTCATCTTGGTATATCTAGACTTAGCATTTTATGTATGGCATATATAGGGGCTAGGCTTACTGATATGTTTTGATATTTTGGCCAAGTGTGTTGGCTTCTTCTTAAAAGAAGAACCTTTGTAAATAGCCATAGTTGATGGCTTATTGTTATTAATATATATGAAAAGATGAGGTTATTCATGAATGTGTATGATACATAATTGAGTTGCTTGGTAAATGGTTGGATGTGATTGATGTTGTATGAGTTAAGGTGATAAAAAGAGCTTGGCAAATAACCTTGTTCTTGTCCACACGGGTAGGCACACGGGCGTGTGTCTAGGCCGTGTGTGACGCACGGTCAGTCTCTTGGGTGTGTGACCAGGCCATGTGTCCCCTGTATGTTAGTGTTACAAGTCAGTGTCGACCACGGGCTAGACACACGGGCATGTGCTTACTGATGTGTTTTGATATTTTGGCCAAGTGTGTTGGCTTCTTCTTAAAAGAAGAACATTTGTAAATAGCCATAGTTGATGGCTTATTGTTATTAATATATATGAAAAGATGAGGTTATTCATGAATGTGTATGATACATGATTGAGTTCCTTGGTAAATGGTTGGATGTGATTGATGTTGTATGAGTTAAGGTGATAAAAAGAGCTTGGCAAATAACCTTGTTCTTGTCCACACGAGTAGGCACACGGGCGTGTGTCTAGGCCGTGTGTGACGCACGGTTAGTCCCTTGGGTGTGTGATCAGGCCATGTGTCCACTGCATGTTAGTGTTGCAAGTCAGTGTCGACCACGGGCTAGACACACGGGCGTGTGCCTAGGCTATGTGCCCCTTATTTGGTTGCTGATGTCACAAACAGAATACCCAGGTTTTCACGCACGGGTGAGGACAAGGGCGTGTCTAGGCCATGTGGAGGACATGGGCGTGTGTTCGGCCGTGTGAAAGCCCCTGTAGATTTGAATTGAAAAATAAATTCCACACGAACTAGGGACATGGGCGTGGCCTGCCCACATGGGCGTGTCCTGTTTCACACGGGCGTGTGGCCCTATTGAGGCAAAATTTTTTTAAGCATACAAAAGATCCCAGTTTGATTCCGAGACCCTTCATTTACATGTGTAAGGCCTTGTAGGCCTATAATAAGAGCATTAGGAATGTGAATGAAAGATTTTATATTGGAAATGAAATTGATAGCCCAAAGTTGTAAGTTAAAGTGCGTTAAGCCCGATAATGCCTCGTACCCGGTTCTAGTGTTGAATACGGGTAAGGGGAATTATATTTAGTGGTATCAGAGCTATGGTTTAGTCAGTTCTCGAACAACCGTAGCGTGTGTAAGAGTCTAACTATACATTCCATAAACGTATAATGATAGTGTGGTGACTTTTGAAAATTCTAAACTTTTTTATATAGTAAATGGATCCCGACCGAGTGGTTGCTGATGACACTGCTAGTAACGTGCTGACCCCCGCACAAGGGACCACGCCTGTAGAGAGTAGACTCGAGACTATGAGTTAAGGAGAACAGGCTCGGGAAGCCTTTCTCTAGATGATGAGTAATTGGTATACGGAGTATGTACGAGCGAACCCTAATGCTCAACCTCCTCCACCCCCTCCTATACCCTAGCCAGTCCCTGTGGCTCCTTAAGGTATAGATTGGGTGAGAGTGACCAAACCCTCGGTAGATAAGATTCGGAAGCAAGGGACCGAGGAATTCAGAGCTAATATTGATGGTGTCCCTGAGAGGGCGAAGTTCTAGCTTCAGAACTCAATGCGAGTATTCAATGAACTCTCCTGCACGTCTGAGGAGAGCTTGAAACGTGTCGTGTCATTGCTGAAGGACTCGGATATTGTTGGTGGAAAATGTTGACATCAGTGGTTCCAAGGGAGAGTGTAACGTGGGACTTCTTTCTGGAAGAGTTCCGAAAGAAGTATATAAGTCAGAGATTTGTGGACCAGAAACGGAAAAAATTCCTTGATTTGAAGCAAAGTAAAATGACTGTGGCTGAGTATGAACGCGAGTTTGTTAGACTCAGCAAGTATGCATAAGAGTGTGTGTCTACAGAAGCTATCTTGTGCAAGAAGTTTGAAGATAGGTTGAATGAGGATATCAGACTTCTAGTTGGAATCTTGGAATTGAAGGAATTTGTGGTGTTGGTTGATAAGGCATGTAAGGCTGATGAGCTGAATAAGGAAAAGAGAAAAGCCATAATTGAGTTCCGAGATGCAAGAAAAAGGCCAATGAGTAAATTGTACCAAACTCAATCAAAGAGGTCCAAGGAAATGAACCCTCAGATGACTGCGCCAGTTGGATACTAATATCGAGATCGAGGTAATACATATTCAAGCTCGAGAGTTCAAGTCGCCTTGATGGCAAGCGTGGGCAATTCAAAGTCTAATAAACCGGAGTGTCCAAATTGTGGTAGGAAACACACTGGGGAGTGTTAGGGGAATAACCATAATTGTTACAATTGTGGTTCACCTGACCATTTCATCCGGAATTGTCCAGAGAGGGACGAGAAGGAAGGAAAGCAGGAAGTGAGATTAAGCAATGTATCTTCGAGGGGTAGATCACAAAAGAACCCGGGAGGTGGAACGAGTAGTAGAGGTGCGCCTAGATACTCTACTGTGAGGTCAGAGGGTCGAGCACCTGCAAGGACTTATACCATTCGTGCTCGCGAAGAGGCATCATCTCCAGATGTGATAACGGGTACCTTTTCTCTTCATGATATTTTTGTTGTTGCTTTAATTGATCCGGGGTCTACCCATTCTTACATTTGTATGAAATTGGTGTCTAGCACGAGTATGATTGTAGAGTCTACGAAATTTGTAATAAAAGTGTCCAACCCGTTAGGCAAACATGTGCTAGTTGACAAGGTGTGTAAGAATTGTCCCTTGACCATTAGAGGTTATTGTTTTCCGACAAATCTCATGTTGTTGCTGTTTGATGGATTTGACTTAATTCTTGGTATAGATTGGTTGACTGCTCATAATGTTTTAGTGAATTGTGGTAGTAAGTTTATTGAATTAAAATGCATAAATGGAGATGTCATTCGGGTTGGATCAGGTAGATCGGATAATATGCTTGTGATAATTTCATCTATGGTAGTCGAGAGGTACTTGAGAAAAGGATATGAGTCCTATCTCGCCTTTGTGCTGAACACTCAAGAGTCAGAGGTAAAGATTAAATCAGTGCAGTGGTATGTAAATATCCAGATGGGTTCCCGGAAGAGTTACCCGGATTGCCTCCAGCTAGAGAGGTCGAGTTTGGGATTGAGTTAGTTTCGAGAATGACACCTATTTCGGTTGCTCCGTATCGGATGGCACCATTAGAGTTGAAAGAATTTAAGGTTCAGTTGCAAGAGTTAACGGACAAGGGTTTTGCAAGACCGAGTTATTCACCGTGGGGTGCTTCGGTACTTTTTGTGAAGAAAAAAGATGGGTCGATGAGATTATGCATATACTACAGCAACTCAACAAAATGACAGTGAAGAATAAGTATCCTTTTGTAACACCCCGAATTTGGGCCTATTGGGCCTTGGGCATGGGAGCATTTAAAATTTTTGAGAATAAGAGAACGACACTAACCAAGTTGTAACGCCCCAAAATCCTGAAACTTTAAAATTTCTGTGCACTAAGGGTGGTATGTATGAGTAGCACTTTGAATATTAATTTTAAGGTATTATCGGGATTATTTGAAGTCTTAAAGATAGGGAAGACTATAGGGAAAAATTTATTTTTCTTGCTGTAGTGGACCCTAGTCTCATGCATTAGGCCTCTTAAGCAAATTAAGGGAAAATAGGACACAAGTGGGCCTGTGGTCCAGTGGCAAGGTGGCGCCACTAGGGCAGCTACAAGGTGGCGTGAAGAGGTCCAAGGTTCGAGTAGTGGTAAGGTGTTTTAGAGTGTTTATTTTGTATAGTGGACGGCAAGAGTTGTGTGGGATTTGGACTCTTTTGTTGAAGTGTTTGAATTGGTCTTGTGAGTAGATAAAGGAGGGAATTTCGGATGAGATAAGGGAGATATCATGGAGAAAAATTAGGAGATGAGAGGTCCGAAGAGTTGGTGCCGAATTGGACTGTGGGGGAAGGTAGGATTCGGCTATTGGCTATAAAAGGAGGTGTCGAATTCCTTTGAGAGGTTCCTTGGGTTCCATTACATTTCTTTTTCTCCCCCTTAGCTGAATTTTTCCATTTGCCGAAAAAACCAATCATTCCTTTGCCGAAATTTTGGTTTTCTCTCTAGTCGAATTCCCCGTACCTTCTCTTCTTAAATTCCTTCTCTTGTTCACCTTTAGTTCTAGCTGATCACTTCTCCTCTTCTTCTCCCTATTGGTACCGAATTGTCTCTGTCACCATACTAATCTCAAAAGCCAAATTTAGGTCGCAGGATCGAAAGTAGATTTGGATAAAGTTCAAAGATCGCAAGCATGGTAGGATCGTTAGCAAGGATCTAGGGATATTCGCGAATAGTAGCTAAGGAAGGGCCACTAGAACGTGTGATATACGGTTTGTGATTAAGGGATTTATAGCACGCTTTGTAACCAGGTGTTTACAAACACTACATACACATACCGGCAACGTCGGAAAGCCAAAAGGCCAAAAGTGGCTAAATGGGCCCGGTGGGCCCTGAGGCTAAGTTTGATTAAATGGATTAATTTGATTATATGATTTGGGTTAGGCATGCATGTTACATGATCTGAATTTGTTTTGGGCCTAATAGGTCATGTGACTGAGATTTGGGCCTAATGGCCCACAAAAATGTGATGTGGTCATTATGGGTTATATGAACGTGAAATGGGTTGATGGGCTTTATGGGGACAAAGACAAGTATGCTAGGGTTTAATGGACTTTAGGCCTAGTTCTGAACAACTCTTAAACCTTGTAAGACTTAATCTAATAATTAAACATGTCCATGGACAAGTCGTCGGGTTAGAGTGTGGCAACGGGCATATGCATGTCTAAGATTGGATCTAGGGAGAGCTTGGTATTTAAGTGGTCCTAGTGGCCCACCTCCTCTTCTCTAAAATCCTATCTGGTGCATAGTGTCTGTTCAGTTTAGCCGCAAGGACTTGTTAATGGGCCAAAGTTCATAACTAAAACCCGAGAGGGACCAAATACCCCTAGATTTGTAAAATTATTAAAATACCCCTGATTTGTAAAAATTACCAAAATACCCTTAGTTTAAAAATTACCAAAATACCCTTAGATTTGTAAAATCACTAAAATAGCCCTGAACTGTGAAATTACCAGAATACCATTGGTTTGCAGAATTACCAAAACATCCCTGATTTACAAAATTCCCAAGGTACCTCTGTTTTACAAAATTACCTAAATACCCCTGTAGAGTAGATTTACAGAAATACCCTTGGGTTGTGAAATGACGAAAATACATCTATGTGATGAGTATGAGTTTTGTGAATGTTACTCATGTGCATATTGCATTCATATGATATTCTGATTAGGATGCATATTGGTGGGAATTATGGCACGGAGGAAGATTTGAGGACCGCATAGTCGCTTGACGACCAAGGATCCACCGATGGCTTTAAGCCCATTATATGATTTGCGGCTTTGCTACAACGTTAAGTAGTATCGTTGTGAGTGCTACCTTTGGTGTGTAGAGGATGGGTGGGTCGATTTAGAAATCCCCACAAGTGTGTAGGGTTGGAAGGGAAATGATGTGTAGCGGATGGATTTTTGGGGAAGGTTTTGCATTACCTTGTTTTGCATATGATATGATATGAGGTCATTATGGGCCAAGGCCCAAGACCACCGATTTTGATAGGGCTCAGGCCAATGTGATAATTGTATTTTGAATGGAGTGCCAAGGGTTGTACACACTGCGTTTCGAAACTCACACCCTTTATTTAATGTTTCAGGTGATTCTTAGTAAATGGCTCGACGTGGGAGAAGACTCGGAGATGGCCACACTATAAGATGTTTAAATTTTTGTTTATTTGTTTCAAAAGACATGGTTTAATTGCTTTATTTTCGTTGGATGTAATAAGGCCTTATACTCCCATTTGACATTAGATTTTGAGTTTTGTTATTATTGTTTCAACTGTTTACTTAGTTATTAAACCTGGGTAAATTTCTTACATTTAAACTTGGTTCCTGAAGTACTTAAAATTATAAAATGGTTTTTTTCATTACTTAGCAAGACTCAAGGAGTTTGGGCTTTTGGGCCTTAAATTTTTAATTAGCAGAATCGTTTGAATTATGCCTTTGATGTGACACGTCGGATTAGGGCCTAACTTCTAGGCCAGGTTTGGGGTGTTACATTTAGTGGTATCAGAGCCCAGTTGGAAAACTCGGGCTATGAAATAGGCCTTAGATTTTGGGTTTTAAAAAAAAGTTTTTGCAGGATTCTTGAAGTGTGGTTCACCGAACCTCGATGTCGAGCCAAGTAAATTTTCTGTGTTTACCTTTGTTTAAATTACTAAAATCTAGCTAGATATTGGGCCACTTTAAACAATAGGTTCTTAGAGACTAAAGCCCGTAGGAAACTTAAGCCTGTAGTGGATCTACGACGGTGAAACAACTTTTAAATTGTTACTTACATAAGACATGTGCTTTAAACAATGGAACTATGAACTAATTTCATAAAAAATATAAACCAGAAATACGCATACAACGATGAGCGTTAGAAGAGGTGCAAGAGACTGCGACAGAGGACGTGGAAGTGTTAGGGCTGGATCGTCGGTGTCGGGCTATATGAACGGGCTGCCGCTATAGAAGATGCAGCATCACAGGCCATGTTAAGGGTTTTAGAAAGGATTTTAGAAATTGTAACCTATCTGCTACGATAGGTGGATGTTTTGGATGTGTCTTAAAGATGTTGGGATCAGAGTGCGCAGCGGTAGCATAGTAGGGTAGTTGTTACAAGACTACCCTATTAGTTGGAAATTTCGAGGATGAAATTTCTTTAAGGGGGTAGATTTGTAACGCCCCGAATTTGGTCCTAGTAGAATTGGGCCTATTGGGTCTTGGGCATGGGAGCGTTTAAAATTTTTTAGAACAAGAGAACGGCACTAACCAAGTTGTAACGCCCCAAAATCCCAAAACTTTAAAATTTCTGTGCACTGAGGGTGGTATGTATGAGTAGCACTAAGAATATTAATTTTAAGGTATTATCGGTATTATTTGAAGTCTTAGAGATAGGGAAGACCATAGGGAAAAATTTATTTTTCTGGCTGTAGTGGACCCTAGTCCCAGGCATTAGGCCTCTTAAGCAGATTAAGGAGAAAATAGGACACAAGTTGGCCTGTGGTCCAGTGGCAAGGTGGCGTCACTAGGGGAGCTACAAGGTGGCGTGAAGAGGTCTAAGGTTCGAGTAGTGGTAAGGTGTTTTGGAGTGTTAATTTTGCATAGTGGAGGGCAAGAGTTGTGTGGGATTTGGACTCTTTTGTTGAAGTGTTTGAATTGGTCTTGTTAGTAGATAAAGGAGGGAATTTCGGATGAGATAAGGGAGATATCATAGGGAAAAATTAGGAGATGAGAGGTCCGAAGAGTTGGTGCCGAATTGGACTGTGGGGGAAGGTAGGATTCGGCTATTGGCTATAAAAGGAGGTGTCGAATTCCTTTGAGAGGTTCCTTGGGTTCCATTACATTTCTTTTTCTCCCCCTTAGCTGAATTTTTCTATTTGCCGAAAAAACCAATCATTCCTTTGCCGAAATTTTGGTTTTCTCTTTAGTCGAATTCCCCGTACCTTCTCTTCTTAAATTCCTTCTCTTGTTCACCTTTAGTTCTAGCTGATCACTTCTCCTCTTCTTCTCCCTATTGGTGCCGAATTGTCTCTGTCACCATACTAATCTCAAAAGCCGAATTTAGGTCGCAGGATCGAAAGTAGATTTGGATAAGGTTCAAAGATCGCAAGCATGGTAGGATCGTTAGCAAGGATCTAGGGATATTCGCGAATAGTAGCTAAGGAAAGGCCACTAGAACGTGTGGCACACGATTCGTGATTAAAGGGTTTATAGCACGCGTTGTAACCAGGTGTGTACAAACACTACACACACATACTGGCAACGTCGGAAAGCCAAGAGACCAAAAGTGGATAAATGGGCCCAATGGGCCCTGAGGCTAAGTTTGATTAAATGGATTAATTTGATTATATGGATTGGGTTAGGCATGTATGTTACATGATCTGAATTTGTTTTGGGCCTAATAGGTCATGTGACTGAGATTTGGGCCTAGTGGGCCATAAAAATGTGATGTGGCCATTATGGGTTATATGAACATGAAATGGGTTGATGGGCTTTATGGGGACATAGATAAGTATGCTACGGTTTAATGGACTTTAGGCCTAGTTCTGAACAACTCTTAAACCTCATAAGACTTAATCTAATAATTAAACATGTCCATGGACAAGTCACCGGGTTAGAGTGTGGCAACGTACATATACATATCTAGGATTGGATCTAGGGAGAGCTTAGTACTTAAGCGGTCCTAGTGGCCCACCTCCTCTTCTCTAGAATCCTACCTAGTGCATAGTGTCTGTTCACTTTAGCTGCAAGGACTTGTTAATGGGCCAAAGTTCATAACTAAAACTCGAGAGGGACCAAATACCCCTAGATTTGTAAAATTACTAAAATAACCCTAGTTTGTAAAAATTACCAAAATACCCTTAGTTTGAAAATTACCAAAACATCCTTAGATTTGTAAAATCACTAAAATAGCCCTAAATTGTGAACTTACCATAATACCATTGGTTTGCAAAATTACCAAAACATCCCTGATTTACAAAATTCCCAAGGTACCTCTGTTTTGCAAAATTACCTAAATACCCTTGTAGAGTAGATTTACAGAAATACCCTTGGGTTGTGAAATGACGAAAATACATCTATGTGATGAGTATGAGTTTTGTGGATGTTACTCATGTGCATATTGCATTCATATGATATTCTGATTAGGATGCATATTGGTGGGAATTATGGCACGGAGGAAGATTTGAGGACTGCATAGTCGCTTGACGACCATGGATCCACCGATGGCTTTAAGCCCATTATATGATTTGCGGCTTTGCTGCAACATTGAGTAGTGCCGCTATGAGTGCTATCGTTGGTGTGTAGAGGATGGGTGGGTCGATTTAGAAATCCCCACAGGTGTGTAGGGTTGGAAGGGAAATGGTGTGTAGCGGATGGATTTTTGGGGAGGGTTTTGCATTACATTGTTTTGCATATGATATGTTATGATATGAGGTCATTGTGGGCCAAGGCCCAAGACCATCGATTTTGATAGGGCTCAGGCCAATGTGTTAATTGTATTTTGAATGGAGTGCCAAGGGTTGTACACATTGCGTTTCGAAACTCACACCCTTTATTTAATGTTTCAAGTGATTCTTAGTAAATGGCTCGACATGGGAGAGAACTCGGAGATGGCCACACTACAAGATGTTTAATTTTTGTTTATTTGTTTCAAAAAACATGGTTTAATTGCTTTATTTTTGTTGGATGTAATAAGGCCCTATACTCCGATTTGACATTAGATTTTGAGTTTTGTTATTATTGTTTCAACTGTTTACTTAGTTATTAAACCTGAGTAAATTTCTTATGTTTAAACTTGGTTTCTGAAGTACTTAAAATTATAAAAATGGTTTTTTTTCATTACTTAGCAAGACTCAAGGATTTTGGGCTTTTGGACCTTAAATTTTTAATTAGCAAAACCGTTTGAATTATGCCTTTGATGTGACACGTCGAATTTAGGCCTAACTTCTAGGCTGGGTTTGGGGTGTTACACCTTTGCCAAGGATAGATAATTTATTTGACCAATTGAAGGGAGCTACGGTGTTCTCTAAGATAGACCTAAGGTCTGGTTACTACCAGTTGAGGGTTAAGGAGCAAGATATGCCGAAAATTGCATTTCGAACGAGATATGTCTATTATGAGTTTCTTGTCATGCCATTTGGCTTAACGAATGCTCCTGCGATTTATATGGATCTAATGAACCGTATCTTCTGACCGTATTTGGATAAGTTTGTAGTTGTCTTTATTGATGACATACTTATTTATTCTCAGGATGAGAATGAACATGCAGAACACCTGAGAATTGTTTTGCAGACTTTAAGAGACAAGCAGTTGTATGCTAAATTCAACAAGAGCGAGTTTTGACTCCGAGAGGTCGGATTCTTAGGGCACATTGTGTCAGTTGATGGCATTAGAGTTGATCCGAGTAAGATCTCGGCTATTGTGAAGTGAAAACTGCCAAGGAATATGTTACAAATTAGAAGCTTTTTGGGTTTGACGGGTTACTACAAACGGTTTGTCAAAGGGTTTTCTGTGATTGCTATATTGATGATGATACGATCTGTCTTGGTGATGAGTCGAGTCGTATTTGTGTTGCCCGATCGTCTATGATGAAGTAAGGAACAAATGGATGGTTAGTTATAAAATTGGTGAAGTAGGCTCAATATTGTTTTAAAACAACAAAGTTCATAAATGGCCCCCAGTGGCACCTTTTCGCTTCATTTGGTTTTCCACTTTGATGGCCATGTGTACCATGTCCACCACCTCGATGTAATGTTGAAGTTCAACGACATTAGTAATATCACGATTGAGACCAGCTAGAAAACGAGCCATCGTCGCCTCGTAGTCTTCTTGCACATCTGCGCAAATCATCGCCACCTCCATCTCCTTGTAATAATCTTCTACGTTCTTAGTTCCTTGAGTAAGATTTTGGAGTTTTTGATGATGTTCCTGATGATAATACGAAGGAATGAATCACCGTCGCATTGCCTCTTTCATCTCAACCCAAGTAGTAATAGGCCTTTCTTCGTTGCGCCTTTGACTAGTGGTGAATTGATCCCACTAGATCATCGCGTAATAGGAAAACTCAATTGCGGCTAGTTTGACCTTCTTATTCTCGGAATAGTTGTGGCAATCGAATACTAATTCAAACCTTTTCTCCCACTCTAGGTACGCCTTCAGGTCAGATTTTCCTTGGAAGGGAGGTATTGACAGCTTTATATTCTTGATATCATCATCTTCTTGCCTCCGATCTCTTTGGCCATGATTCCGTTGTTCCTTTCGTTGAACACTCACATTGGGCCCTTGGTCAATCTCGGCCTCACTAGGATCAAACAGATCATCTTCGTTAAGTTTTTGTTGGCCAGGATTTCGAGGGGGACTTTGAGGTGTCCTTCTCTAACGTGCTCTCTCTTCAACTAAGTCCAACCTTTCTTGTATAGGCTCGAGCTTCCAGTCAAAGAGTCGCTCCACCTCTCGAAGTATGGCTTGAAGATTAAGGTCCGGAACATTTCTAACAGGTTGTCGTTCTTATCGATCCTCCATATTTCGATCAGGATTTTGTGACATAAAAAAATTAAAACAAACCGAAACTGAAGAAAGATAATAATTGAAACCTCACAACAAACCTTATGTTCACTCAGAAAGAAAGAAATCGATAACACTTACGCTTGTGTTTATACTCGTATGTTGGCTTTTACCTCCTCCCTATTGTGTTTATGCTCTCGTGCCTTTTCCACTCCTTTTTTTCTCATGACTTCGTAAATTGACTTGCCAAGGCTTAATCGTAGGCTTAGGGGTCAGTCACAAATTGGGAAACAAGGAAAATAATGAAAAGGGGTAGGGTAGGATGAAAGAAAGGATGGAAAGGGCTTTAAGTGTGGCGTCAAATGGGTAGGAATAGTTGAAAATGGGAATTTTCTTGATCGGGGAATACAAAAATGAATACAAATTTACAACTCAATTTTTTTAAACTTCTTTTTCGAATATTTTTTAACTTACTTCGGTTCTTCACGTTCTAATTCGGGATTGTCTTTGAAAGTCCATACTTCTCATTTTAACGGCTCTGGTACCAAATGATACGATCCACCTCAGTGATGAGTCAAGTCGTATTTATGTTGCCTGATCGTCTACGATGAAGTAAGGAACAAAAGGATGGTTAGTTAGTAAAATTGGTGAAGTAGGCTCAGTATTGTTTAAAAACAACAAAGTTCATAAATGGCTAATTAGATGTGTTCGGTTATGGTAATATGATGGAAAGAAACAACTCAAGAAATAAGCAAGAACCAACACTAGTAAGTGTCGACCCAACACTTATAAGTTTTTGAGATGGATTGAAAATTCATTCAAAACCTTGACCCACTATCTAGAAAGATAAGAACCTCGGTATAGGGTTCAAACGCCACACTTGAGAAAGTGATAAGTTCGGGATAAAGCAAAGAATGGGTTGACGCCACTGACTTTGTAGACAAGCCAACAAGTCTTTGTACAAAATTGGAGAAAAGTATTTCTCACCAAATGAATAGAGTTTCAATAAAAGATGTCCAAAAGTCCCTTCAAAATGGCTGATTACACATATTTATAATGTTAGAAAAAGCTAGTTGAATAGTCACAAGTATTCATCTTAATATGCTAATTAAAGCTGAAATAAAACTCAAGTCTCTTGACATTCTTCTAACAATTAACTTCCACCCTTGAATTCATTTTAATTCAGCTAAATGAATATCCTTGAATGCTTGTAAAATGACTCTTGAATTGTCCCTTGGCTAACCGAATAGACACCAGCTCCTTAATGGTGTTTTGAATGCTTGATTTAATCTTTTGAAAGAGAAAAAATAGCTGGTAGATGAAAAGGTGCTGCCGAATTTTAAAGGGGGTTATAATGCTCTTTAAAACTCCTTAAATGATGTATAAACCCCCCTTTGTAACAGCTCCTTCTTTTGTAGCAAAAAAAAAAAAAACACTTGAAAAGTCACTTCAATTAAGTTGTAACAGCCTTGAAATGTAACAGTTGCAAGCTGAAGAGACATCTGCAATAAACACATTAAAATGAACTTATTAAACATATTTAAACACTAATTAAACTCAAAACATTAAACACTTAACTTCAATTAATGAACTAGAAACAAATGCATCAATTAATTCAGCAACTAGTTTAATTAAATGAAGCAAAATTAAATAAACTTAAACTTATGCTTCAATAAATAATCCTAGTAACTAGATTAATTTAATAAGCAACTAATTAAATGAAGTTCAATAAAAACTCAATTAAATAAACTAAGATGAGTTAAAAACCAATAACTCATTTATTAAACTTAAGATGAGTTTATTTAAATTCAGTTTGCAATAAATTGCAAGTGACGCCTATTAGGTTAATCCATGCATGACGAATAGATCCAGCTTCTTGTTTATCCCAAACTCGATCCACATAGCTTGCCAATGCATCTTTAAATTTCTTAACTCGTGACCTAGTTATAGGCCCTTGTGGTAGCTTAATGGATTTAGTAGAGACATCCCGGGCTATGGTCGTATCATTCCCCCTCTTGAAGGTGACTTGTCCTCAAGTCAGAACCTGTATCAAAAGGAGACAAATCAGCAACATTAAAACTTGCAATGTTATACTCACCCGGTATGTTAAGTCGATATGAATTTTCATTGATCTGTTCAATAACTTGGAATGGATCATCTCCTCGTGGTAACAGCTTAGATCATCGTTGGGCTGGAAACTGTTCTTTCCTCATATAAACCCAAACCCAATCACCGGGTTCAAAAATAACTCGTTTTCTTCCATTGTTCGCTCTTTGAACATAACTCTTAGTTTGGGCTTCAATGTTAGCTCGCACTTTTTGATGGATGTCCTTGACGTAGTCGACCTTTTTCTTGGCATCTACATGTACAAATTGATCGTTAGGAAATGGCAATAAATCAAGGGGAGTTAATGGATTAAAGCCATAAACTACTTCAAAGGGAGAAAACCTAGTAGCAGAGTGGATAGAGTGATTGTAAGCAAATTCGATGTGAGGTAAACATTCTTCCCATGACTTTAGATTTTTACAGACGATGGCACGCAACAAAGTAGACAATACTCGATTCACCACCTCTGTTTGTCCATCCGTTTGTGGATGACAAGTGGTCGAAAATAACAGCTTCGTTCCAAGCTTCCCCCATAATGATCTCCAAAAATGGCTCAAACACTTTGCATCACGATTGGATACGATCGTTCTTGGGATTCCATGTAAATGAACAACTTTCCTAAAGAAGAGATTAGCTACATGAACAGTGCCATCAATCTTGGCACATGCAATAAAGTGAGACATTTTCGAAAATCTGTCAACTACTACATATATAGAGTCCTTTCCCGTTTTTGTTCGAAGGGCAAAGTCCATGGATACATCCGTCCAAGGGAATTCAGGTATGGGCAGCGGCATATACAAACCATGTGGTTGAATTTTGGACTTAGCTCGTTTGTAAGTCACACAACGCTCACAGACACGTGCAACATCTCTTCGCATTCTCGGCCAATAAAAATGTTCTTGTAAGGTTGATAGTGTCTTGTTTATACCAAAGTGTCCCATGAGACCTCCACTATGCACCTCTTGCGTAAGCAATTCTCGGATCGAGCCTTGTGGTATGCATAACTTGCCTTCCTTAAAAAGGAATCTCTCGTACATATAAAATTTCTCAAAAGATCCATTCTCACAAGCAACAAAGATATTACCAAAGTCATCATCAGCAGCACACAATTCTTTTAAATAAGAAAACCCAAGTAGCTTAGAATCAAGATAAGACAATAAAGTGTACCTTCCTCATAGAGCATCAACCACTACATTTTCTTTACCTTTCTTATACTTGATGACATATGGAAAGGATTCAAGATATTCAATCCACTTTGCATGGCACTTGTTTAGCTTATGTTGGCCCTTGATGTGCTTTAAGGCTTTGTGATCAGAGTGAATCACGAACTCATTCGGCCACAAGTAATGATGCCACGTCTCGAGGGATCAAATTAAGGCATACATTTCCTTGTCATACTCGGGATAATTGAGAATAACCCCACTTATCTTCTCGCTAAAATAGCCACCGATTTTCCATCTTGGGTTAGCACGGCCCTAGTTCCTACACCTAAAGCATCACATTCGATTTCAAAGGTTATTAAGGTGCTTGGACAAGACATTGTTTAATTTTATTAAATGAATTTTCTTGATCATCTGTCCAATAAAATGCTAAATTTTCTTAATAACAATTGTCAATGGCACAGCAATTGTACAAAAATTAGGTATGAAACGTCGGTAGAAACTAGCCAACCCATGAAAGCTTTGGATTTGGCTAATGCTAGTCGGGCACGGCCATTCTTGGATCACTCGAACTTTCTCTTGATCAACTTCCAATCCTTCGGAACTCACCACAAAATCTAAGAACAAAATTTTGTTAGTGCAAAGTGAACACTTTTTAAAATTTGCATAGAGTACCTCTTTTTGCAACATTTCTAACACCGCTCGCAAATGTTGAACATGTTCTTCCAATGGCTTGCTGTATATCAAGATATCATCAAAATAAACTACACAAAATTTTCCAATATAAGCACGCAACACATGGTTCATTAATCGCATAAAAGTACTAGGTGCATTTGTAAGACCGAATGGCATTACCAACCATTCGTACAAACCATGTTTTGTCTTGAAGGCAGTCTTCCATTCATTGCCTTCTCGCATAAGAATTTGATGGTAGCCACTCCTAAGATCGATCTTCGTGAATATCTTTGCACCACTTAACTCGTCGAGCATATCATCGAGACGAGGAATAGGATGTCTGTATTTGATAGTGATCTTATTGATGGCACGAAAATCAACACACATTCGCCACGAACCATCCTTTTTGGGTACAAGTAGAACCGGCACTGCACAAGGACTAAGACTCTCTCGGATGTAACCCTTATCCATAAGTTCGGCAACTTGCTTTTGCAACTCCTTGGTTTCTTCCAGGTCACTTCAATAAGCAGGATGATTAGGAAGTGCAGCTCTAGGCACTAGGTCGATTTGGTGCTCGATGCCTCGAATAGGAGGCAATCCACTTGGCATTTCATCCAGGAAAACATCCTCGAATTCCTGTAAAAGAGACAATATAGAAGAAGGTAAATCATCGGGTAACTCGTTAGTGTTTAACAAAATTTCTTTGTATATTAGTACAAATACAGGTCGCCTCAAAGTTAATGCTCTCCAAACATTGCTTGCTCTTGCAAACACACTTATTTTCTCATTTTCTTTTTCTTCTCCATTTGTTTCTTTTCTTGCTTCCTTTTCACTGTCTTTTAAAATTTTACCACTAGTTCTCTCATTTTTCTTTTCTTTTCCACTCGCACTCTTTTTTTCTTTTTCTTGCATTTGTCCCACAAAATTTTTGAGTTTGAGTTGGTCCTCCTATACTTGCTTCAGGGTTAATGGTGTAAGTTTCACATTCTTGCCACAATGCTTTAAGGTATACCTATTGGTATAGCCATCATGAATCACTCTCCATTCGAACTGCCATGGTCGTCCTAACAGCAAATGGCCCACGTGCATTGGCACCACATCGCATAGAACTTCATTGGAATACTTTCTAATACTAAAAGAAACAAGGACTTGTTTCATGACTTTGAGCTCACCACCATCGTTGAGCCATTGAAGCTTGTACGAGCTCAGATATTTTGTGGTTGACAGTCCTAACTTCTTCACTATGAAAGTACTTGCCACATTCGTGCAACTTCCACCATCTATGATAATGCTACAAATTTTTCCTTGGATTTGGCATCTTAAATAGAAGATATTCTCTCGTTGCTGCTCGTTCTCCACTATTTGAAGGCTTAAACTTCGTTTGACTACAAGCAACCCACCTTCGACAGGGTGTTCCAAATCCTCTTCTTCTTCGAAATTCAATTTGACCTCATCTTCCTCTTCATCCTCCGTTTCAACTTCACCATCGGCACGCAACACCATGGTGCTCCAGTTTGGGCATTAACTCGCGATATGTCCTCTTCCGAAACATTTAAAGCATTTGATATCTCTAGAACAGTTGAACGAACTCTCAATGGCTTTACCTTTGCTTGATTTGGCCAAAGACTTATTTGTCTAGGGCAACACCGTGGACTCCTTCGCTCGGTTTGATGGAAAGCTTTTGCTAACGCCTAGGCCCCATCTTGAAGGATTCGTGGTGGAATAGCGTCGGGTGGCACCTTTTCACTTCATTTGGTTTTCCACTCTGATGGCCATGTGTACCATGTCCACCACCTCGATGTAATGTTGAAGTTCAACGACATTAGCAATATCATGATTGAGACAAACTAGAAAACGAGCCATCGTTGCCTCGCAGTCTTCTTACACATCCGTGCAAATCATTGCCACCTCCATCTCCTTGTAATAATCTTCTGCGCTATTAGTTCCTTGAGTAAGATTTTGGAGTTTTTGATGATGTTCCTGATGATAATACGAAGGAATGAATCACCGTCGCATTGCCTCTTTCATCTCAACCCAAGTAGTAATAGGCCTTTCTTCGTTGCGCCTTTGACTAGTGGTGAATTGATCCCACTAGATCATCGCGTAATAGGAAAACTCAATTGCGGCTAGTTTGACCTTCTTATTCTCGGAATAGTTGTGGCAATCGAATACTAATTCAACCCTTTTCTCCCACTCTAGGTACGCCTCCAGGTCAGATTTTCCTTGGAAGGGAGGTATTGACAGCTTTATATTCTTGATATCATCATCTTCTTGCCTCCGATCTCTTTGGCCATGATTCCGTTGTTCCTTTCGTTGAACACTCACATTGGGCCCTTGGTCAATCTCGGCCTCACTAGGATCAAACAGACCATCTTCGTTAAGTTTTTGTCGGCCAGGATTTCGAGGGGGACTTTGAGGTGTCCTTCTCTGACGTGCTCTCTCTTCAACTAAGTCCAACCTTTCTTGTATAGGCTCGAGCTTCCGGTCAAAGAGTCGCTCCACCTCTCGAAGTATGGCTTGAAGATTAAGGTTCGGAACATTTCTAACAGGTTGTCGTTCTTATTGATCCTCCATATTTCGATCAGGATTTTGTGACATAAAAAAATTAAAACAAACCAAAACTGAAGAAAGATAATAATTGAAACCTCACAACAAACCTTATGTTCACTCGGAAAGAAAGAAATCGATAACACTCACGCTTGTGTTTATACTCGTATGTTGGCTTTTACCTCCTCCCTATTGTGTTTATGCTCTCGTGCCTTTTCCACTCCTTTTTTTTCTCATGACTTCGTAAATTGACTTGCCAAGGCTTAATCGTAGGCTTAGGGGTCAGTCACAAATTGGGAAACAAGGAAAATAATGAAAAGGGGTAGGGTAGGCTGAAAGAAAGGATGGAAAGGGCTTTAAGTGTGGCGTCAAATGGGTAGGAATAGTTGAAAATGGGAATTTTCTTGATCGGGGAATACAAGAATGAATACAAATTTACAACTCAATTTTTTTAAACTTCTTTTTCGAATATTTTTTAACTTACTTCGGTTCTTCACGTGCTAATTCGGGATTGTCTTTGAAAGTCCATACTTCCCATTTTAACAGCTCTGATACCATATAATACGATCCACCTCGGTGATGAGTCGAGTCGTATATGTGTTACCTGATCGTCTACGATGAGGTAAGGAACAAATGGATGGTTAGGTAGTAAAATTGGTGAAGTAGGCTCAATATTGTTTAAAAAGAACAAAGTTCATAACTGGCTAATTGGATGTGTTCGGTTATGGTAAAATGATGGAAAGAAATAGCTCAAGAAACAAGTAAGAACCAACACTAGTAAGTGTCGACCCAACACTTATAAGCTTTTGAGATGGATTGAAAATTCATTCAAAACCTCGACCCACTATCTAGAAAGATAGAAAACTCGATATAGGGTTCAAACGGCATATTTACGAAAGTGATAAGCTCGGGTTAAAGCAAAGAACGGGTTGATGCCACTAGCTTTGTAGATAAGCCAACAAGTCTTTGTACAAAACCAGAGAAAAGTAGTTCTCACCAAATGAATAGAGTTTCAATAAAAAATGTCCAAAAGTCCCTTCAAAACGGCTGATTACACATATTTATAAGGTTAGAAAAAGCTAGCTAAATAGTCATAAGTATTCATCTTAATATGCTAATTAAAGCTGTAATAAAACTCAAGTCTCTTGACATTCTTGTAACAATTAACTTCCACCCTTGAAGTCACTTTAATTCAGCTGAATAAATATCCTTGAATTCTTGTAAAATGACTCTTGAATTGTCCCTTGGCTAGCCGAATAGACACCAGCTCCTTAATGGTGTTTTGAATGCTTGATTTAATCTATCTTTTGAAAGGGCAAAAATAGCTGGTAGATGAAAGGGTTACTGCCAAATTTTAAAGGGTGTTATAATGCTCTTTAAAACTCCTTAAATGATGTATAAAACCCCCTTTGTAACAGCTCCTTATTTTGTAATAAAAAAAACACTTGAAAAGTCACTTCAATTAAGTTGTAACAGCCTTGAAATGTAACAGTTGTAAGCTGAAGAGACACCTGCAATAAATACATTAAAATGAACTTATTAAACATATTTAAACACTAATTAAACTCAAATTATTAAACACTTAACTTCAATTAATGAACTAGAAACAAATGCATCAATTAATTCAGCAAGTAGTTTAATTAAATGAAGCAAAATTCAAAATCAATACATGAGCATGTGTTAGAGAACAACATACTGGACTGGCTTGCCATGAGTATGTTTCTTGAATTATTATGTAATTGCCACAAATATTACTCATAGTGATAACTGTGCATATGATTCTCAGACTTGAGATCATCATTGTCTAAACATCGTGAGTCGCATATTTTGATACAGTCAAAAGTACACCATAACAAGTTGTACTGTAAAGACTGATGTTGGGTATACCACAATCTATGTAGTGGGATATGGTTGATCAAGATATGATTTATCTTACCTACATAATGTAAGCAATATCTTAGGCCTCTTGATGGAGTGAGACTAGAAATGCATGGCCATGCTCGAATAAGTTGATATGAGATATCACACTTATTTGTTTATTGTAGTCTACTCAGAAAAATTAAGAAATATGAGATTGGACTATACAAGTGGGATAATTCCATGACTTGTGTCCAATCTAGATATTAAGGATAAAAGGATATAATACATGAAAAGATTATCACAGAAAGGTTACGTCGAATCATGACTTCTTGTAACTTGGGTAGCAATGATGCTTTGCTAGATGCCACTCATTGCTTGTAATGTTAGAAACATTCTAGTATTACTACCAACATTACAAGAGCCTACAGGGTCACACCCTATAATTAAAGCGAACAGAATCCAAATACATTTGGTATTGTATTTAGTTATCACATGAATTAAATTAAATGTTGAATTAATTTAATTTGATAGTTAAATACTAAACACATTAAATGTACAAACTTGTTGTATACAAATAGAGAACGTAGATAAAATTAATATATGAATTTGATTCATACAAAATATTAATTATATAGATACCGAAATTATTAATATAAATAGTTATAATAATTTCGATCAAAATATAAAAGGACATGGAAAGTGATACTCTTGGAAAGAATATAATTTTTTCCTGACTTTCCATTTGTTTCTATAATAATAAGGGAATAATCCTATTTTTATTTTTTGATGTATGATATTAGATTAAATAAAAGGAAATGAATCGCTTAGTGTGTTAGGATTACCAACAAAACAAAACAAAAATTCTAGCAACCGTTCTTGAAAATTCTCTTAGAAAATTTCAAAAGAATTTTGTTGTTTGTTCTTTGATTGGGTGGGTTACGTAGAGGCTGAGACATTATTGTTGCGGCTAGGAATTGACATCTCTAAAAGGGATCGTATCAACAACGTCATTCATCGCTTTTCAGTTTTTGAAAGGTATATTTTCAACCCTTGTTTCAACTTGATTCGTTCCTCGTACATGGATCCTTGGTTGACGATCGTCGGGATAATTTTTCCTTTGCGCCACGGGGCATACCAGCAATTCAACAGTTTGTGCACAAACTTGTATAAAACAAGTGATTGGTTAGTAGCATGTAAATAGGATTTTGTGTTGAAATTGTAAATTTTGTCTGATAATAATCGATTTTAGGTTGTTTAATATTAGACTAATTAGTGCACTTTGTTACATTGTAAATAGGTACAAGCATGTTAAGTGTACCAAATGAAAAATAAGTGTATGAAAAGCATATATGTTTTTTTGAATTTTAAGTTGTTAGATTGTTAATATTTAGTTAATTGATTCCATGAATTGAGACATTTAGGGATGACCTAAGGCATTGTTTGGTCACCACTAGAGCCAAAAAGTCGACCCTATATGAAAATTCCCTAATACCTAATTTTTTAGCCTAATTCCACTTTTTAATGAACCTCGAATAAAACCACAAGCCCAATACGTAAATTCTTGATATTTTTTTCTTTTTGGTCCCAACACGAACTTAGACATCATGCCATTAATATTGAAGGCTAGGCAGATATATCATGGATGTTTCAAAACAATTTAGAGTGAAAACTAAGGGATAGTATAATATAGCGAGAATAAGATTCTTGCAAAGTTCTGCTTAGCAAAGAAAAATAAGTACAAGGAAAAATTTGAAAAGGCCAAAGCCAAGCGAGAAAATCTCGATTGTAAAAAAAAAAAAGTGAGTAGAAAAGAAAATAAAGAAAAATAATCAGTTTTGCACATAAGACCCACTAAGATGATTGTATTCACTAATACTATATTGTACTTTAGTTAATAGAGAGAAAAGGAAGGCGAAAGATGTGAATATAAGGTGGTGAGCTAAGGGACGTAATCTGGGTAGTATCGGGGTCAATATAATGTGTCAAACTATTTTCAATCTTAAAATATTTTGTAGACTTAGTTCTTCAATTCCAAACCAACCTAAGCCACAGAACGTTACAAGTCGAAAAGTGCTATGTGACCTAAGTGATACGATTCATGAATGAAAATTTAACTAAGTATTGACATTTCTAACCACTTGTACTCTTGAGTTTGTTTTCCTTGTAACCTAGTGAACTAACGTGTTTGACATTGAAAATCGAAAGTCAATTATATATCGTGCTAGAATTATGTGTTTAATTACATTATCTTGCTTATGTTGTTCCGAACTAATCTCATGTATTTAGCATGCTCAAGCACTGTTTAGTTATTTTATTCTTCTTGCTCTTGTGTGTTTTTATTTTGTTACTTAAGTTTGGGGGAGTTTGATCAACCATAATTCGTTGTGGAAAAGTAAGGTTTTTCCAACACTTAACGAGTTTGTTTTTCAAAACTTTTATATGTTTGTATATCATTTTCATTATTTAGTATCTTATGTTTGATTTATGCAAAATAAGCTTTTTTATACATTTTTTAGTGATGTCATGAACTAATAGGCCAATGCGGGCCTATGGATGATCTAACGACTTCATTTAGTGTGGAGGACACCATTTCCACGCTTAGAAGATGAAGGACAACTACAACATCGCGACACCGAGGAGTGGTGTTGTAACAGCACATTTTTCAGTGAAATCAGAACAATGGTTTCGGGACCACAAATCCGATCTGAAAATAAAGTTTATTTTTATTTTATTATACGGTCCGTATTATGATAGACATGTCGTGTGAAAGTTTTGATATGAAAATTTGATTGATTAAGTGTTTAATTACGAGAAGGACTAAATCGCATAAAATGTGAAAGTCAAATTCTAGTAGCTATAAGGATTAAATAGCTATGGAATTCAAAACTAGAGGTCCTTATATGGTAATTAGACCATTAAAGAAAAGTATGTTTATTTTTGGTGACTCATCCATGGAAAAATTAGAAAAGAGTAGGGGCTAAATTAGAAATCACAAAAATTAAAAGATGATAATAAATTTAAAAGGAATTATCATCTTATTCTCATGTCTTCTCCCCAAATAATCTATGGAAACCCTAGGAAAGAGGAAGAAAACTTTCCAAGCTTAAAAAGGTAAGAAATCAAGTCTCATTTTTAGTAATTTTTATATTTTTGGAATAGGGATAGTCTAATCTATCTATTTAGGGGATTAATTAGAAAAGTTATCAAGGTATGAAATTTGTGTCATGGATGAATATGCTGAAAATTAGAAATTTATAGTAGAAAATGAAAGGTTGTGGTAGATAAACAACTTTTACAAAGTGATTTTTCATGAAAACATGATTTAGGGACTAAAATGTAAAGTTGTGAAATTTGATGAAAAATTCTAAATTTTTATGAATACATGTGTTGTAAATTTTGTAATGGGATTTTGGTTAGGCTTGGAATATGGATTGCACAAGTTTCATTTTCCAAGCCTAGGGACGAAATTAGAATTTATGAAAAAGTTAGGGGCAAAATGATAATTTTACCTATGACATAAATTGAGTCCATATGAATATGAAATGTGTGAAATTGATGATTAAAGTTATTTATCTAGATCCGGACAACACAAATTGAGGTTAGACTGAGGAAAAGAAAAGGTTCCGGATTATTAGACTATATACGCGAACAAGTGTCGAAGTAAGTTCGTGTAACTTAATCGAGCACATAATTATGTTAAATTGAATGTTGTGATTATATGAAATGTGATTATCATTTATGTGATTTACTTGGATGTTACAAATATGAGAAATTATTACATGCTTGAAAATGGTGAAAAGGGTTATGTCCCGATTGAATATTGAATTCCGATGAATATATCTGCTTTCCCAAAATGGATGAGGTCTTGTATTTGTTGTTGATGGATTTAGCTCGGACGAGTAGTCCTATTGACCTCATTATAGAAAAGATTTAGCCCGGACAGGTAATCCTGATATAATACCTCTCGAGTATATGTTATGATTAGGGTTTAGCCTGGACTGGTAATCCTAATTGAGCTCTTCTGAGCATACGTTATATAAAGGATTTAGCCTGGACTGGTAATCCTGTAATACGATATGTGGCTCGAGAGTGTGTTCCTTGATTAAGTGCCCTAATGGGTACCCTTGAATAAGAATTGACGGATTATTGAATCCTACACCTTGAGTGTACTACTTAAGCATCCATCAGAATTTCAATGATCCAACGGACACAACTCTTGACAGGGTATGAGAATTATGAGATGAAATGATAATGAATTGAAAGAATATTGCATGATGAGCTCATCTGTAACACCCTAAACCCGGCCCATTCACTACGACCGAATTTGAAATGCCACTGCGGAAAACGTTTGAAAAATATTTTGACTTAGGATTAAAAACATAAAAAAATTTATTGTCTTTAATAAATCATTGTATATTTAAAATTCCAAATAAAATCAAGTTGTTACCAATTTCCGGATTTAAAACTTTATATAAGTTATTATAATATAAATTGATTCAAAATATTTCCCATTATTAGCTAAATAATAATATAAACTTCAAAACCATAAATAAGGTCTCCAAATAGTTTAAGAGGCCCCTATTACATCAAATAAATACTTAAAAATACTGAAAAATATGTAAACAATTAAAAACATCTTCTGCATGGGCCACCTCGTATCCACTCCAACCCGGTCCAAGCTTTAAGCATCACCTGTAGGTTTGAGAAAAATTGGGTGAGTCAAACAGACTCAGTGCATAGTTATTTCATATGTCTCTACATATGGGCTTGGCCCATATCCACACAGTTCACATACAAAAATTATGCAATTATGAAGCCCATCCCAACCTAATGTCCATCCATCACACCTACCTTGGCAGACCCGCTGCCCAAGGCCGTGGCTAATCCACCGATCAACCAAGTGATCCCACATATCTTACCTTGGCAAACCTACTGCTCAAGGCCGTGGCAAAGCCACCGATCACATAAGTGATCCCACATATCAATCAGTCTACGGTGATGCACACAGCTATCAACCGCCGAGATGGGCACCTAGCCAACACCTCCCTTGATGAAGCACATAGCTACCTTCAAGCGCTAATGTAACACAAGGCTATCATTAGACCACGTACATAATGTACACCCTTTCCTTCTTTGTTCATCCCAAATCCCATGCATAGATATGTCATGCCACAATATCATTAAAATAAGCATACATCACCTGCTATCACAATTTCATACGTATACCATAGGAAACTTATTGTCATAAAGTACTGACCTGTTTAATCGCTTACCCACCATGGGTATCCACCCTTTTAGCCATTAATTCGGCTACCATGCACATCATATACATACATATAATAACACATTTAAACATTCAAGAGACAGTGCGATAACTACGCACCTTTTTGGCACAGTCTACTCAATCCCGAATACTTGCCCTACTTCTGTCGACTTGCCTCCTAAATAACCATAATAAAAATCGGTCACATTTAAACCCAAGATATAGCCTTTGACAGAAAGTCCTAGATCACTTACCTTGCTAACTAGATCCCGAAATGTCGGCTTGTTCCTGAAGTTGTCGAAATCCCCATCTAGCAAATGTTAGAATCGGCTAACTTAATAACCAATAAAGCTTATGGCCGAATAGTACATATAGGCTTACCTTGCTGAATTGAATCCAAGAGACTCCCTTAAGGCTCCTTCACGTTGCTACATAAAAGAAATACTTATTATGGCAATAAGAACATTCGACCATCCCTTAGAAACCAAGGCCATCCCTTGATTCGGCACCTTTTAAGAAAAGAATCCAAAACCGACTCCTAAAGGAGAAATACTTACCACCCAAGACACTTTCGGCTTCTCAAACTAGCGACAGGTGTAGGAGAATAATACCACTTGAAGATTCGGCTAACAATAAAAAGGAAGAAGCTTGAGACAAAGAAGTAGATTCGGCCAAGAAGCAAATAGGTTCAAAGTGATCAAAATTTCGTCTTTAATGCTCTCCACAAGGTTCGGCTAAGCTTTTAAAAAGGGTAACTGCATATTCGGCTATCAAGAGGAGTAGGTATGGAGTTGAAGAAAGGAAGAATGGGAGAAACTTAGGGGCATTCGGCTATGACGTCTAGAGGAAGAAAGATTGGTAAGGGAAGAAAAGAATACCCAAAACAATGATCCCTCCTATATACCCCTATATTCTCTCCATACCTCGCTTTCAAAATAAAATTAAATAAACTAAAGTCACCATTATCTTCTATCTATACTAAATAAAATAAATTCCCACTTATTCAAAATAATTTAAATAACCCCCATTCATCCACTATCTCAATATTTAAAACAAATAAAACAAAATCCCCAATTATCTACCCACTTAAAAAATAAAATAAACCCCCACTTATTCAAAATAAATTAAATAACCGACATCCATCCACTATCTTAATATTTAAAACAAATAAAACAAAATCCTCAATTATCTACCCACTTAAAATAAAATAATCCACACTTATTCAAAATAAATTAAATAACCCACATCCATCCACTATCTTAATATTTAAAACAAATAAAACAAAATCCTTAATTATCTACCCACTTAAAATAAATAAAAATAAAAACACACTTATGCTGCCATCAAGACTCGAACTCCAAACCTGCACCAAGCTTATGGCGTCATTTCTAGGCCCTTAAGTAGCGCCTTGCAGCCACTTTACCAAGGCCTGTTTCTTGTCCAAAAGCGCCTAAAATTTTCCTTAAGGCCTCCTTCACCTAGCTTCTCCTTTAGACTTAAAATTCTAATATTTTTCCAAAACTTCCTCCTACATCATTGGATTCTCAAAACCCTTAAAACACTCCCAACTACATACTAAGCCTTCTCTTACATGGATTATGCACTAACCGTATAACCCCTAATCTAGGATGTTACAGTTCTACCCCCCTTAAAAATAATTTCGTCCTCGAAATTACTTGGCTAAATAAACTTCTTCTCGCTACACTACGCTTATGCTGCGCACTCTGATTTTAATAAAACTAACACCTTTCCCTAGATACCATCTCAAGATTCGCATTCAAGGTTCCATACACTTCACTAGCAACATAAGAACGAACTAGCTCTATAACAATCAAAGCAAATAAGGGTACTCGAGAACCAAGGATCGTACCCGTTGTCACATCTGCCACATCCTCCTCGCGACGGCCAACTGCATAAACCAACCTTGGCTGCCTTGCATCAGAACCTTCAGCACCTCCACTTGGTGCTCCACGACCTCGGCCGGAACCATTTTCTCCATGGTTCAGACCACGACCCCTTGTCGCCTGCTGACCACCTCTGCCTGGCTGCACATAACCTTGGCCTGCTGTCCGAGCCCTATTCGGATCCTGAGGACAGTCTTTAATCAAGTGAGACTTAGACTTACATCTAAAACATTCCTGATTCCGGTTCCAGCACTCGCCAACATGACACCTTCCACACTGAGCACACGGACGGTCCAGATTTCAGGTAGCTGGCTTAGAAACACGAGTAGAATTCTCAACCCTCGGTCTTTTCTGAAGACTCTCAGATGATTCTGACGATCCAAAATTCCTCTTATCCCGGTTCCTATATCTATCTCTGTTCTGTCTTACAGAGTCCTTAATCCCTTCAGCTACCTTAGCCTTTTCTACCAACACGACAAACTCTCGCTCCTAATGTGGAGCTATCAACAATCTCAGGTCATCCCTTAGTCCGTCCTCAAACATGACACATCGCTCATGCTCCATAGCCACCACTCCTCGAGCATATCGACTTAACCTTAGGAATTCGGCCTCGTATTCCGCCACGGACTTGTTCCCTTGAACCAACCCCAAAAACGCCTTCCTTTGCGCATCAATATAATGGGTACCAATATACTTCTTTTGGTAAGCCGCCTTGACATATTCCCAAGTCAAATCCTCAGCTGTGGCACCATCCCAAACTGTGAGCCACCATTGATACGCTTCATCACGTAGCAGCGCCACCATTCCTTTCGCTTTCTCCTCAGGGGTCAGATCCAACTCATCCATGATCCATTCTGTCGTTTCCAACCAATACTCAGCCGTACTGGGTGCCACACCAGATACTCCACGGAACACTTCAGCTCCATTAGCTCGGAGTCGCTCGGGTACGGACTTCTTAGCTCTCATATTTCCACCTGCTCCAGCCACCATCTCTAAAACTCGCAGCACTGCCTGCGATACAGCATCATCCCCCGTCTGATCTTGCTGCTCAACACCAAAAGCTGGTGGTGGTACCTCATTCTCAGACCCTTGACCCGATCTAGCGGGTTCTGATACAGCCATTCTGCCTCTACCGCGTCCACGACGACTACGCCCCCTAGAACTCATTTTCTAACGTCGCAAATTTAATCTAATTAAGAAGTTTTATGCATTAGTACTTTTGTTCCACTTATTACCCCACGAACAGTTTTATGATAAGAAGTGTTTAGAGGTAATTCTTTCGATCAATCAAAGTTTCAGTTCAAGTTCATTATTCTAATTCAAAGAATCACATTCACATTCATCAATAAAGACACATTCATTCATCCGCGACACTTTCTTAAGCATTCCATCCATTTCCCCACCCAAGGGTAAATTCGTCATTTGTCCTATAGGGGTATTTTAGTAATAAATCGGGGTCAATTTGAAAATCACAAAAGTCATTTCAAAATTTTTCAAACTCATGGGTATTTTGAACGAAAGATTTTCCAAATCAAGGTATTGCAGAAATTTCAGAAATCGGGGTTATTTTGGTAATTTCGTAAACCAGGGGTAATTTGGTAAATTTTCCCGATTAGGGTATTTTAAATTTTCGCAAAATAGAGTTTTTGGACACTTTTGCAAAGTAAGAAAATTTTATTGAAATCGAGGGTAGTATGGTAAAAATAAAATTTCCAAGCTAGGGGCATTTTAGTAAATCTCCCAAATCAGGGTATCTTAACATTTCGCAAAACAGGGTTTTGGTATTTTGTAAAGTAAGAATATTTTCATAAAAGTCGAGGGTAATATGGTAATTTTATGAACCAAGGGCATTTTCGTAATTTTTCAACCAGGGGCATTTTTGTAATTTTTCAAATCGGAGGTATTTTGGAAAAATTTTCACAATAATTCTTTGCTACAATTAAAAGGTTAATTTAAGGATTTTAAAACTAGGGTTTTTTTTTTTTTGAAAACATGGCTAGTCCCTTTCGGGTTTTATTTATTGGGTTTAGCCCGTGAATAAGTCATCTTGGTTAGGGTGAACCGTTACTACGCACCAGGTAGGATTCGAGTAAAGAGAAGGTGAGTCGCTAGGACTGCTTAAATACCAAGCTCTTACTGAATCCACTCCTAGACATGCGCACAACAGTTGCCACACCTTAACTCGGCGACTTAATCACAGGTTTGTTTAATGGTCCTTAAGTCTTATGCACTTGTGTTTGAGTAGACTAGTCCTAGGGTTCAATAGATCCTAGTTCACTAATCTACGTTCCCATAATGCCCATATAATTCACATACAAATCACTTCAGCAGTCAAAGGTACTTACCTGGTGGACTTCAGGTCGGAGATACAGGTGCCATGCCAGAATAACCAGAAATAAAAGTCCATATTTTGAAAAGCCCATTTTTTGAAAACTATTTTCGGGCCCAAAACCTCAAAGCCGAGTTTTGAACCGGGCTCTGATACCAAACTGTAACACCCCAAACCCGGCCCATTCACTACGACCGAATTTGAAATGCCACTGCGGAAAACGTTTGAAAAATATTTTGACTTAGGATTAAAAACATAAAAAAAATTTATTGTCTTTAATAAATCGTTGTATATTTAAAATTCCAAATAAAATCAAGTTGTTACCAATTTCCGGATTTAAAACTTTATATAAGTTATTATAATATAAATTGATTCAAAATATTTCCCATTATTAGCTAAATAATAATATAAACTTCAAAACCATAAATAAAGTCTCCAAATAGTTTAAGAGGCCCCTATTACATCAAATAAATACTTAAAAATACTGAAAAATATGTAAACAATTAAAAACATCTTATGCATGGGCCACCTCGTATCCACTCCAACCCGGTCCAAGCTTTAAGCATCACCTGTAGGTTTGAGAAAAATTGGGTGAGTCAAACAGACTCAGTGCATAGTTATTTCATATGTCTCTACATATGGGCTTGGCCCATATCCACACAGTTCACATACAAAAATTATGCAATTATGAAGCCCATCCCAACCTAATGTCCATCCATCACACCTACCTTGGCAGACCCGCTGCCCAAGGCCGTGGCTAATCCACCGATCAACCAAGTGATCCCACATATCTTACCTTGGCAAACCTGCTGCTCAAGGCCGTGGCAAAGCCACCGATCACATAAGTGATCCCACATATCAATCAGTCTACGATGATGCACACAGCTATCAACCGCCGAGATGGGCACCTAGCCAACACCTCCCTTGATGAAGCACATAGCTACCATCAAGCGCTAATGTAGCACAAGGCTATCATTCGACCACGTACATAATGTACACCCTTTCCTTCTTTGTTCATCCCAAATCCCATGCATAGATATGTCATGCCACAATATCATTAAAATAAGCATACATCACCTGCTATCACAATTTCATACGTATACCATAGGAAACTTATTGTCATAAAGTACTGACCTGTTTAATCACTTACCTACCATGGGTATCCACCCTTTTAGCCATTAATTCGGCTACCATGCACATCATATACATACATATAATAACACATTTAAACATTCAAGAGACAGTGCGATAACTACGCACCTTTTTGGCACAGTCTACTTAATCCCGAATACTTGCCCTACTTCTGTCGACTTGCCCCCTAAATAACCATAATAAAAATCGGTCACATTTAAACCCAAGATATAGCCTTTGACCGAAAGTCCTAGATCACTTACCTTGCTAACTAGATCCCGAAATGTCGGCTTGTTCCTGAAGTTGTCGAAATCCCCATCTAGCAAATGTTAGAATCGGCTAACTTAATAACCAATAAAGCTTATGGCCGAATAGTACATATAGGCTTACCTTGCTGAATCGAATCCAAGAGACTCCCTTAAGGCTCCTTCACGTTGCTACATAAAAGAAATACTTATTATGGCAATAAGAACATTCGACCATCCCTTAGAAACCAAGGCCATCCCTTGATTCGGCACATTTTAAGAAAAGAATCCAAAACCGACTCCTAAAGGAGAAATACTTACCACCTAAGACACCTTCGGCTTCTCAAACTAGCGACAGGTGTAGGAGAATAATACCACTTGAAGATTCGGCTAACAATAAAAAAGAAGAAGCTTGAGACAAAGAAGTAGATTCGGCCAAGAAGGAAATAGGTTCAAAGTGATCAAAATTTCGTCTTTAATGCTCTCCACAAGGTTCGGCTAAGCTTTTAAAAAGGGTAACTGCATATTCGGCTATCAAGAGGAGTAGGTATGGAGTTGAAGAAGGGAAGAATGGGAGAAACTTAGGGGCATTCGGCTATGACGTCTAGAGGATCCCTCCTATTTATACCCCTATATTCTCTCCATGCCTCTCTTTCAAAATAAAATTAAATAAACTAAAGTCACCATTATCTTCTATTTATACTAAATAAAATAAATCCCCACTTATTCAAAATAATTTAAATAACCCCCATTCATCCACTATCTCAATATTTAAAACAAATAAAACAAAATCCCCAATTATCTACCCACTTAAAATAAATAAAATAAATCCCCACTTATTCAAAATAAATTAAATAACCCACATCCATCCACTATCTTAATATTTAAAACAAATAAAATAAAATCCTCAATTATCTACCCATTTAAAAAAAATAATCCACACTTATTCAAAATAAATTAAATAACCCACATCCATCCACTATCTTAATATTTAAAACAAATAAAACAAAATCCTTAATTATCTACCCACTTAAAATAAATAAAAATAAAAACACACTTATGCTGCCATCAAGACTCGAACTCCAGACCTGCACCAAGCTTATGGCGTCATTTCCAGGCCCTTAAGTAGCGCCTTGCAGCCACTTTACCAAGGCCTGTTTCTTGTCCAAAAGCGCCTAAAATTTTCCTTAAGGCCTCCTTCACCTAGCTTCTCCTTTAGACTTAAAATTCAAATATTTTTCCAAAACTTCCTCCTACATCATTGGATTCTCAAAACCCTTAAAACACTCCCAACTACATACTAAGCCTTCTCTTACATGGATTATGCACTAACCGCATAACCCCTAATCTAGGATGTTACATCATCTATGTTTACTTGATTGATATGAAGATTTTGGTGACTAACATGTTTGATTGAATGCATGTGTTTAGGCAATTTTGCTAGTGGATGAAAAACATGATATTGTATGCTTAGATTTAATAAACGGGATTGGTAAGTTTAGTTTTCGTTATATGAACTTACTAAGCATGTAATGCTTACTCCATTTTATTTTCCCTATTTTATAGTGCTCGGAAGCTTACGAAGGTTGGAGATCATTGGAGCATCGTCACACTATCAACTAGCTTATTTTGGTATAATGGCATGTATAGGACAACTTGGCCTTTAGTGGCTTGATAATGATGTTTGTAATCTAGCCATTGGAATAGATAGTAATGGTTGTTTTGATATACTTGTAATTTCATGTTATGGTAGCTATATATATATGTTAAATAGTTGATCAAATCATGTTTAACACATGGATTGAACCAAGGTAAGATAGTAAACATGTATGCATACAATGATATGCCATGTTGAATGATGGAAATTGCTTAATTTGAATGCTTGAAATGGTTGGAATGTGTTTGGCATGTTTTAGTGCAGGAAAATGGTAAATTTGGGTGACAAATGAGGCTAGGAAATGGCTTTATTTTGTCTACATGGGTAGTCACACGAGTGTGTGTCTAGACCGTGTGTGACTTACGGCCTGGTACATGGGCGTGTAGTTAGACCGTGTGTCCCCTCCACCTAAATTTTGAGAAATAGAATGCTCAGAATTGAGCACACGGGCGTGTGTCTCAGTCGTGTGTACCACATGGACGTGTGTCTTGGCCGTGTGAAACTTGCACCTAATTTTGAAATGAATTAATTAACCACACGGGCGTGTGGCATGGTCGTGACCACAAGTCAGAGAGTTACACGGGGTCAAACATGGCCTGCAGCACAAGCGTGTCCCTTGGACCATACGAGCGTGTGAGCCCTGCACCTTGAAAAATTTTTGAAAGTTCCCGAAAAATTCTTAGAGGTTTCGATTAAGTCCTGACTCGATTCTAATTCTCGTATTGGGCCTCGAGGGTTTATTTAAGAGACGTTATGAATGATTTTAGAATTTGAATACTAACTTGCAAACATTTATTTGTAAATGTTTTTGAATGTTCCAGTAATGCTCCATAACCCTGTTTCGATGACGGATACGAGTTAAGGGTGTTACAGGTGTTGCAACACCAGACTTCGATGCCATAATATTTACATTCGAAAGGCAGTGTCGGGACACCAAAACTGTGGTGTTGCAACACCAAGCAGCAATCAGGAATTTTAATTAAGGGTGTTTTTGTCAACATAATGCAATTTAATTAGTTTTTAGGGCTGTTAATCAAGCTTGATTAGGTCAAATTAGAAACTCTATAAATAAATGTGTTTAGCCCCAGGAGGGTTGGCCAAGTGAGCCACTTAGTTAGTTTTAGGTTTTTTTTTCAATATTTATTTTCTTTCAATATAGTCCAAAAATAGTGTTTGTTCTTATCTAACTTGGATTCAATTTTGATCCAAACTTTCAATTAAATAGTTTTTATTTATTTCTTCATGTTTCCCAATCACAATCAGAACTATCTTTGCAATTGTTAAAGGAAAGCCGAATTTCGCGCACAAATCGATAATGAAATGAAATTATTTTCTTATTCCCTTTTTTATTTAATTTGTTGTTTTGTATGATGAATATGAATTTAGGGATTATTGCATCTAGATCCATGAATGACTCGTTTCCTTAGGGAAATAAATAAATGAATGTGTGACTAATTAAAAGACGAATTAGGGTTCAAATCTAGTTAGTTGGTTTAAACTATGCGAGATTAAAACCAAGGAAGTGATAGCCTTAGGAAGTAATTTAGGATAAATGAGATCAAGAGATAAGTTTACCGAGTAAATCATAATTTATGCCGGTCAAGAAGGTAAGGTCGAGAGATAAGCTTGTATTGGTTGACTAGTTAGAGATGGAAAGGTAATAACTAATTAATTAATAGCTAACTCGATAAAACTTGAGTTCTTAAGTTAATTAGGAACACTGGACTGAGTTGATCTTTTGCCTGCTTAATTGGATTTAATTTTGATTGTTATTTGGTTGTCTTGATTTTATAAAATTTATGTTATTTTGGTTAATCACTTTTGTAACATGCCAAACCCGATCCCTTAAAGGGATCCAAGTAAGATGTGTCACTACTTAGAAATCCTTTATCTTCAAAACTATTTCTAGCGTAAACTTTGTAAAACTATAGCATTTGAAATAAACTTTTAATAAAAATATGGAAATTAAAGTATAAGTCAAATGGCGTATAAACTTTCAGCAAGATATTCTTATCAATCCAAAATATAATACTTTAAAACCATTCCATAAACTTTAATGAAACTTCATTAAATCATATTTCTTCAACATGACTCTTAAGTACAAATTCTTCTCAAAATACAATCAGACATCAACCCCATCATCAAGCATAATACAAATAAATAGATATCACACAGCAACAAATGTCTTCTGGCGTAATCCTTTAGAAAGTCTTCCTTCAACAGTAGGCCTGGGAAGGAAAGGGTAACGAGGTTAGTTCAAAATAATTTAATGAGTTCCACAAAGATTTTAAGCAAAATACTAATAGCACAAGTCAATCATTCAAAGGAATCTCTAAACAATATAGAGTACACCCAATGGTGCATACAAAACGCAAACAGACTCAATACGCCAATAGCGTGTCACACGGGCAAATATTATACGCCAACACAATATAACTTAGACATTCTATTTTCATGCTAGCCACATACCTAGAGTTCAAAGTCAGATTCATATCAGATGTTTCCGTTTCATTCATATATAGCTCCCTATTTTAGAATCCTTCAGTAGCATTTTTAATTGTGTTTTGCCAATCCGGGTTTGCAATATACAACTGCCCTACTGGAGGCTACACAACATATTTCCTTTAACTCTGTTTCCATTGATCAGTTCATATCACATCATTCTTTTCAGAAACAGATGGTAGTGGCTTAACATGAAAATGGCCCGTACTTCTTATCTCAGACAGACAGAGCTCAGATTAATAACTCTGGTCAAACAACCATTTTTCATACACACATACATTGATCATCCTTTACAAAGTAATAATACTTACCTTACAATATTATAAAGTAAATATAATAACAACACATGGAAGTAAAAAGGAACTCACTAGAAATATAGCAAAGTCTAAATAGCATGTCCTTTTCCTTTGTCAGTCAAACCTTCAATAGCTTCTTGAGCTAAAATAGGGAAAATTAAACATATCATATCACAACTCTATTGAATCTAAACATGTAACACCCCAAACCCGGCTTAGACGTTATGGCCGAATCTGGCGATGTCACATGGGAAATGTTTAAAAAAATGAGTTTTCAAGTAAAAACCATTCCAGTTATTAACTTTTATTTTGTCCGAAAAACGCAAATTCATCGTTAAGTTAAAAAGGTTCCTTCTTATTTAGTGAAAGTTTTGGAAAATGTCTTATTTTAGAAAATCTTTTCTGATTCTGAAAATCTTTCATTTTTAGTGAAAAATCAAGTTTTGTTGAGTTTGCAGTTTAAACATCCATAAATTATAAAACAGTTAAATTCCCAAATTAAAACCAAAAAGGTCCAACATCACAAAAATTACAACCAAAATCATGAACTAAAAATCAAAACAGAAAACCAGCGGAAGCATTTCAAAAGTTTTACGTGTGGCCACCGTCGAGTCCTCCGCTACACCGATCCGCCTAGTGCTGGGGATTTACCTGAACAGATTAAACAGAAAAGAGTGAGTTTCGCAACTCAGTGTGTAATCCCGACAGACATCATACATATCAAACACTCATCAGAAGTTAGAAATATTAGTCTAGAGCAGAAGCCCATTATAGAATCAGTTCGGGCCTAAACCCATTCAGATGCAAAATCATATATAGATTAGGGCTTTAGCCCAATCAGATGCAGAATCAAATATATACAAGGGTCTTAGCCCAATTAGATACAGAGTCAAATCAATTTATCAAAATCCTACCCACCAGCCTCTACACACCATCTCCGGCCAGCCCTACACACCATGTAGGGATAAAATCAACCCACCCATCTCTACACACCATATTGTACCAAAATGCGGCACATGAATTGAATAATGTAGCTGAGCTGCCAGATATCAGGCTTAAAAGCCTTCCAGAACACTTCCTCCACATAACATCAACCCCACCCCGTGCAATGCAACATACCAATATGACATGCAAACATGCAAATAACCTAACATACATTCAGTTCAGTACAGATGTCATATAGTCAGATCACATAAATAGGGGCCTATATAACACTTACCGACCCTACAGTAGGTTCACAGTCGACTTTGGCGACCCGTGCAACCTTACAACACTTTTCAGAAAAATGGGCTCACACGCCCATGTGCCCCACTTGGCCAAGTTGGCCTTGGCCGTGTGGATCACACGGCCTGGCCCAGAATTCCACACGCCCGTGTGGTTCACCTGTGTGCACCCACAAGTCCGTGTGGCCTACACGGCCCAATAGGTTGAGCCCGTGTGTCACACACGGCCTTGCCCAGCCATCACACGGCTGTGTCACTTCCACAAGGCCTGGCTCGTCGATTACACGGCCGTGTTGTGGCTCACAGCCTTGCACACGGCCTACCACAAGGCCGTGTGGCGTCGACAGAAATATTTTTCTACTTTCATCGATTCTCATTTTCTATGTTTCCAGGTACACACTAGGTTCGATTCTGACGCGTAATCACTCCTGAGCACTCCAGAACCTATAGTCAATAATAAAAAGCCCAATTTCAGTCACTTAATCCGAACTGCTACGAACAGACAATTCTCAAAAACCAACGCCAACCTTACCTCGTTTAAGCAACCCTGATTTTTCACAACCACTGTGTCAATTGCGATCCACCAGCCTATTAAATTGCGCCTAAAAAAAAGTGACTCTCGTCAACCGAATATTCATTGAATAAATCAAAAAGAACTCACTTATCACTTACCGAATAACACACGAAAAGCAGAGACGTGAAATGACGACGGGAAAGAGGTAAAAATTGAGTTTGGAGAATAAGAAAATGGTGTGGGGAAAAAAGGAAGCAATGGGGGAATTTCAGCTACAGCAAAAGAAAAAAATGGAATAAAAGGTGTAAGAGAAGATGGCAATTTTTTTTTCTTTGGAGAGAGGTTTGGTACCCTAAGTGTTTCACCAAATCCCCACTATATCAAAATCCTTAATTTTCTCCATCAAATTCTACTAACTAACCACTACTCGGAGTCCACTAATAGCACAACTCTAGCTGAACCTAGAGCAAAAATAACACTACTTGCCGTTGTAGAGAATCGAACACCAGACCTCCAGCATGCTAACACTCCACTTAACCACCAGACCAACAGGCCCATTATGTTATATTTAAAAACACTTATCGTTATAAGCCTACTTGCTAGAGATTGGGGTTATTCATATAAAAACAAAAATTTTCCCAAGTTAAGACTTGAACCCAAGACTTTTAAGGCACTCTAGAACAGTTAACCACTGAAGCAGATAGATATTTGTATCAATTAATTTCAGAAATGCCTACAAATATTTTTGTTCTCCAAAATCACATAAGCCGAAATTAAAGAAATTTGGGGCGTTACAACTCTACCCCCTAAAAGAAAATTTCATCCTCCAAATTTACCTGATCAGAAAAGGTGAGGATACTGTTGACGCATCAAATCCTCTTGCTCCCAAGTGGCCTCTTCAAGGCTATGATTCTGCCATAGCACTTTCACTAAGGGGATAGACTTCCTTCGCAGAACTTTAATGTCGCGATCCAGAATTTGGACTGGCTCCTCCTCAAACGTCAGATCTGGTCTAACCTCAGTGTCCTCCATCAGAACAATATGCGTGGGGTCAGAGCGGTAGCGTCTCAACATTAAAACGTGAAAACATCATGAATGCGATGCAACTCCGTAGGTAGTTCCAACTGATATGCAACTGGCCCCACTCATTTCAGAATACGGTACGACCCAATAAACCTAGGCTTAGCTTACCCTTTTGACCAAACATCAGAACCTTCTTCCATGGCGAGACCTTGAGAAAAACTAAGTCCCCCACAGAATACTCAATATCCTTTCTCTTCAGATCGGCATAGGACTTCTGCTTATCAGATGCTGCTTTCAGTCAATCTCGAATAAATTGGACCTTATCTTTAGTTTCAGAAACAAATTCTGGACCCAGAACACGTCGCTCACCCAACTCAGTCCAACATAAGGAAGTGGGACACTTACAACCATACAGGGCCTCGTAAGGTGCCATCTGCATGCTGGACTGATAGTTATTGTTGTAAGCGAACTCTGCCAATGGCAAATACTCCTCCCAACTGCCTCAAAAGTCTATAACACAACTCCTCAACATATCCTCTAGTACCTGAATCACCCTCTCTGACTGACCATCTGTCTGAGGATGGAAAGCAGTACTGAAGTCCAACCCTGAACCCAAATCCTCATCCAATTTCTTCCAGAACTGAGACGTGAAGCGAGGATCCCTATCGAAGATGATCGGGATAGGAACCCCATGCAATCTTACTATTTCAAATATATGCAGTTTAGCCAATTTCTGGAGAGAAAAGTCCGTCCTGACCGGAATAAAGTGAGCAAACTTGGTTAATCGATCCACGACGACCCAGACAAAATCATTCTTAATGGGTGTTAAAGGCAACCCACTAACGAAGTTCATCATTACTTGATCCCATTTCCACATCAGTATCTTTACCGACTGCAGCAACCCCGAAGGCAACTGATGCTCATCCTTAACCTGGTGACAAGTCAAACAGCGAGCAACGAAGTCAGTAACCTTACGCTTCAACCCTGGCCACTAGTACAACTCTCGAAGATCTCGATACATCTTGCTCCCGTTAGGATGCATAGCATAAGACTACTATGCACCTCCCTCAGAATCGACTATCGCAACTCCTCATCACTCAGTACACAAATTCGACCCCAGAAACAAAGTACCCCATCACTGTTAATACTAAAATCAGTAGCATCACCAGTCTCAACCTAACGAAAACACAACTCAAGAGACTTATCCCCCATCGTTTACCTCTAATCTGGTCAGTCCATGTAGGCTTAACTTGAAGTTTCGCTAACAGACTCCCATCGTTGAATAAACTGAGTCGAGCGAACATCGCTCTCAGATTGGTCATAGGCCTACGGCTCAAAGCATCTACTACCATATTGGCATTACTAGGATGGTACTTGATGGTGCAGTCATAATTCTTGAGCAGGTCAACCCATCTACACTGCCTAAGGTTTAACTCCTTCTGAGTGAGGAGATATTTGAGGCTTTTATGGTTAGTGTAGATAGTACACTTCTCACCGTACAGGTAGTGCCTCCAAATCTTTAAAGCAAAGACTATAGCAGCCAGTTCTAAATCATGCGTCGGATAGTTAGCCTCATGCGTCTTGAGCTGACGAGACGCATAAGCTACCACTTTATCATCCTGCATCAGAACGCAACCCAAACTCACATGCAATGCATTGCTGTATACCACGAAGTCTCTACCATGCTCTTGCTATATCAGAATAGGAGCCTGAGTCAGAATAGATTTGAGCTTCTCGAAGCTCTCTTGTTGCTTATTAGTCTAGACAAAGGGAACTCCCTTGCACAGAAGCTTGGTTAACTGTGCTACGATCAAGGAGAACCCTTCTACGAAGCGTCGATAATAACCTGCCAGCCCCAGAAAGCTACAAATTTTGGACACATTCTTCGGCTGTTTCCGATCCAACACAGCCTCAATCTTATGAGGATCAACATGAATCCCCTTCACAGAAACCACATGTCCTAAAAAGGTTACTTCCCGGAGCCAGAATTCACATTTACTGAACTTTGCATACAACTATTTCTCATGAAAAATCTATACTACCACTCCGAAATGCTTATCGTGCTCGTCCTCAATCTTAGAATACACTAGGATAACATCGATGAATACCACCACAAACTGGTCCAGATAAGGCTGGAACACAAGGTTTATCAAATCCATAAATGCCACTACTGCATTGGTCAACCCAAAACACATAACCAGGAACTCGTAATGTCCATAATGAGTCTTAAATGTTGCCTTATACACATCGGCCTCAACCCTCAATTGATGATATCCTGAATGTAGATCAATCTTGGAGAACATAGAAGCCCCTCTAAACTGGTCAAATAGATCATCTATCCTTGGAAGTGGGTACTTATTCTTGATTGTCAGTTTGTTCAACTGTCGATAATCGATACACATCCTCATTGTCCTATCTTTCTTCTTCACAAACAACACCGGTGCTCCTCACGGAGAAACACTGGGATGAATGAACCTACAATCCAGTAACTCTTGAATCTGAGCCTTAAGTTCCACAAGCTCCTTCGGTTCCATTTTATAGGGAGCAATGGGCACCGGAGCTGTACCAAGAAGGAGCTTAATCTCAAACTTTACTTCACGGTTCGGAGGCAGACCCAGTAGTTCCTCAGGAAAAACATCCAGAAAGTCCCTCACGGTTCTGATGTCCTTAACCGAAGAGTTCCCAGAGTCAGAAATACTAATGTAGGCCAAGAATGCCTCACACCCTTTCCTCACTAACTTTTCTACCATCAACGTAGAAATCACACTAGTCAGATAGTCTCTTCGTTCCCCAATTACAACTACCTCACTGTCCTCCTCGATTCTCAAAACAACACTTTTTGTCGCACAACCCAAACTTACCCGGTGTTTAACCAGCCAGTCCATTCCCAAAATCAAATCAAACTCCCCAAATGAAAGCTCCATCATATCAGCTAGAAATACTGTCCCTTGTACCTCTAACGGGATATCTCTAAACAATTTACTCACTCAGATAGATTGCCCCAACAGACTCACAATAGTTACCTCAATAAAAGTACTTTCAACCAGAATCCCAAGGTTTCAGACACAGTACTGGCTACGTAAGAGTGTGTCAAGCCTATGTCTATCAATGCCAAATAAGGTGTATTATAAATTAAAAACGTACCCGTGATGACGTTTGCAGCATCTCGGTCCTCACATCAATAGGCATCATAAACCAATGCGGGCTGCCTTGCCTCAGTCGATCTAGCACCTCTGCCCGGTGTCTCTGTTCTCGACCCATGCCTTTACCACCCCTAGCCTAACCTCGGCCCCTAGGTGGTTACTGAACTACTCTAGGTGGCTGAGTAGCACCAGTAACTGAAGCTTGCATATGATTAGTTCTCAACGGCAATCCCGAATACGATGCTCAGTTGACCTACATCTCAAACATGCCCCAGTCGTCCTCCAACGTTCGCCTGAATGGCGTCTACCACAATGCCCACAAAGCGCCACCCCAGTAGGTGCAACAGAAGGCCCAACTCTCACTGGCCCATCAGATTTGGCTTTTTCTTAGGCCTTATCACAGGACTCGAGGGCTCTGATTCCCTCTTATTCTTTCCTCTCTCTCTCGATTTTGGCGCTCAGCGCGCTTAACTTCTTCGGTGATCTTCGTTTTCTCAACCAGTGTAGCAAACTCACGCTCCCTTTGTGGAGCTATCAGAACTCGCAAACTGTCCCTGAGGCAATCCTCGAAGCAGACACATCTCTTATATTCGGTCGCCACCATGCCACACACATATCGGCTCAATCTCAGAAACTCGACCTCATACTCGGCCACTGTAAGGTCTCCCTAGGTGAGATTAAGAAACTCACGTCTCCTAGCGTCAATGTAGCTGGGCTGAGTGCCTTCCTTAACCGTCAGCCACCATTGGTAAGCTTCATCGTGAAGTAGAGAAATAGGCCCCTTAAGCTTCTGCTCTGTAGTAAAGTTCAGGTCATCCATAATTCCTTCTGTGGCCTCCATCCAATATTCAGCCACATTATGGGCGACTACACTGACCCCCTGAATAACTCATCCCCATTGGAATAGAGTTGTTCCATGACTGACCCTCGGCCCCTAGATCCAATGTTGGGCCCAGCGACCATCTCTAATATCCTCAGCATGGCCTGGGACAGTGCGTCGTCCCCAGCCATGAGTCTCGAAACCCAGTCTCTATCGTAGGTGATATCGATGTCTCACTAGTATCCAGATTAGGCAGATTTATAGATGATGAGGACCCAGCTTGAGCCCATCTACGGCCTCTATCACGGCCTCTAGTACCCCATCCGCGAGTACCTCTTGTGCTCATCGTAAATTTGGTGTTTATCTATATTAATAGTTTTATGCATTAGATTACAATTCCAATATTCATTAATAGATATTTTATGTAGACAATATCAAAAGTTCGAAATTTGTTATCGCGAATCGCAGTCTCACTACGGTTTTCAGTTTCGCTACAGTTTTCAATTTACACTACCTAAAGTGTTTTCAGTACAGTATACTACCATGGCTGTTCCAAACATGCTAGTAGTATATTTAAACAAATCTAAACAGAATTTCAAAACACTTACAAGATCAACACCGCAAACTGGTATACCACATACCAAGTCCAAAAAATATTTCAAATCACTTAAAAATCTTTTCTTTAAAACCAATCATTAAAACCTAATCCTCAGCTAATTTTTGCAACCTAACTCTGATACGACTAATGTAACACCCTAAACCCGGCCTAGACGTTATGGTTGAATCTGGCGATGTCACATGAGAAGTGTTTAAAAAATGAGTTGTCAAGTAAAAACTATTTCAGATATTAACTTTTATTTAGTCCAGAAAACACAAATTCATCGTTAAGTTAAACAGGGTCCTTCTTATTTAGTGAAAGCTTTGGAAAATATCTTATTTTAGAAAACCATTTTTGATTTCAAAAATCTTTCATTTTTAGTGAAAAATCAAGTTCTGTTGAGTTTGCAGTTTAAACATCCATAAATTATAAAAAAAATTAAATTCCCAAACTAAAACCAAAAAGGTCCAGTGTCCCAAAAATTAAAACAAAATTCATGAACTAAAAATCAAAACAGAAAACCAGAGGAAGCATTTCAAAAGTTTTACGTGTGGCCACCGTCGAGTCCTCCGCTACACCGATCCGCCTAGTGCTGGGGATTACCTGAACAGATTAAACAGAAAAGAGTGAGTTTTTGCAACTTAGTGTGTAATCCCCACAGACATCATACATATCAAACACTCATCAGAAGTTAGAAATATCAGTCTAGAGCAGAAGCCCATTACAGAATCAGTTCGGGCCTCAGCCCATTCAGATGCAAAATCAGATATAGATTAGGGCCTTAGCCCAATCAGATGCAGAATCAAATATATACAAGGGCCTTAGCCCAACCGGATACAGAATTAGATCAGTTTATCAAAATCCTACCCACCAACCTCTACCCACCATCTCCGTCCAGCCCTACACACCATGTGGGGATAAAATCAACCCACCCATCCCTACATACCATATTTTACCAAAATGCAGCACATGAACAGAATAATGCAGTTGAGCTACAAGATATCAGGCTTAAGAGCTTTCCAGAACACTTTCTCCGCATAACATCAACCCCCCGATGCAATGCAACATACCAATATGACATGCAATCATGCAAATAACCTTACATACATTCAGTTCAGTTCAGATATCATATAGTCAGATCACATAAATAGGGGTCTAAATAACGCTTACCGACCCTAGAGTAGGTTCACAGTCGACTTGGGGGACCCATGCAACCTTACAACACTTTTTAGAAAAATGGGCTCACAAGCTCATGTGGCCTGCCCGTGTGGGCCCGTAAGCCCATATGGCCCACTTGGTCCAAATTGGCCTTGGCCTTGTGGATCACACGGCCTGGCCCAGAATTCTACACGCCCGTGTAGTTCACTCGTGTGGGCCCACACGGCCCAATAGGTCAAGCCCGTGTGTCGTACACGGCCGTGTCACTTACGCAGGGCCTGGCTTGTCGATCACATGGTTGTGTTATGGCTTACAGCCTTACACACGGCCTACCTCACGTCCTACCACACGGCCATGTGGCATCGACAGAAGCGTTTTTCGACTTTTGTTGATTCTCATTTTATGTGTTTTTAGGTACAACCTAATTTTATTCCGACTCATAATCACTCCCAAGCACTCCAGAACCTATATTCAATAATAGAAAGCCCAATTTTGGTCACTTAATCCGAATTGCTACGAATAGACAATTCTCAAAAACCAACACCAACCTTACCGTGTTTAAGCAACCCTGATTTCACACAACCACAGCGTCTATTGGGATCCACCAAACCCTAAACCCTAAACAAAAAGTGACTCTCATCAACCAAATATTCATTGAATAAATCGAAAAGAACTCACTTTTCACTTATCGAATAACACACAAAAATCAGATACGTGAAATGACGACGGGAAAGTGGCAAAATTGAGTTTGGAGAACAAGGAAATGGTGTGGGAAAAAAAACGGTAGCAATGGGGAATTTCAGCTACAGCAAAAGAAGAAATGGAAGAAAAGGGAGAAGAGAAGATGTCAGTTTTTCTTTCTCTGGAGAGAATTTTGGTACCCCAAGTGTTTCACCAAATCCCCACTATATCAAAACCCTTAATTTTCTCCATCAAATTCTACTAACTACCCACTACTTGGAGTCCACTTATAGCACAACTCTAGCCGAACCTAGAGCAAAAATAACACTACTTGCCATCGCAGAGAATCGAACACCAGACCTCCAGCATGCTAACACTCCACTTAACCACCAAACCAATAGACCCATTCTATTATATTTAAAGAAACTTATCTTTATAAGCCTAGTGGCTAGAGATAGGGGTTATTCTTATAAAAAAAATTTGCCCAAGTCAAGGCTTGAACCCAAGACTTCTCAAACAGTCCCAGAACACTTAACCACTAAAGTAGACAGATATTTGTGTCAATTAATTTCAGAAACACCTACAAATATTTTTGTGCTCCTAAATCACATAAGCCGAAATTAAAGAAATTTGGGGCGTTACAAAACATACATGCAAGAAACATCAACATTTAACCCAAAACTAGGAATTTCCTTCCTTACACACCAAACCAACACTTATGCATGTAGAATCAAAAAGGCATAAATAACTTCAAAAATATCTTAAGGTTATTCAGAAATTACCAATACACTATGGAAAATGTATAAGTTGGCTGACTACAGTGAACCCATGATGGGCGTTGGAACCCCCAAAAATAATTCTTACAAAATAACTCTAAATAGTAGTAAAGAGTGGTACTAGGGTCGAGTCCACAGGGATTAGTATTATAATCAACTTTTGCATTTAACTTGTGATCAGAATTTCTATCGTGTCGATAGTCGTGGCTATAGTTGTTCCCACGACTCCAAACGGACCTGCTAAAAATAAATATATAAATCAGGGGAGTTTTGAAATGTTTAAAAATTAAATAAATAAAATAGCGTAAGTAAACAATTAAATAAATTGGAAATAAATTAAATTGGGAAATGAATTTGGATTTTGTAAACAGAGATAATAAACCTTAGCCCTAAACTCGGTTATAACAGCCTATTTTTCAGTGAAATCGGAACAGTGGTTTCGGGACCAAAAATTTGATCTGAAAATAAAATTTATTTTTCTTTTATTATATGGTCCGTATTATTATAGTCAAGTCGTATGAAAATTTTGATAGAAAAATTTTATCTATTAAGTGCTTAATTACGAGAAGGACTAAATCGCATAAAATGCGAAAGTTGAATTCTAGTAGCTATAAGGATTAAATATCTATGTAATTCAAAAATAGAGGTCCTTATATGATAATTAGACCATTAAATAAAAGTATGTAGAATTTTGGTGATTCATCCATGGAAAATTTAGAAAAGGCAAAGGACTAAATTGGAGATCAATAAAATTAAAAGATGAAAAATAATTAAAAAGGAAATTATCATCTTTTTATTCATCTTCTTCCCTAAAAGTTTTATGGAAACCCTAGGAGAAAGGATGAAAACTTTTCAAGCTCAATAAGGTATGAAATCAAGTCCTGTTTTTAATTATTTTTATATTTTTAGAATCGAGATAGTCTAATCTATCCATTTGGGGGATTAATTTGAAAAGTTTTCAAGGTATGAAATTTGGGTCATGGATATGCTGAAAATTAGAAATTTATGGTAGAAAATGAAAGATTGTTGGTGGATAAACAACTTTTACAAAGTGAAAAATGTAAAGTTATAAAATTTGATCAAAAATTCTAAATTTTTATGAATACATGTGCTGTAAATTTTGTAATGGGGCTTTGGTTAGGCTTGGAATAGGGAGAAATTTGCACAAGTTTCATTTTCCGAGCCTAAGGACGAAAATGGAATTTATGGAAAAGTTAGGGGTAAAATGGTAATTTTGCCAAGAACATAATTTAAGTCCCAATGAGTATAAAATGTATAAAATTGACGATTAAAGTTTTTTATATAGATCTGAACAACTCAAATTTGAGGTTAGATCGAGGAAAGGAAAAGGTTTTGGATTATTAGATTTAATACATGAACAAGGGTCGAGGTAAGTTCATGTAACTCAATGATGTATTTGTGTGTAATGTAATTAATATTGATGTGCATTACATGTATGCTATGATAGAAAATTTAATACATGCTTATAATGGTGAAAAAGGGGTAAGTCCTGATTGAATATTGAATTCTGATGAATATACGCGCTTTCCCGAAATGGATGAGGTCTGGTATTTGTTGCGGACGGGATTTAGCTCAGATGAGTAATCTTATTGACCTCATTATAGAAAAGATTTAGCCTGGATGGGTAATCCTGATATAATACCTCTGGAGTATACGTTATGATTAGGGTTTAGCCTGGACTGGTAATCCTAATCAAGGTCTTCTGAGCATACGTTATATAAAGGATTTAGCTTGGACTAGTAATCCTGTTATATGATATGCGGCTCGAGGGTGTGTTCCTTGGTTAAGTGCCCTAATGGGTACCCTTGAATAAGAATTGACGGATTATCAACTCGTACACCTCGAGTGTACTACCTGAGTATCCTTCGAAAATTCAATGATTCAACGGACATAACTCTTGACCTGGTATGAGGATTATAAGATGAAATGATAATGACTTGAAAGAATATTGCTTGATGAGCTTATTTATGTTTACTTGATTGATATGAAGATTTTGGTGACAAACATGTTTAATTGAGTGCATGTGTTTAGGCAATATTGCTAATGGATGGAAAACATGATATTGTATGCTTAGATTTAATAAACGGGATTGGTAAGTTTAGTTTCCGTTATACGAACTTACTAAGCATTAATGCTTGCTCCGTTTGTTTTCACTATTTTATAGTGCTCGGAAGCTCGCGAAGGTTGGAGATCATTGGAGCATCGTCACACTATTAACTAGTCATTTTAGGTATACTTAGTAAAATCATTTTGGTATAATGGCATGTATAGGACAACTTGGCCATAAGTGGCTTGAAAATGATGTTTTTAACCTAGCCATTGGAATGGCTAGTAATGGTTCATTTTGGTATGACTAAGTAGGTTATTATGATATATATACCCATGTGTTATGTTAAGTATATGTGATCAAATGTTGTTAATGTCTAAGTTTAAACCAAGGTAAATTTATAAACACTTGTGCTTGAAATGATATGCCATGTTGAATGATGGAATTGCTTATTTTGAATGCTTGAATTGGTTGGTATTGGATGTGTGTTTCAAGTGCAGGTCTTCAGTGTGATTTTGGGTGAAAAATGAAGCTAGAAATGGCTTTATTTTGACCACACGGGCGTGTTTCTAGACCGTGTGTGACACACGGCTGAGTAATGGGCATGTAGCCGTGTGTCCCCTGCACCATAATTTTGAGAAACAAAATGCTCAGAATTGAGCACATGGGCAGACACACAGTTGTGTATCTCAGCCGTGTGTGCTACATGGGCGTGTGTCTTGGCCGTGTGAAACCTGCACCTAATTCGAATTAAATTAATTAACCACACGGCCTAGCACATAGGCTGTGGCATGGCCATATGGCACAAGTCAGAGAACAACCTAAATCGGACATGGCCTGTAGCACGAGCATGTCCCTTGGACCACACATGTAACAGCCTGATTTAGAGGCTAGTCAAAACAGTGGTTTCAAGACCACTAAACCGAGGTCGAGGAAAATTATTTTGACGTTGTTTTATGTGTTGTAGCATAATTATATGGATGCATGAAAATTCTGGTGCTTTAATCTTTATGATTTCATGCTTAATTGTGAAAAAGGACTAAATCTCATAAAGTGAAAAAGTTTTATTTTTCACGGTAGAGTTGTCAAATAGCCGTAGAATGATAAATTAGAGGACCTTAAAGTTCAATTAGGCCATTAGGGGGGCATGGCCGGCCTCAGGAATGAAGTGAGACAATAGTATTAAATGTTGGTCAAATTTGGTGGAGATTAGGTGATAAAAAAATTGACTAAAATAAGACAAAAAGATGAGATATCATCTTTTACCATTCCTTCTTCTTCTACCACCGAAATTTGAAGAGAGAATAGGGGTCTTTAAAGTTCAAAATTTCAGCTACATTTTATCCTTGCTAGTAAGTCAATTTGATGATTATTTTTGATGATTTTTTGTGTTTTTGGAGTCCCCAAAGCTCAAGCTAGCTATTGAGGGGACTAATTTGTGACATGGTTGAAAGTCTAGGGACTTACCATGAGAGAGATTATGTTGCTAGTTGAGTTCATGAAAGAAAATGAATGTTAGGAAGATGAGGAAGAACTTTTGTGAAGGGTGTTAACATGAAAACACCTAAATAGGACTTAAATGCAAAGAATGACTTTGTGTCATAAATGCATGAAATGGTTGGAATGGTGAGTAGTTGTAAGAGAAATAAATGTTCAGCTAGGCTTAATTATTGATAAAATGTGTTGAAAAATGATTTACGAGCTTAGAGGCAAAATTGTAATTTTGCCATAGTGCAAGGGCAAAATGGTTATTTTTGCGTAAGTGTAGAAATTGATGCATTATGATCATAGAATGATCTAAATGAGTGAATGTTATTGTTATAGATCAAGAAGAGCGCGGAATTAACCTTGACTGGGGAAAAGGCAAGGTCACGGATTAAACCATTAGTTGATGCATTTTACACCGAGGTAAGTTTATGCGTAAACGATACATTTTTATATACATTGTTGTTGCTAACTAGTGTATAGCAAAATTGAGTACATGTATGATTCAATTGGATTTAATGTGGTAGTGATTGAATAACTTTAGTATGAATGATGGAACGGATATGTAAGTGTGTGTTATATCAATACTTGATGGTGGGCTAGGTACGATACCACCATAATACTTAATTACGATGGGCTATGTGCGATATCATCGTCTATTTATCATTTGGTGGGCTATGTGTGATACCACCGTAACTAACCTCTGGGTGGGTTATATGCGATACCACCCCAAATAAATTATGGTGGGCTAAGTGCGAAACCACCAAGAAATCGATCTTTAGTAGTTGATAAATAGATCGTGATGTGTTGATTATGTAATATTGTGATGCTAAATGCAGGGAGTTATGCTAATGAATGCATACATTGATCTTATTACATGGTTGGAAGGTGGAAATGGGAAGAATGAGGAAGCATGATTACGAATGTGGATTTTTTCTTGTTTAGTATGTATTGCTATATAATTGTTTACATGTAAACTTACTAAGCTTAAAGCTTACTCCCCTTTCTTTCCCTTGTTTTATAGAGTTTAAGAGTCGAGCCGGGATACACTGATAACTAGAAGACCGCCCACACTATCTGTTCACCTCGGTATATCTAGACTTAGTAATTTTTTATATGGCATGTATAAGGGCTAGACTAGTTAGATTATTTTGTTATTTTGGCCAAAGGTGTGTTGGCCCCTTGTTAAGATAACTATTTTGTATATTGCCATGGTTGATGGCTCACCTTATCATTTATGAAAATATAAAGTTATTCATGGAAGTTCATATTGAAATTATGAGTTGTTTGTTAGTATGGTGAATGGGTTCATGTGCTGTGAGCTAGAGGGATGCAAAAAGCTTGACAAATAGTCTTGTTCTGGTCCACATGGGTAGGCACACAGGCGTATGTCTAGGTCGTGTGTGACACACGGTCAGTACATGGGAGTGTGCCCAGGTCGTGTGAAGTCTGTACCTTGAAATTGGAATGTGAATAGCCACACGGTGGAAGCACACGGGCGTGCCCAGGCCGTGTGGATTAATCAGAGGTGACCACAGGCCAACCATATAGGCGTGTGTCCAGGTCGTGTGATTCAAGTCAGTGTCGACCACAGGCGTCGAATACGGGCATGTCATCTCCCCCACGGGCATGTGGCCCCTCTTCAGGAAAAATTTTCTTAAGTGTGTAAGAGATTCCAAATTATCTCAGAAATCTTTTGTAAATGTGTTAGAGATTCGTAGGTCCATTGTAAAGTCAATAGGCATATGAATGGAAAAGTTTTAACCTGGAATAAGTTTGATAATCCGAAAATGTATATTCGTGCGAGTTAAGTATGGTAAGGCCTCGTACTCGGTTCCAGCATAGAATACGGGTAAGGGGTGTTACATTTAGTGGTATCAGAGCTATGGTTTAGTCGGTTCTCGGACTATCATAGCGTGTGTAAGAGTCTAGCTATACATACCATAAGCGCATAATGATAGTGTGGTGGCTTCTGATGATTCTAAACCTTGTTTTTATGTAGTATATGGATCTCGATCAATCAGCTGCTGATGACGCAACTAGTAATGCGCCGGCTCCCGCGCAAGGGACCACGCCTGTGCATAGCGGACCTAAGACTAGGGGTCAGGGAGAATAAACCCGGGAAACCTTTCTCCAAATGATTAGTAATTGGTACACTGAGTATGTACGAGCAAATCCTAATGCTCAACCTCTTCCACCCCCTCCTATACCTCAGCCAGTTCCTGTGGCTCCGTAAGGTATAGAATTGGTGAGGACAACTAAGCCTTCGATAGACAAAATTCGAAAACAAAGGGCTGAGGACTTTCGAGCTAATATAGATGATGATATCGAACGTGTAATAGCCCAAATTTCAGTGGTGTTAGAAATAGTGGTTCGAGACCACCAAATCTGACAAATAAACTCGTAGACCATATTATTTAATATGTACAAGTCAAATGTAGTTTTTAAAATATTTTTAAAATAGTAAATTATGTTTTATAAAGATTTATTTGGTCAAGAAATCGAGAAAAAGAGGTATCGAGATCTCGGTGTTATAAACCGATCAAGTATTTTTATGAATATTTACGGAATGTCAATAAGTTAGTATTAAAATTTCGTTAGAAAATTTTGACGTTTGGGTGGTTAATTAAATAAAAAGGACTAAATTGAAAAAGGTGTAAAAGTTACTAGAAGGATTAAATAGATTAATTGTCAAATGAGGTAGGACCTCAAGTGAAAATAAGCCAAAGGAGATATTTTGGGCGGCAATAGCTGAGAAAAATCAGGAAATGGGTGAAATAAGGGCAAAATTGGAAAATTGCCAAAATTAGTTAAATAAAAATGGGACCAAATTGGAATATCTAGAATTCTCTTTATTTCTCTTCATTTTCTTCAGCTGAAAAACAGCCATGGGAGAGAGTTTCAAGCTGGTTTTCATACTCAAGCTTCATGTAAGTTTAATTCTTGCTTTCTCCTTAAAATTTCTATGTTTTTAGACTTTTACAATTGGGTCCAACTTACTATGTCATTAGTTTTTGATTCTATGGCTAATTTTTAAAGTTGATGTGGATTAGTGCTGGAAGAATATGATGAATAAATATTGAGTTGAAGCTTTAATTTTGTTATATGATGATTTTATCAAGTAAAATTGATGGAAATTAGTTTTAGGACCTAATTGTGAAAGAGTTGAAATTAAGGCCTAGTGTTAAAATTCTGATTTTTCAAAGGTTATGAAGTAGTTTAAAATGATAGAGAAAAGTATTAAATGAGAAAATTAGCTCAATTGAGGGGTTAATTGAGCAAGGATTGAATTGTATGAAATGTGGAATTTGAGACAAAATAGAAATCAACATGTTATACTAAAGCAGTTTTGGACAGCAGCAGTTGTCTAACTTTGAAAAATCATCAAAAATGGTATAAATTGAATTAGAAGTTGAGTGAGACATATAATTAAAGCTTGTTGCCTCTATTTTCATATAAAAGAAACAGAGCAAGCAAAGGAAGTCTACGTTTTGAGATATTTAAATTTTGGTAAGACTGGTTTAGAATAACTTCGTGAGCCCCTGTTCTTACTTTAGAAATTCACTAAAAATTGTACAAAAAGAATTATGAGTTATAATTTATATGTATGTATTCCGTAGTGAGTCTATTTTCATTAGAAATAATCAGAAACACTATGAAAATTGTACTATGAGATAATTGATTTTTAGTGAAGAGAGGTCAGAGTAGTAGGACTGTGTAACAGGAGAGAACTTAACTAATAAACTGTACTAATTGGCCACACCAAAAATTCTGGAAAAATTATGGTTAGAAGATATGTGAGTCTATTTTCAAATAAAATTAATGGATCTTAATTTGGAGTTCTGTAGCTCAAGATAAAAATAATATAGTGACTATGACACGGATGGAAAGCTTGAATATCCACATAAGTAAATAGTGAAAATTATAGATAATGTTACTTACAAGTGTGTTGTTTATACTAAGGATGTGAATGGAGAGGAGGGGGAGGAAAAATAATAAATGAATGACTTGTGAATAAATTGATCACATGCTCGATTATAATTGATAAACGTTGAGGTAGAAATGATATAATGTTTTATTTCAAATATTTATTATGAAACTAAGATTACCGTTATGGTATAAAAATCGAATTGTAAGTTTGTGTAACTTGAATTATATTCTTAAATGCTTGAAATGTATGTTATTGATATGAATATAATTTGAATGTTCATTGTATGAAAGTTGACGAAACATTGATATATTTGATAAAAAGGGGAAGAAATCCCGATTGAATGAAAGGAAAATTCGATGGATCTCTAAAAAGGAATTGACGGTAAAAAGGATCTAGCCCGAACGGGTGATCCTATCCCGATATAGCCCTCCCGAAGAATATGTGTGAAAAGGATCTAGCCCGGACGGGTGATCCTGATATAGCCCTCCCAAAGAATATGTGGAAAATGGATTTAGCCCGGACGGGTAATCCGAATTAGGGTCTGAATTTAGCCTGGACTGGTAATTCAGATCCAAGCTCATTAGAGTAATTGTCGTTGCAGGGGATTTAGCCTGGACTGGTAATCTCGACAATACTCTATGAGTTTATATTACAGGGGATTTAGCCTGGACTGGTAATCCCGCTGTAAGAATGAGGTTCGCGGGAGTGTGCTCTCTTATATTACAGGGGATTTAGCTTGGACTGGTAACCCCGCTGTAAGGATGAGGTTCGCGGGAGTGTGCTCTCTGAAACGAAAATGTGCGCACATGAATATGAATTGACGGACCCAAATTTGTACACTAAAAGTGTACCTATGAAAATCCATCGAAAATTCCAAGAAATTCAACGGGATAAATATGGAAAAATATCAAGGGAATGGAAATCATGGTATATATTATGTGATATAAGGAAATACGAGTTAATGAGACATGAACGTAGAACTTGGTTGACGAATGAGTTCATTTGTGATTATATATTTGTACATCCTTGAGTCTATTATCTGTATGAATTGGTATTCCAAATGAATTAATGAGAAGAGTTCTAATATGAAATAATCTTAATTCTAAATGAAATATTATGAAAACGTATTTGAAATACATTGGTATGTCTTGTATATGTTATTTGAGTTCATAATGTGCAAAGTAATGTATGTGGAAATATGAGATAATGATACTTGTACATGGAATTTATTGGTGGATACGTACATCCAAATTTATATGATAGATTGTAGTGAACATTGAAATTGGGCTCAATAAGTGATTTGTCAATTTAAATTGTGATTGGCAGGAAGGGTTAGTGAATTGCATGTTTATGAATTGTTACATGTATTTGTCGAAATACAAGGAAATGATGGTAATTGATACATGGAAATATGAGACTATGATATATATAAAAACATGACATATGTTTGATAAATATGTTCATTCATAATTATGGAATGGTGCATCTCAAGTGCACTATATGTGTAAAGAAACTTTTATAGTCAATTTCGGTATTTGAGCGATAAATGGCTTAAATTGTCTGTGAGTATTTCGTACTCCTCGGTAATGCCTCATACTTTATTCCAGCAATGGATACGAGTAGGGGGTGTTACAGAACGGGCGGAGTTCTGGCTTGAGAACTCGATGAGGGTGTTTGAGGAACTCTCCTGTACACTTGAGGAGAGCTTAAAATGTGTCGTGTCTTTGCTGAGGGACTCGGCATACCATTGGTGGAAAACGTTGACATTAGTGGTTCCTAAGGAGAGAGTAACATTGGAGTTCTTTTTGGAGGAGTTTCGAAAGAAGTACATAAGTCAACGATTTGTTGACTAGAAACGGAAGGAATTCCTTGAGCTAAAGCAAGGAAAAATGACTGTGGCGGAATATGAGCGCGAATTTGTTAGGCTCAGTAAATACGCGCAAAAGTGCGTGTCTACAGAAGCCATTTTATACAAGAGGTTTGAAGATTGGTTGAATGGAGATGTCAAACTTTTAGTCGGGATTTTAGAGCTAAAAGAATTCGTGGTATTGGTGGATAGGGCCAGTAAGGCCGAAGAATTGAGTAAGGAAAAGAGGAAAGCTATGAGTGAGGCCCGAGATGCAAGAAAAAGATCGATGAGAAAATCCTACCAAGCTCAATCGAAGAGATCCAATGAGTAACTGGTACACGTACTCGGGTTCAAGAGTTCAGGCCACCTCGATGGCAAGTGTGGGCAATTCAAAGTCCAAACCAGAGTGCCCAAGTTGTGGTAGACATCAGACTGGGGAGTGTTGGGCAAATAATCAGAATTGTTATAAGTGTGGGTCCCTTGACCATTTCATCCGAAACTGCCCCGAAAGGGATGACAAGGAGAAGAAGCAAGAGATAAGGTTAAGCAGTGTATCCTCTAAGGGTAGACCACAAAAGAACCTGGGAAGTGGGGCTAGTAGTAGAGGTGTGTCACGAGACTCTGCTGTGACGCCAGAGGGTCGAGCACCTACCAGGACTTATGCCATTTGCGCTCGCGAAGAGGCATCATCGCCAGATGTAATAACGGGTACTTTCTCTCTTCATAACACCTTTGTTATTGCTTTGATTGACCCGAGGTCTACCTATTCTTATATTTGTATGAGATTGGCATCTAGTTTGAGTATGACTATTGAGTCTACGAAATTTGTAGTAAAGTTGTCAAACCCGTTAGGTAGACACGTGTTAGTTGACAAGGTGTGTAGAAATTGTCCTTTGACAATTAAGGGTCATTGTTTTCCGGCAAACCTTATGTTGTTGCCGTTTGATGAATTTGGTTTGATTCTTTGCATGGATTGGTTGACTACCCATAGTGTTTTAGTGAACTGTGATAGTAAATTTATTGAATTGAAATGTGAAAATAGAGATGTTATTCGGGTTGAATCAAGGGGGTCAGATAGTTTACCGGTGATGATTTCTTCCATGGTGGCTGAGAAATATTTGAGAAAAGGGTATGAATCTTATCTCACTTTCATGTTAAATACTCAAGAGTCTGAAGCAAAGATTGAAACAGTGTCGGTTGTATGTGAGTATTCGGATGTATTCCCGGAAGAGTTACCCGGATTACCTCCAGTTAGAGAAGTAGAGATCAGAATTGAGTTGGTTCCAAGAATGGCAACTATTTCAATTACTCCGTATAGGATGGCCCCATTAGAGTTGAAGGAACTGAAGGTTCAGTTGCAAGAGTTGACGGATAAGGGTTTTGCGAGACTGAACTATTCATCATGGGGCGCTCCGGTACTATTTGTGAAGAAGAAATATGGGTCAATGAGATTGTGGTTGACTACAGATAGCTCAACAAAGTGACTGTGAAGAACAAGTATCCCTTACCAAGGATAGATGATCTATTTGATCAACTAAAGGGGGTTACAGTGTTCTTCAAGATTGACCTGAGATCCGGTTATTACCAGTTGAGGGTTAGGGAGCGAGATGTGTTAAAAACAGCATTCCGAACGAGGTATGGCCATTATGAGTTTCAGGTCATGCCGTTCAAATTAACGAATGCTCCTGCGGTTTTTATGGACTTAATGAATTGTGTCTTCCGACCGTATTTAGACAAGTTTGTAGTTGTCTTTATCGACGACATATTGATTTATTCTCAAGATAAGAGTGATCATGCGGAGCATCTAAAAATTGTTTTGTAGACTTTAAGTGTAACATCCTAAAATCTAAGGGTCTGTAAAATTTGTGCAACTGCATGTTATGCTGGTTTTATGTGTTGTTTAAAGGTGTTTAGGGGCCCTAGGGAGGCTTGGGGTCGAGTTTGAGCGCTGGTAAAATTTTGGGTTTTGGGCACTTAAGTAGGGAGAGCTAGTGGAAGCAGGATTTAAGCATAATTGGTTGTATTTTGTTAACACAAGAAGCAAGTGGCCTGGTGGGTGCCGTCACAAGGGAGCATGGAGGGGGGAGAGTGTTCGAATCCCACAGGCTACAAAGAGGAGTTTTTTTATGCTCAGGAGGGGGAGGAAGCTGAGTGTAGACCAAGCTCTGCAGGAGAGAGAGTGGACTTGGTCAAAATGTTTGAATAGGTGATGGAGAGTGAATTGTGGAGTACTTGGAGGAGTGGATCAAGGGATTTTGAGAGTGTGGGTGAGAGTTGGCCGAATATGGGAGTTGTGGGAGGTGAATTTCGGCTAGAGGTTGGCTTAGTGAAGCAAATTCGGCATTTGGGTAGTGGTAAGTAAGTAAATCGAAACCTTTTTGGTGTTGTGCCGAAATTCTCTAGTGCAATCTTAGTTTTCTTTCACATTTTCGGCATTTGTTGCTCAAGGATTTCGGGTATCTTTTGGTCATTAATTCTTCTCTTTGCTTAGCATTTTTTTTTGAATCTTTTGTTGCTTTTCTCCTTGCCGAAACCCCAACTCCCCATTTGATTCATTCTTTTTTCTTTGCAAACACTTTCACTTGTTGTTGTGATTGCCAAAATACCATAGCCGAATTCTCTTCTAACCACTTCTCTTCTTTTAGTCGAACCTCCTCTACATCTATCAATTCGACTTGTGTTTCTTTGTTTAATATTCATTTTAGTATAGCCTTCATAATCGAATCTCCTCTTACCCTTCATTGGAATCGATTCTTATTCTTTTGACATTAGCCGAATGCTAGTAGCCGCAAGTGGGGCGTTCTTGTGACCGTCGAACCCATTTTGTTTGTTCGAATTGTCTGTAATCACAAGGTAATGGTAATTCTTTCTCTTCTTTCTTTTCTTGTCGTTCTTATGTTTCACATAGCCGAAGTGGCTATTCCTCTTTCTTCTAGTCCTCGACTAATTCTTTATTTTCTTCTCTCAACATGGAATGTTTACTTCGATTTAATTCCATAGCCGAATCTGTTGTTGTTCGATTCCTCACTGATCAAGGTAGGGAGTTCTCTCTCTGGTTTCTTTTCATCTTTTCTCTTTTCGTTTCATTCTGCTATAATCGAACCTTCATCTCTGCCTAGGCCAATTGTATTAAGGATCAAGCTACCCTCTTCTCTGCTCATTAAACATTCAGAATCGGGAAGTCGTGGTAAGAGTTGAAACCCCTTGTTAGGCAACCACCATTTATCATTGTGGTACTTTACTGATCGAGATTTCTTCATGGAGGCAAGTGATAGCTAGTCTAAAGGGGTATCGATAAGGGAGCCTAAGGGGAATGGACTCGTAGCCCCTGCCCCCAAGTTCAAACGGCGTAGGGTGTCAGCGATTCGGGATTTTCCACCGGGTTGTGGAAGGGAGTCGCCATCTGGTTTGGATAAACAAATTGTAGTTGTTCGCGCTAGTAAGGGTAAGTGTTAGTAAATCGTGTGGTTAGATGTGGATTAAAGATCTCCCATTTCTATTGTTGTAAGTTAATTGTGTGTCATGTTGGCATAGGTCACGGCGATCGGGAGTGTATAGTTCTCCACGTAATCAGGTGTGTAATCTCACACCGTCATCACGTAGTTTCGTAATACGCTACAATGTTGGTAAAAACCAAATCACTATTATCCGCACGTTTAATAATCCGGAAAACTGCATGGAATCGAATAACTCGTTTTAATAACACCAGTTCTAACTTCTCTAAAATCATCGTTAACCGGCCGATTTACCAAAATGCCCTTAATGGGCCGATTTACCAAAATGCCCTTAGTAGGCCGATTTACCAAAATGCCTTAGTGGGCCGATTTACCAAAATGCCCTTAGTGGGTCGATTTACCAAAATGCCCTTAGTGGGTCGATTTACCAAAATGCCCCTGGGCTGCGAAATTGCTAAAATACCCTTGCTGGGTTGAATGTCTGTTATACCCTCTATAACGACCCAAAATCTGTGAGCACCGGAAAAGTGTGTTATCGGGCCTCTATCTTAGTAAATTGAGTTAGTAAATAATTATAAGGAGTAATTATGATTCTAATAGTATGTTTAATTGGATTTTTATTTAGTGAATTTAGCTTAATTAAGAGAAATTAGGAAAAAGGACTAAAGTGAATAAAGGGTAAAAGTTGAATTGTAGATTAAAAGAAAATAAAAAGGACTAAAATGGCAAATAGATCATTTAGCATATTTGAGGCGGCAAACATTAAAACAAAAATCTAATATTTTTGTTTAAGTTATAAATTATAAATATATTATTTTAGTTATAAACTATATTAAATTAATTTAAAGTAATTATATTATAAGATTTTTATATGATAAATGAGTTATGATTTTGACAAATGGATGGTGATAAAATAATACATGTGTAATTAAAATATGTATACAATTGCAGTTTATAGATTTAATTTACTTATTAATTAAGCATAAGATATTTATTATTTATTATTTATTATTTATTATTATTAAATTAAAAGATATTTAATAATTAAATGATTAGTATAAGATTTTTGGTTGGTAATAAATTATGATTTTGCCAAGTGTATGGTAAAGATAAAATACAAGTGTATTAATTTAAGTAGGTACATTTGTAATATTTTTATTTAATTAGTAAATAGATAATTATTATTAACTTAAATTAATAAAATGTTTATGAGATAAATAATTATATTATGAGATTTTTTTTGGTGATAGATAAATCATATGGTGACAATTGTATGGTATTGATGGTGTACAAATGTGAATATATGATTGAATATTTAATAGATATTTAGAATAAAAATATATTAATATATGTTAAACTAAGAAATAAAATAAAGAAAATAAATTATAAAAGAATAAACAAAAGAAAAGAAAAAGAAAGGATAAAGAACAAAGAGCATACGAAACAGGGGAAAGGAAGGAAGGAAAGAAAAGAAAAGGAAAAACTAGGGATTTAAAGCTTGAAGTTTAAATTGGTAAGTCAATCAAGTCCTATTATCTTAAATTTGATGTTTTAGTAGCTTTAAAGCAAGATTTTGATGAAACTAAGTTGATATTTTGAGAGTTTATAGGTTTTCAAGTATAGTTGATGTTGAAGAAAAAGATGAATTAGGGATTAAATTGAATGAAATTTAAGTTAGAATTAGTAAAAGAATTAAATTGTAAAGTAAGCTATAAGTTTTGTGTTAGAGGGATTAATTTGGAAGAAATTATAAATTAGAGTTTTATTATGAATAATAGTAGTCAAGTTGAATATGGAAGGAATTTAAGTAGAAACAAAGTATGAATTAAGTTAAGAAAATAAGTAAACTTAATTAGGATTAAATTGTAACATGAGTTATAAGAAAATAGTTTTAGGACAGCAGCAGTAGAGTAACTTTGAAAAAACACAAAAAATGGTAGAAATGGAACTAGGAGTTGAGTGAGATATGCAATTAAAGATTATCGAGTTTATTTTCATATGAAAGAAACATAGAAAGCAAAGAAATTCTGTATTTTGAGATATTTAGATTTTTGTGAGACTGGTTCAGAGTGATTTCGAGATCCTCTGTTATGAATTGGAAAAATCATTAAAAATTGTAAAAAAAAATAATTTTGGGATATAATTTATATGGTTAGATTCCTTGATGAGTCTATTTATAGAAGAAACAAACTAGAACATCATTTGAATTCTGTACAAAAAGATAATTAAATTTTAGAAAAGAGTGGTCGGAATTGTCAGACAACAGAAAATGGGTGATTTTAAAGAATAAACTGTACTTATTGGTTAAAAAACAAATTCTGAAATTTTATGGAAAGAAGATATGTAAGTCTAGTTTCATATAAAATTTACGGATCTTAATTTTCAATTCTGTAACCCAAGATATAAATAATTTAGTAAAAATGACTCAGGTAGACAGTCTTGACAGAATATATAAGTAAATAGTAGAATTATATATTATGGATGTGGAACGAAATGGAAGAGTAGGAATTGAATAAAAATTCTACTAATTATTAAATTAATACTGTAATTAATAATGTAAATTATTATTATTATTTTCGTAGCTAACAAGGAAAACGAGGCATCGGCATCCAAGGGAAAAGAAAAGATCGTTGAGGAGTAAACGCGTATTCCGGGTTTGTATTACTATAATTCAAATTATTTATTATTTAATGTTAAATTTAAATTATGTGTATGGTAAGTAAATAATAAGGTAAGTGGCTTTATTGAATTGAATGAGAAATATGTGTTATTATTGAATTATATTGTGGTTGGTGATTGGAAAAGTGTAATTGATATTGAAATTGAATTTGTTATGAAAATAAAAATGAAATTGAGAACTGAAATACCCTATTAACTAGTCTGGCTGAGCCGGATATAATTGGCATGCCATAGGATTTGGAAGAGTACGAGATTTATCGGCTTTGCCGATCAGGCACTTTATGTGTCGTATTTCAGGCACCTCGTGTGTCGTTTCAGGCACTTATGTGTCGTATACTGATCAGGTACTATGTACCATTTTAGGCACAATGTGCCGTTTTGGTGTGTTTGGGCTGGAATCCGTGTATCCGCTAAAGTCCGAGTCTGTTAATAGGGGTAACTAAAGGAAAGGTTAAATTGAATAAAATGAAATGGTTGAGCCATTGAAAGAAATGTGAAAATAGAACGTGAATTGAAAAATGTGGTTTGAATATGAGTATGAGAATGGAAAGCATGAACCATTGGTTCATGAGATGGATAATGGCTCAACATGAATGTGTATTATTTCAATTGTTATATAGTTCAAATTGAATTGTATGAATATATTGAGAATGACAAACTTATGTTTGAATTGGTTTAGTAAAATTAAAGTTATATGATTTAATGATATTATTTTTATGTTTATAATTTGAATTATGGTAATACCACTGTAACACCCCAAACCCGGCCCATACATCATGACCAGATCTGGTATGCTACGAGTTTAATGCTAAAAGCTTTACTTGGAATGGTTTTGAAAAAAACTTAGTCGTTTTTGTAGTTATTCATTAAATAGGTGACACTTGTAGAAAATCTTCATAATTTATTTTTCCAAAATAGGTGTTATTTAAATTATATTTGAAAATCCCATTTTGATTTCTTTAAGCATAAGTCTTTGATCATAAATTTTAAAAAAAATATATAAACAGTAACAAACATCAACTTATAACCTAAGCTATGGTGGCCTTATTACACCAAATAATTCCAAACTTAAAACTTAAAATAAAACGGATAGTGTAAAAACAAATAACTTGATGGCCCCTCGAGTCCATCTCGGCTCCCATGTCCACGATCTACTGCTCATCTGAAAGAGTAGAGGAAAAATGAAAGGGTGAGTCACCAAAACTCAGTGTATAAATCCTGAAACACACAACGACCTGAGGCCCACAAACACATTATGGGCCTTGGCCCACACATTATGGCAACAAGCATAAATACATTTTAACTGATAATGGTAAATGGCCCAACCCATCCTAAAGATCCATCCTCTACACACCAACCCGTACCAACCATCACACCTCGAGGATTTCTATAATCAACCCACCAACCGCCACACACCATATCGACAACCGTACTGCCTATTCCTATTAATCAGGAATCATTTAAGTGTGGCTTTGCCACCGATCACTATGTGACCTAACATTGAATTTCGTGGTTTAACCACCGATCACCAAATGACCTATCATGCTCTTCCCGTTCTTTACCATAATCCCACCCCATGCATACACACAAGAAAAATTGAAAACACCATACCATCCTCAAGAAAACAAGCTTTCATGTATATCGATACCCATCTAGTCCCCTCCTTTGCCTGATCGACATTTGATTCTATCAAAAAGGCCTTATTAATCATAACATATGGTTAAGATTGTGATTTTGATATTGAATCTAACGAGAATCTAAAGAGAATCCCTTACCTTGAAATTCCCGAAAAGTGATATGAGATTCAGGGACTAGTGTTTCCGGCTTCTAGATCTAAGAGATCTACTTCAATTCCCGCCGTCGCCCGAAATAAGAACATAGAAAGAGTGGAAGCGTTAGATCGAACCTTAATAGCCACCTGGCCTTGATTCTCAAAAATCGAAAGAGAAAGGAATGGATCTGACGAAATCGGTTCTTACCTTCACAGGGAAATCAGCAACTCCAAGAAGATCCCGGTTTATGGAGAAATCGGCACAAGAGGAAAAGAATGGAAAAAGAAAGTGAAGTGAGAGGTTTCGGCTTTTGAAGAAATCAAAAGAAAGAAATTGCAGAGAATGACTGAGAGTTTCGGCACAGAGAATGAGGAAAAGAATAGGGCTCAAATGCCAGAATTGAAGAGATACCACTCCTATTTATAGAGATTTTCGGCACTTACTTATCAAAACCCGAAAGTGCCCTTCCTAATAACTAACAATTAATCAAATAGTAGGGGAAATTTCGGCACCCCTTTTCCATAAAGAAAACGATTTCTTCCCCCTCTAGGAGATGGAATTTCGGCCAACACTGCACTCAGCAGATAGCTCCTATCTTTTCTCCTCTATCTTAATCTATCCACACCTCCAGAAGAAGCCTAGATAGCACCACCTCTTCCTTCTTTTATCAGCTCATTATCCCCCTTATCCATATCACTTAATCCACCTATTTTTTAGCCCTACTGCCGTCCCAACTAGCTTCCCTTTAATTGCCGAAAATGGCCCAATTACATGGGCTCCATGCGGCCAACACTTGGGCCTCTTCAACTGTTAGTGGCACCAACTGATAACTCCTTTGCAGCGCCACTTGCTACTGGGCCACAAGCCCACTTTGTAATTTAAACCCCAGATACTATCTTTTAAACCCTATAGTGCCCTAACAGAAAATTTAACCAAGGCCTGGACCACATCCTGAGCCCAATTTGGACCCCTAACACTTAAATTAACATATCGAACATATCTACACACTAAACGCGTAGGCCCATTAATTTAGGATGTTACAGTTCTACCCCCCTTAAAAGAAATTTCGGCCTCGAAATTACCTGATCGGAATAGATGAGGGTACTGCTGCCGCATTGCTTCCTCCGGTTCCCAAGTAGCCTCCTCAGAACCGTGATTCTGCCATAAAACTTTAACCAACGGTACCGTCTTCCTACGCAACACCTTCACATCACGATCCAAGATCTCCATCGGTTCCTCTTCAAAGGATAGATTAGGTCTTACTTCGATTTCCTCTACTGAAACCACATGGGACGGATCCTAACGATAACGTCTTAACATAGAGACGTGAAATACATCGTGGACTGATTCAATTCAGCAGGTAGCTCAAGCTGATAGGCTATCGGTCCCACTCGTTTCAACACCCGATAAGGTCCGATAAATCTGGGACTTAATTTACCTTTCCGTCCAAATCTTAGCGCCTTTTTCCACGGCGACACCTTTAGAAATACCTTGTCACCCACTGCAAACTCTATGTCCTTACGCTTTAAATCAGCATAGGACTTCTGTCTGTCCGACGCCTCCTTTAGTCGAGCCCGAATTATCTCAACCTTCTCCTCCGTCTCGGTGACCAAGTCCGAACCCAAAATCTGACGCTCCCCCAATTTTGTCCAACAGGTAAGAGTACGACACTTCCGCCCGTACAATGCTTCATAGGGCGCCATCTGAATACTAGACTGGTAACTGTTGTTTTACGCAAACTCCACCAGTAGTAAAAACTCCTCCCAACTGCCCCTGAAATCCATGACACATCCCCTTAACATGTCCTCTAAGACCTGAATTACCCGCTCAGACTGTCCATCGGTCTGAGGATGGAATGCTGTACTGAAATCAACTTCGTGCCCAGCGCTTGATGCAACGCCTTCCAAAATTGCGACGTGAACCTAGGTTCCCTGTCTGATATGATCGATACTGGTACTCCATGTAACCTTACTACTTCCGCTATGTATAGCTTAGCCAATTTCTGCAGAGAGTAATCGACACGTACGGGTATGAAGTGAGCAGACTTCGTCAAGTGATCTACAATTACCTAAACCGCATCTTTCTTAGTGGGCGTGAGGGGTAGCCCGCTAACAAAGTCCATGGTGATCCTCTCCCACTTCCACTGTGGAATTTTCACCGGCTACAACAACCCTGACGGTAACTGATGTTCCGCCTTGACCTGCTGGCAGTCAAACACCTACTCACAAACTCAGTTACCTCACGCTTTAAATTCGACCACCAGAACTGTTCCCGCAAATCTCAATACATCTTGCTCCCTCCCGAGTGCATAGCGTATGGACTACCATGTGCCTCTTGCAAAATCCTACGCCTCAACTCAGGGTCCTTCGGCATGCAAACTCTCCGTTGAAAACATACTAATCCTTCCTCATTCACATTGAATTCTGTTGGCTCATTACTTAAAATCAACTGCAACTTCTCCCTAAGCAATCCATCGGTCTGCTGCTTCTCCCTAACTTGACTGACCCAAGAGGGTTTCACTTGAAGTTCGGCTAATAGACTGCCATCGTCATATAAGCTAAGGTGAGCAAACATTGCTCTCAAGTCAGTGATCACCTTACGGCTTAGAGCATCCGCCACCACATTAGCCTTACCTGGGTGATACTCGATCGAGCAGTCATAATCCTTTAACAACTCGATCCACCTCCTCTACCTTAGATTCAACTTCTTCTGAGTCAAAAGGTACTTTAAACTCTTATGATCCGTGTAAATGACAGATTTCTCCCCGTACAAATAATGCCTCCAAATTTTTAAGGCAAACACCACTGCCACCAATTCCAAATCATGGGTGGGATAATTTGACTCGTGCGATCTTAACTGCCAAGATGCATATGCAACAACCTTTCCATCTTGCATCAACACACATCCTAATCCCGTTGTGAAGCATCACAGTAAATTACGAACTCCTTCCTCGCCTCTGGCTGAACCAACATCGGAGCCTCCGTCAAAATCCTCTTTAACTTTTTCGAAACTCTCTTGCTGCTTATTGGACCAAACAAACGGAACTCCTTTCCGTAGCAACTTAGTCAACGGTGCTGCAATCAGAGAAAATCCCTCAACAAATCGTCTATAGTACCCTGCCAGACCAAGGAAACTCCGAATCTCTGCCACTGACTTAGGCGGCTTCCAATCCAACACCGCTTCAATTTTCTGGGGGTCAACCCGAATCCCCTCTGCCGACACCATGTGGCCTAGGAAAGTAACTTCATTTAGCCAAAACTCACACTTATTGAATTTGACATACAACTGTTTCTCCCTCAGAATCTGCAAAACCACTCGCAGATGAGCATCATGCTCCTCCTCTGACTTTGAATAAACCAAGATATCATCTATAAACACCATGATACACCGATCTAGATAGGGTTGGAACACTCGGTTCATCATGTCCATGAACGCTGCTGGTGCGTTGGTCAATCCAAAAGGCATCACCATGAATTCGTAGTGACCATAGCGAGTTCTAAAAGCCGTCTTATGAATATCTGCCTCCTTGACCTTGAGTTGATGGTATCTTGATCTCAGATCTATCTTCGAAAAGACTGAGGCCCCCTTCAACTGATCGAACAAGTCATCGATCCTCGGCAACGGGTATTTGTTCTTGATTGTTAACTTATTCAGCTGACGATAGTCAATGCACATACGCATTGATCCATCCTTCTTCTTAACAAATAACACCGGCGCTCCCCAAGGCGACACGCTTGGCCGAATAAACCCTTTATCCAGCAACTCCTGAATCTGTACTTTTAATTCCACCAACCCCTTCGGAGCCGTTCTATATGGAGTAATCGATACTGGCGCTGTTCCCGGAAGAAGATCGATACCAAACTCCACTTCACGATCCGGGGGTAATCCCGGAAGCTCTTCTGGGAAAACATTAGGAAATTCCTTCATCGTCCTGACGTCCCCAACAGTTAGTTCCTTGGCTTCCAGAGCCCGAAAAACATCAGAATCGCCTCGCACCCTTTCCTTACCATCCTTTCTGCTCTTAAAGTAGACACCACATTTGACAAACCATCCCCCCTTTCTCCTATCACCAGCACTTCGTCACCCTCAGGGGTCTTTACCACCATACGCTTGGCTGCACAATCCAAGTTCGCCTGATACCCCACCAGCCAATCCATGCCTAAAATTAAATCGAATTCCCCGAACGGTAGTTCCATCAGATCCGCTAGGAAAGTTATTCCCTGCACTTCTAAAGGTACCTCCCGATAGAGTTTATCCACTACTACCGATTGTCCTAACGGGCTAATTACAGTCATTGCCCTAGGGGTAATCTCAGTGTCTAACCCTAAAGTTCCAGATACACTACTAGCTACATACGAATGTGTTGACCCAATGTCAATCAAGGCAGTGTAAGGCAAGCCAAAAATTAAAAATGTACCGGTTAAGACATCCGGTGCGTCAGCCTCCTCTCGACGTCTGGCAGCATAAACTAACCCTGGCTGTCTCGTCTCAGTGTTTCCTGCCCCCTGCCTGGAGCTCCACGACCCCGACCAAAACCGTTACCACCTCTGGCTGGACCACGACCTCTCTATAGCTGCTGACCTCCTCTGCCCCGCTGAGCATTCTCCTGACCTGTGAGCCCCTCACTGCCTCATTGCTGCGGACAGTTTCTAACTTGGTGATCCGTAGACCCACACCTAAAGCACTTCCCACTGCCTACCCAAAACTCACCAACATGGAACTTACCACATCGAGCACACTTTTGTGTCTGGTTAGCAGCAGGTCTCTCCTCCCGTTTCGGTCCATCTGACCTAATCTCTTCTGATTATGCCCGGCTGGCCCTGGCGGTCCAACATTCCTCTTATTCCCACTCCTATCTCTATCTCGATTCAGTTTCTCAGTCCGCTTTACCTCCTCGGCTATCTTAGCCTTTTCCACTAGGACAGTAAATTCCCTCTCCCGCTATGGGGCTATCAAAACTCGCAAATCATCTCTCAGACCATCTTCGAACTGAACGCAATGTTCATGTTCTGTGGCCACAATTACTCGAGCATATCGGCTAAGGCGTAAGAATTCAGCTTTATACGCGGCCACCGACATACTCCCTTGAATCAGATTCAGAAATGCTCTGCGCTGCGCATCCACATAACTCGGTCCAATGTACTTACTCTGAAACGCTGTTTTGAAGAGATCCTAGGTGATACGGTCAGCCACTGTACCATCCTTAACAGTAAGCCACCATTGATATGATTCGTCCCGCAGGAGAGATACAACCCCTTTCAACTTCTCCTCCTCCGTGAAATCCAAATCATCCATTATGCGTTCCACCGCCTCCGACCAATACTCAGTTGAACTCAGGGCTATACCAGAAATTCCCCTAAACACTTCTGCCCCATTGGCTCTAAGTCACTCCGGCACAGATTTCTGGGCTCTTGTGCCTATACCTGCCCCTGCAACCCTCTCTAAAACCTTTAACATTGCCTGAGACACTGCATCATCTCTGGCCATCTGATCCTGAAATTCTGCCTCCACTGCTGGTGGAAATGGCATCTCATTTCCTGACCTGTAACACCCCAAACCCGGCCTAGAAGTTATGACCGGATCTGGCATGTCACATAAAGAGTTGTAAAAAAAACTGCGCGTTTGTTAAAAATTTCGAATTTAAATATTTATTGATTGTTATCCTTTTTGTTAACATTTTGAAAAACAGTTATTAAGGGTTTAGGAAATTCCCATATCGCACATTGAATAATAATAGGCAGTAATCAAATTAAAAGCTAAACCAAATAAAATACCAAAATTAAAGTTATAGTGGCATTGTTACATAACAAAAACCCAAATAAAAATAATCTTAAAATAAGATAAAAAATTGAAATTACTAAAGTTCACGAGTAGTATCTCCGACGTATGGCCACCCCCGAGTCCACCTCGGCTCCTAATCCGCAACTAGGGATTACCTGAAACTTTTAAAAAGAGGGGGGTGAGTTCATGAAAACTCAGTGTGTACACCCTCACTAGTAAGAACATGCATCAAAACAATCTGGGCCGAAACCCATTACAAATCACTTTGGGCGAAGCCCGTACAGAACAGACTGGGCTTTAGCCCTTTAAGCAGAGTATAATAGATAATCAGATAATCAATGCGATATGATGTAGAACCCAACCCAACCTAGATTTCCATCCGCTACACACCACCCGTACCTGCCAATCACATCAATGGGGATTTCTACAATCAACCCTCACCGCTACACACCATCAATGGCAGTCATGCTGCAGTTAGCTGCTCATCGTCAGAATCGTGACATAGTCACCAGAACAGATCGTGGCAGAGCCACTACAATAGATCGTGGCAGAGCCACTACAACAGATTGTGGCAGAGCCACCAGAACACTTCCCCTTTCATAACATATTCCCAACCCCATGCAAACATATTAATTCGTGTATGCAGTATGTCATGTATGCAAAACATATATCAAATATAAGTATAACATGAATTACCATCACAATCAGATAGACATAAAACAACATAATTAAGGTAATCAACCTCTAAGGGTATAACCATAATTTTACCTACCAAGGGTATTTTCGTAATTTATCCATCAAGGGCATTTTCGTAATTTACCTTTTAGGGGTATTTTGGTACTTTACCCTTCCAAGGGTATATCAGTAATTTTGTACCTGCAATGGCCTTTCCCAAATGCCTAAATGTCGCCCCGAGCGACTCGGTTACCATTTCCAGTCTTTACCGAACTATTGGGCCTAAAACTCGATTTCGGCCCATTCAGGCCCACACGCTCGTGTGGCCTACCTAACACAAATCTAGCCATGTATATAAGATTCACCTAGACTAGTTCACTATATACTACACTATCATACATTTTATTCAATTGGGCCCACGGGCCCATTGGGCCCACTTCGGACCATCGCGGCTCAAGCAGCCTTAACCCACAAGAATACTACTGATGACCTCAACTATCGCGTCGAAGCCCCACACGTGCGCTCGCACACTCGTGTGGCTACTATTGCCGTGACCGGCACTTCGGAATTTGCCGCTCTACAACTAGAGTAGAGAGAGAGTTGCACACCTGATAGGAATCTAGTGCTAATCTGCACTCCGACCACTCCTGTGCCCAAACGCCCACCAAGGTATGTTAACTCTCCCCCTGGAATGCTCTTTATATAGCTAGCTCTTCACATTCCTTCTTTGTATCTTTTCGATGTGGGATCCCTTCGTCAATAGAGTTTAAATTCAACTGAAACTCTTGCCGTCCAATTTGCAAAATAAATACTCCCTTGCTTCCATGAGATTTGAACCCAGGCTTCCTTGTAGCATAATCTACGCCGCTAACCACTTGGCCACAAGCTCCTCTTGTGTCTTAAACCATGTGCAACTAAATTTGAATCTATAACCAAATTCTAAAGTCCATGTAAAAAGAAAACCAAAATGCAAGAGCCAAGACTTGAACCTTGGACCTCCTTCCTTCCTTGTGGCGTCACCCCCCCTGTTCCTTAAGTGGCGTCACTTTGCCACTACACCATACACTCCACTTGTGTCATTTTCTCCACATTTTATTCTTAAGGCCTACCTATCAACTCCTAGGGTTTTTCTCGCCTAAAACCAAAATTTCCCTAAAGCCAAAGTTTGATCCCGGGACTTCATAGAAGCCCCCCAACCTTCCAAAATCACTTACCTAATAGCTCCAACTTGCATTTAAGCCGATCTCTTATTCTCAAAAATTTCAAACGCTACTACGCTCAAGGCCCATTGGGCCCAAACCTACTAGGCCCAATTTCGGGATGTTACATGACCCATGGCCAGACCCCACTGGTTCTGACACGGCCATCCTACCCCTACCACGACCACGCGGCGGATGTCCACGACCCCTTGTACTCATTCTATCGCTTCGCGTTTATCTGATTAGAAATTTTATGAATTATTAATTTCTTTCACTGATTAACCACGGACAATCTTATGAATAGTAGTTTAAGAGTAGTTCTTTCGAATTCTAATTTATATCCACGAGTTTCAGTCTCCAGTTTGTATCTTCTATTTCTAAGATCCTCATACATCAACCATCATACATCAACATACAAGTAGCATCCACGAACTTACATTCATCATGTAGGGGTATCTTCGTCATTTCACTACTCAGGGGTATTTTCGTAATTTATCCTACAGGGGTATTTTTGTAATTTTCCAAAATAGGGTTCCTTGGTGATTTTGTGAAATAGGGGTATTTTGGTAATTTTGTAATTTGGGGGTATTTCGGTAATTTTGTAATCCGGGGTATTTTGGTCATTTCACAAGTCAGGGGTAATTTAGTAATTTTACAAATTAGGGATATTTTGGTCATTTTACCAATCAGGGGTAATTTAAAAATTTTACAAATTAGGGGTATTTTGGTCATTTTACAAATCCAGGGTGTTTTGGGAAATTTTCACAAATCAAGGGTATCTCGAAAATTTTACAAGACTAGGGGGTATTTTTTTTTTTTTGGAAATTTTGCAAAGTAGGGTGGCTGGTCCCTTTCGGGTTTTAATTATAAATTTTGGTCCGTCAACAAGTCCTCATGGCTAAGGTGAACAGTCACTACGCACCAGGTAGCATTCCAGCAAAGAGGAGGTGAGTCACGAGGACTGCTTAAGTACCAAGCTCTCCCTGAATCCAATCCTAGACATGCGCATGCCTGTTGCCACACCCTAACCCCGCGACTTGTTTACAGGTTTGTTTGGTTGAATTAAATCTTATGATTTTAGAGAGTTGTTTAAACTAAGCCTAAAGTCCATCAATGTCTAATATACTAGCCTACGTCCATCAAGCCCAACATATATATCACATCAAAAGTTAGAATACTTACCTGCGTGGATCGGGTGCCGGTAGACTCGAAGGCCATATCTTCATCCAAAACATTTTTCTCAAATTCACATCTAGGTTTCAAATCACTACTAGACCCATTTCACAGCCCGAGTTTTGAATTGGGCTTTGATACCAAAATTGTAACACCTCAAACCCGGCCCATACATCATTACCAGATCTGGTATGCTACGAGTTTAATGTTAAAAGCTTTACTTGGAATGGTTTTGAAAAAAACTTAATCGTTTTTGTAGTTATTCATTAAATAGGTGACACTTGTAGAAAATCTTCGTAATTTATTTTTCCAAAATAGGTGTTATTTAAATTATGTTTGAAAATCCCATTTTGATTTCTTTAAGCATAAGTCTTTGATCATAAATTTTAAAAAAATATATAAACAGTAACAAACATCAACTTATAACCTAAGCTATGGTAGCCTTATTACATCAAATAATTCCAAACTTAAAACTTAAAATAAAACAGATAGTGTAAAAACAAATAACTTGATGGCCCCTCGAGTCCGTCTTGGCTCCCATGTCCACGATCTACTGCCCATCTGAAAGAGTAGAGGAAAAATGAAAGGGTGAGTCACCAAAACTCAGTGTATAAATCCCGAAACACACAATGACCTGAGGCCCACAAACACATTATAGGCCTTGGCCCACACATTATGGCAACAAACATAAATACATTTTAAATGATAATGGTAAATGGCCCAACCCATCCTAAAGATCCATCCTCTACACACCAACCCGTACCAACCATCACACCTCAGGGATTTCTACAACCAACCCACCAACCGCTACACACCATATCGACAGCCGTACTGCCTATTCCTATTAATCAGGAATCATTTAAGTGTGGCTTTGCCACCGATCACTATGTGACCTAACATTGAATTTCGTGGTTTAACCATCGATCACCAAGTGACCTATCATGCTCTTCCCCTTCTTTACCATAATCCTACCCCATGCATACACACATGAAAAATTGAAAACACCATACCATCTTCAAGAAAACAGGCTTTCATGTATATCGATACCCATAGAGAGATTTCTATGATACGTACCTAGCATCCTTTGCCTAACCCATTTCTGATTTTATTCGACTGTCTACACAGCCTCTTTCTGACTTTTTAGCCCATAACATATATATTACAGTTAACTAGTGTGTTAGAGATCTACACACTTGATTACCAATAGAACGAGACTTTCCAAGTCAACGCTATCCATAGCCAACACAACTGCTATCTGCCTAAGGTGTTGTTCAGAAGCCGGTCCACAACCCGGTGGCCAATCCCGAACTGCTGACACTGCTGGCTTCTTAAACTTATGAATCGGGTTTTTAGATCTAGTCCCCTCCTTTGCCTGATCGACATTTGATTCTATCAAAAAGGCCTTATTAATCATAACATATGGTTAAGATTGTGATTTCGATATTGAATCTAACGAGAATCTAAAAAGAATCCCTTACCTTGAAATTCTCGAAAAGTGATATGAGATTCAGGGACTAGTGTTTCCGGCTTCTAGATCTAAGAGATCTACTTCAATTCCCGCCGTCGCCCAAAATAAGAACATAGAAAGAATGGAAGCGTTAGACCGAACCTTAATAGCCACTTGGCCTTGATTCTCAAAAACCGAAAGAGAAAGGAATTGATCTGAGGAAATCGGTTCTTACCTTCACAGGGAAATCGGCAACTCCAAGAAGATCTCAGTTTATGGAGAAATCGGCACAAGAAGAAAAGAATAGAAAAAGAAAGTGAAGTGAGAGGTTTCGGCTTTTGAAGAAATCAAAAGAAAGAAATTGTAGAGAATGCCTGAGAGTTTCGGCACAGAGAATGAGGAAAAGAATAGGGTTCAAATGCCGGAATTGAAGAGATACCACCCCTATTTATAGAGAATTTCGGCACTTACTTATCAAAACCCGAAAGTGCCCTTCCTGATAACTAACAATTAATCAAATAGTAGGGAAATTTCAGCACCCATTTGCCATAAAGAAACCGATTTCTTCCCCCCTCTAGGAGATGGAATTTCGACCAACACTGCACTCAGCAGATAGCTCCTATCTTTTCTCCTCTATCTTAATCTATCCACACCTCCAGAAGAAGCCTAGATAGCACCACCTCTTCCTTCTTTTATCAGCTCATTATCCCCCTTATCCATATCATTTAATCCACCTATTTTCTAGCCCTACTTCCGTCCCAACTAGCTTCCCTTTAATTGTCGAAAATGGCCCAATTACATGGACTCCATGCGGCCAACACTTGGGCCTCTTCAACTGTTAATGGCATCAACTGATAACTCCTTTGCAGCGCCACTTGCTATTGGGCCACAGGCCTACTTTGTAATTTAAAACCCAGATACTATCTTTTAAACCCTATAGTGCCCCAACAGAAAATTTAACCAAGGCCTCGACCACATCCTGAGCCCAATTTGGACCCCTAACACTTAAATTAACATATCGAACATATCCACACACTAAACGCATAGGCCCATTAATTAAGGATGTTACAACCCTAAGTATAAAATACTCAGCGTACGATTGTTTCCGTGAGCAGGTCATTAGAGTTCAAGGTCCAATTCAGCATCCAGAAAGATCCCGACTCTATCAAGAAATATTTTGGTGATGTTTTCTTCCTTAGATGAAAGTGGCATGTACATAGGTGTTGTAATGGTTATTTTGGTATATTATAAAATTTTGTAGTAATGAAAAGTATTTGGCATTTTGATGTTTTTTTTAAACTAGTGAAATGGTAGAAATTTGTTTATGGTATTAGTTTGAATTTGTAGAGGGTTTTATGTAAAAATAAGCAAAAATACTATCGAAATTTTTTAAAAAAATTTACAGATAAAATTCGGAGTACTCAAACAAGTCTCGTTCAATTTTTGACACATGTTTTAGGCTTTGAAAGTCCATTATAGGGACTTATTTAATAATTATACTATGAATGTTATTTTATTTGTGAATAATTCGTAAGTTGTCTGATATGTCCGGTAATGTCTCGTAACCCTATTCCGGCGACGGTTTAGGGTTAGGGGGTGTTACAATTATTGGTATCAGAGCTATCAGGTTTAGCTGATTCTCGGCCTAAATTGGGCTCGAAATTGAGTCCAGAGGTACATGCCACTAATGAGTCAAAATTAAGTCGGGATTTTTGGATGCTAATATATTTGTTTGTTTCTGTTTTATAGATTGAATATGTCATATGAAAGAATAAATGATACTGATGAGGAAATGTATTATGGTGATGAAGAGCCATACAGGATAGATGAAACTGAGTCGATAACACCTAGTATAAACCCTGTAAGAAATGAACCTACTAGATTTGATAGAAGAAATGATAGAGATAATTCTGATATATTACGAATAATTGTCGATGCCTTACAAAGAATAACGGGAAATGCTCCTGCTACAACTTCAGCACCTATTCAAAGATGGGCCCCGATAAAATAATTAAGGAAATATGGTGCTAATGAATTTATGGGTCTAAAAGTAATCGATCCATCAACCGCTGAAAATTGGGTGGAGTCGACTAAGAGAATTTTTCAGCAATTGGAATGTACCGTACTGTAACACCCCAAACCCGGACAAGACACCACGTCCGAATCTGGTATGCTACGGGGAAAATTGTTTCTAAGAGGTTCAGATTTTTCGTTTAAAAGTTGGATGAAAACATGGTGTACTTGAAACAAATTTGGGTAGTCTTATTTGAAAAACAGTTGATGTATTCGAAACCCGGAGATTTTGAAAACTTAGCCAGAATGTATAGTTAAAACGAGTTTAAACCATTTAAAACCTCAGTAGTTTCTTAGTGATACATAAAACACTTTTAAACTTAGGTGAATTACAAGTTAGAATTGGAAACCAGTTGAATTTGTTTATCAAAAAGACTTAGTGTGATGCCCGATGGTATAGTTTAAAAACACATTGTGTTATAGTTTGAAAACATTATCTTCCCAAATTTTAGTAAAATTTATTCCGAGTTATTTTGTTAAGGCATATCAAAATCAACTTAAAACATAGACAGCATAAAACATAACTTAAAAGGCCTTTTACAATCCGAAATAAAACCCAATTTAAAGTAATAAGCTAAAGTACCAAAAATTATAGAGTCTGAGTAAAAACTTTATTCAGCATGGCATGTGCACCCCGAGTCCATCCCGGCTCCATGTTCGCGTCTACGAATCACCTGAAATGTCAAAGGAGAGGGTGAGTCGAGTGACTCAGTGTGTAAATCCCGCTCCCGATGAATCAACATACAAACACACATCATACATAGCAACATAATTAATGCAACCCGATCCTAACCATCCATATGACCTTTTCTACCCCGTGTGGTACCAAACCACTGGTGGTGCCAAACCACTGGTGACATATAGTCACAATGTGTTACCAAAACACTGGTGTCCCAAAGACACAATATCCGTCAATGTGGTACCAAACCACTGGTGTCCCAAAGACACAATTGTGCTACCAAAGCACTGGTGACCGAAGTCACAAATCCAATGATGATGGGGCCAACCCATCGTGTGATACCAAATCACTAGCAGACGATCCCATATCTCAAGTGGGGCCAACCCACGGTGGTCAAACCACAGGGACAAGTCGCAATGAGGTGCCAAACCTCTGGTGTCCCAAAGACACAATGTGCTACCAAAGCACTGGTGACCGTAGTCACAAATCTGGTGATGGGGCCAACCCATCGTGTGTTACCAAAACACTGGCGTCAATCCCGTATAATCATCTGTGGGGCCAACCCACTGTGGTACTGAGCCACTGGGACGAGACGCTGAGGTACCAAACCTCTGGAGGTGCCAAACCTCTGGTGACCCAAAGTCACAAAGTGTGCTACCAAAGCACTGGTGCTCGTCAGCACAATATATCACTGCTCCCTCCTCTCGTATCACCCATACATATCATACTCATGGGATTATGCATCTCATACTAGCCATGCATATCATGCCAACATACCAAGCATTACAACTCATAACATGCATAACATAAATCACGATATCATGCTTCATCAATAGTACTCATAATAGAACAGACTTACCCGAATCGTACACATACCCCATTTGGGTATTCATTTGTCCATCATACTGTTTATAATTTTAACAGGCAAACAGGTTTATTAATAATCTTACTAAGTATCAGTGTGTTAGTTACACACCTGGTAAACCGAGTCTAAAGATCCCTACGAATCACTCTGAGTCCCTTGATTATCAAACCCCTAAAACAATCGGCCAACATAGGATTAGGCACTAAGACCATTCGGCCAAAGACCATCAACCAAAGAATCAACATTAATCATTACCTTACACTTGCGAATGGTTTGGTTTCCAAACAAACCCCGAACCAAAAGTGGCTCTTTTGACAATCGGCCTTCACCTAGAAATAGAATCATTAATCTCTTGTAGCCTATCTTAATGAAATCAAATGAGTGAAGTAATATCACTTACCACACTTACCTAATCACTTAACAAATGAAGATGGCTCCTCTTGTTTGCTTGAAACCCTTTGATGTCCTATAATGAAGAGATTAGAATCCTTCAAAAATGACTATAGTCGGCCATTAATCAAACCATAACCAACAAAGATCAAAAGAGGAAGATATGGCCATTCGGCCTTGCACTTACCAACACCCAATATTCGGCCAACCTATGACTTCTAGGAGAGGAGAGGTTCGGCCAACTTTTAGAACAAGATGAAGAAAGAATTCGGCTTATTCCCAAAGAAGAAACACAAGAGAAAGGTGTATAGAAGGGGATTGGTATTCGGTCAACAGTGGAAGGAAGATTCGGCTCACAAGTGTTAAGATAGAAGGAAAACAAAAATGGGTAAAGGGAGAGTACTTACGGTTTTGAAAGAAATAAGAAATGGAGAGAGAGCTTTGGAGAGTGGGTTTCGGCTACCAATAAGAGTCAAGGGGAAACAAAGAAATTTCGGCAAGGTGAAATTGCTTAAGCTTTCGGTTTTTGAAAAGGAAGAAAATGAGAACTTACTTGGAGAAATTCGGCTACTAAAAGATTGAAAGAAAAACAAGCAAGTTCGGCACTAGATGTTTACACTTTCGGTTTCCACAAAGAAAATGAAAGATAAATTCTTTAGAATTTCGGCTTTGGTTTCTCAAAAAGAAATAATTTTGGTTTACCAAGATGATGACCGAAATGCTAAGAAATTTGCCAAAAAGATTCGGCACTACCCTTCCCACACCCATACCATAACCGGCCACTACCCATCAAGCTCCCAAGTTTCGGCCAACACCTCCACAAACCCCCAAACATTCGGCCACATCCCACCAATTGCTCCCATTCACTCATTTGAATTGAGTGGACCAAGTCACACTCCTAAATTCGCTCTCTACCTTTCATTTGAAAGGTAAGACTTGGTCCAAGGTAGTGTTGGATTTGGCTTCTACCTCTCCACCATGCCGTCCCAAAATTAAAGCCAAAATGGGGGTTTCGCAGCTCGAACTCAGGACATCCCCCTCCCTTGCAAATGACGCCACACCAAGCTCCCAAGTGGCACATGCTCTGCCACTCTGCCACTCTTCTTTTTGTGCAATGAAACCACAATTTATTTTCTTAAACCCCAGCTTCCTCAAACCTCTTCACTTAATACCCAAAAACCAAAATTCTTCCATTAACTCAGGCATACACCTAGGCTATAATTAAGCCCCGAAAACATAAAAATAGCAACATAGCATACTAACAACATGCAGAACATGCCATGACAAAAATAGCCCCTAACCCGGGATATTACAGTTCTACCCCCCTTAAAAATAATTTCGGCCTCGAAATTACCTGGTCAAAAGAGTTGCGGGTATTGCTGTCTCATCGCATCCTCGGGTTCCCACGTCGCTTCTTCTACACCATGATTCCGCCAAAGTACCTTAACCAAAGGCACAGACTTCCTACGCAGAACCTTCACATCCCGATCCACAATCTGCACAGGTTCCTCCTCCATAGTCAAGTCTGGATTTACCTCGATCTCTTCCACTGCTACCACATGCGACGGATCTGAACGATACCTCCGAAGCATCGAAACATGAAAAACGTCGTGAATCTGACTAAGCTCTGCTGGCAACTCAAGCTGATATGCTATTGGTCCAACTCGTCTCAAAACCTTATACGGCCCAATGAACCTCGGACTTAGCTTGCCTTTCTTCCCGAACCTCAGAACCTTCTTCCAAGGCGAGACCTTCAGAAACACTCGATCCCCAACAGCAAACTCTATATCTCTTCGCTTAAGATCGGCATAAGACTTTTGCCGGTCCGAAGCTTCCTTCAATCGAGTCTGTATCACCTTAACCTTGTCCTCAGTCTCAGCTACCAACTCAGGTCCTAACAACTGGCGTTCACCTAACTCTGTCCAACATGTAGGTGAGCGACACTTCCTGCCATACAATGCCTCATACGGAGCCATCCTGATGCTCGCTTGGTAACTGTTGTTGTAGGCAAACTCAGCTAGTGGTAGAAACTCCTCCCAACTACCTCTGAAATCCAGGACACAACCTCTCAGCATATCCTCTAAGATCTGAATAACCCTTTCTGATTGACCGTCAGACTGCGGGTGAAAAGCCGTGCTGAAATCCAAACGAGTACCCAATGCTTGATGCAATGCCTTCCAGAACCTTGAAGTAAATCTGGGATCCCTATCCGAGATTATCGAAACTGGCACACCATGCAACCTCACTATCTCTGACACATACAGCTTCGCTAGCTTCTGAAGTGAGTAGTCAACCCTCACCGGAATAAAGTGAGCTGATTTAGTCAGACGATCCACCACTACCCAAACTGAATCCTTCTTGCTTGGCGTAAGCGGTAACCCACTGAAAAAATCCATGGTTATCCTCTCCCACTTCCACTGCGGAATCTTCACAGGCTGAAGCAAACCCGACGGCAACTGGTGCTCCGCCTTGACCTGCTGACAAGTCAGACATTTCCCAACAAACTCTGTTACCTCTTTCTTCAACCCAGGCCACCAAAACTGCTCTCTCAGATCCTTATACATCTTGCTACCTCCAGGATGCATAGCATAAGGACTGCTATGTGCGTCCTGAAGAATCTTCTGCCTCAGCTCAACATCTTTAGGCATACAAGCCTTACCCTGAAAACACAGAACCTCATCACCAGACAAGCTGTAACCCTCCAAACCACCATCCTGCACCTGCAACCTTCGTGCACTCAGAACCTCATCCAACAACTGTTTCTCTCTGATCTGCTCAACCCAAGTAGGCTTAACCTGCAGCTCTGCCAAAATACTCCCGTCGTCATACAAGCTCAAATGGGCAAACAATGCTCTTAAGTCCGAAACAACCTTACGGCTCAACGCGTCTGCTACCACGTTAGCCTTGCCCGGATGATACTCAATAGAACAGTCGTAATCTTTCAGCAATTCGACCCATCTACGCTGCCTCAAATTCAAATCCTTCTGAGTCAGTAGATACTTCAGACTCTTGTGATCGGTGTAGACTATTGATCTCTCTCCATATAAGTAGTGCCTCCAAATCTTTAAGGCGAAGACTACAGCCGCTAGCTCCAAATCGTGCGTCGGATAGTTGACCTCATGTGGCCTCAGCTGCCGAGAAGCGTAAGCCACAACCTTACCTTCTTGCATCAGCACACAACCCAGACCCGTATGTGATGCGTCGCAATAGACTGTGTATTCCTTACCAGCCTCAGGTTGAATTAGAACCGGAGCTTCAGTCAAGATCTTCTTTAACTTATCAAAGCTTTCCTGCTGTTTCTCAGTCCATACAAACGGAACCTCTTTCCTTAACAACTTAGTCATCGGCGCTGCTATCAACGAGAAACCCTCAACAAACCTTCGGTAATATCCGGCCAAACCCAGAAAACTCCGAATCTCATCCACTGACCTCGGCGGCTTCCAATCCAAAACTGCCTCAATCTTACGAGGATCTACTCGAATACCCTCAGCTGACACTACATGACCCAAGAATGTCACTTCCCTAAGCCAGAACTCACACTTGCTGAACTTAGCATAAAGTTGCTTTTCCCTCAGAATCTGCAGCACCACCCTCAAATGCGCATCATGCTCTTCCTCTATCCTTGAGTACACTAAGATGTCGTCTATGAAAACCACCACGAACTGATCCAGATACTGCTGAAACACCCTATTCATCATATCCATAAACGCTGCCGGTGCGTTAGTCAACCCGAATGGCATTACCAGGAATTCGTAGTGCCCATACCGAGTCCGAAACGCTGTTTTATGGATATCAGCCTCCTTAACCTTCAACTGATGATACCCAGACCTCAGGTCAATCTTCGAAAATACCGCAGCACCCTTCAGCTGATCAAACAAATCATCTATCTGTGGCAACGGATACTTGTTTTTAATCGTCAGCTTGTTCAACTGGCGGTAGTCTATGCACATCCGCATCGTGCCATCTTTCTTCTTAACAAAAAGAACCGGCGCACCCCACGGCGAAACACTTGGCCTGATAAAACCTCGATCCAATAACTCCTGGATCTGAGCCTTAAGCTCCACCAATTCCTTTGGTGCCATTCTATACGGAGCAATAGACACTGGCGCAGTCCCGGGTAACAGATCAATCCCGAACTCTACCTCACGATCTGGCGGCAAACCCGGAAGTTCCTCAGGAAACACATCAGCAAATTCCTTAACAGTACGAACCTTCTCAACTGCAGACTCTTTAGCCTCCAAGGCATACACATGAACCACATACGCTTCACAGCCCTTCCTGACCATCTTCTCCGCTTTCAAAGCAGATACCACATTTGATAAGTAATTTCTCCTATTACCTATCATAGCCACCTCATCACCATCAACCGTCTTAAGAACCATACGCTTAGCCGCGCAATCCAACCTCGCCTGGTACTTAACCAACCAATCCATCCCCAGAATCAGATCGAACTCCCCAAACGGCAGTTCCATCAGATCAGCAGCAAACACTACCCCTTGGAGTTCTAGGGGTACCTCTCTAAACAGTTTATCTACTACTACAGAGTGACCTAGAGGGCTAATCACAGTCATCTGCCTAGAAGATATCTCAGAGTCTAAGTCCATTGTCTCTACTATACTACTGGCAACATAAGAGTGCGTCGAACCCACATCAATTAAAGCAGTATAAGGAGTACCAAAAATCAAGAACGTACCGGTTATGACGTCCGGTGCGTCGCCCTCCTCTCGGCGCCTCGCAGCATATACCAATCCAGGCTGTCTAGCATCAGAACTACCTGCACCTCTGCCCGGTGCTCCACGACCCCGACCAGATCCATAACCACCTCTGCCATTACCACGGCCCCTCTGCGGTGGTGGTCCATTACCTCTGAACTGATTACGGCCCTGACTCTCAGACTGAATCCTGGCCATCCTACGCGGACAGTCCCTAATGCGATGCTCCAGAGAACCACACTCGAAGCAACCTTTACCTCCAGTCCAACAACCACCCCAATGAGATTTCCCACACTGATTGCACTGCGGCGGTCCCTGCCTAGCAGCAACAAACCTAGCAGACTGATTCTGCCCACTCGGTCTAGCCCTCTTCTGCGGATTGCCCGACGAACCAGAAGACCCAAAGCTCCTCTTAAGCCTACTCCTGTCCATACCCTGCCTCACTGACTCCTTAACACCCTCGGCTACCTTAGCCTTCTCAACTAGGACAGCAAACTCGCGCTCCTGCTGAGGAGCAATCAGCAGTCTCAACTCGTCTCGCAGACCATCCTCGAAACGAACACACCTCTCATGCTCAGTGGCTACAATACCCCTGGCATACCTACTCAGCTTCAGGAACTCAGCCTCGTACTCAGCAACAGATTTACTCCCCTGAACCAGCCTCAGAAATGCCTTTCTCTGGGAGTCGATGTAACTAGCCCCGATGTACTTCTTTTGATATGCAGTTCTGAAGTAATCCCATGTCAAATCCTCCGCGGCCACACTATCCCGAACCGTGAGCCACCACTGATACGACTCATCCCGGAGAAGCGATACAACACCCTTCAGCTTCTCTTCAGCCGTCAAGTCTAGATCATCCATGATCCGCTCAGTTGCCTCTAGCCAATATTCAGCAGTGCTAGGAGCAACACCCGAGACACCTCGGAAGAATTCGGCCCCGTTAGCCCGGAGTCGCTCAGGAACAGATTTCCTAACTCCTGCACCACCACTTGCCCCAGCTACCCTTTCCAACACTCGCAGCATCGCCTGTGACACTGCGTCGTCTCCAGTCTGATCTTGGAACTCACCACCTCCAGCTGGTGGCGGAACCGGTATCTCATTTTCTGAACCCTGCCCAGATCCTACGGGCTCAGAAACCGTCATTCTACCCCTACCTCTACCACGAGTATTACGACCACGTCCGCCTCGAGTGCTCATGTCTAATCTTTCTACGTATCTGATTAAAGAATTTTATGCATCAGTATTTATTCCACTTGTTTAAAAAGCAAGTCTTATGAATATTTAATGAGGATTTGTTCTCGCAAGTTCACAGAATCCTATCAGTTTCAATCTCTAAAGTAGCATACTATTGCTAGTCATCAATCATATCATATCCAATCCAATCACAAGTAACAGTACGGGGTACTTACCTGGGCGAACTGGTGCAGGAGACTCGGTGCCATGCCTTCCTAACCATATATTCAAACCAAAAACACTTAAAACAGTCTTTTGAAAACATTTTGGGCCTCAGGCCCACAGCCGAGCCTTTGAACTTGGCTCTGATACCACAATTGTAACACCCCAAACCCGGACAAGACACCACGTCCGAATCTGGTATGCTACGGGGAAAATTGTTTCTAAGAGGTTCAGATTTTTCGTTTAAAAGTTGGATGAAAACATGGTGTACTTGAAACAAATTTGGGTAGTCTTATTTGAAAAATAGTTGATGTATTCGAAACCCGGAGATTTTGAAAACTTAGCCAGAATGTATAGTTAAAATGAGTTTAAACCATTTAAAACCTCAGTAGTTTCTTAGTGATACATAAAACACTTTTAAACTTAGGTGAATTACAAGTTAGAATTGGAAACCAGTTGAATTTGTTTATCAAAAAGACTTAGTGTGATGCCCGATGGTATAGTTTAAAAACACATTGCGTTATAGTTTGAAAACATTATCTTCCCAAATTTTAGTAAAATTTATTCCGAGTTATTTTGTTAAGGCATATCAAAATCAACTTAAAACATAGACAGCATAAAACATAACTTAAAAGGCCTTTTACAATCCTAAATAAAACCCAATTTAAAGTAATAAGCTAAAGTACCAAAAATTATAGAGTCTGAGTAAAAACTTTATTCAGCATGGCATGTGCACCCCGAGTCCATCCCGGCTCCATGTTCGCGTCTACGAATCACCTGAAATGTCAAAGGAGAGGGTGAGTCGAGTGACTCAGTGTGTAAATCCCGCTCCCGATGAATCAACATACAAACACACATCATACATAGCAACATAATTAATGCAACCCGATCCTAACCATCCATATCACCTTTTCTACCCCGTGTGGTACCAAACCACTGGTGGTGCCAAACCACTGGTGACATATAGTCACAATGTGTTACCAAAACACTGGTGTCCCAAAGACACAATATCCGTCAATGTGGTACCAAACCACTGGTGTCCCAAAGACACAATTGTGCTACCAAAGCACTGGTGACCGAAGTCACAAATCCAATGATGATGGGGCCAACCCATCGTGTGATACCAAATCACTAGCAGACGATCCCATATCTCAAGTGGGGCCAACCCACGGTGGTCAAACCACAGGGACAAGTCGCAATGAGGTGCCAAACCTCTGGTGTCCCAAAGACACAATGTGCTACCAAAGCACTGGTGACCGTAGTCACAAATCTGGTGATGGGGCCAACCCATCGTGTGTTACCAAAACACTGGCGTCAATCCCGTATAATCATCTGTGGGGCCAACCCACTGTGGTACTGAGCCACTGGGACGAGACGCTGAGGTACCAAACCTCTGGAGGTGCCAAACCTCTGGTGACCCAAAGTCACAAAGTGTGCTACCAAAGCACTGGTGCTCGTCAGCACAATATATCACTGCTCCCTCCTCTCGTATCACCCATACATATCATACTCATGGGATTATGCATCTCATACTAGCCATGCATATCATGCCAACATACCAAGCATTACAACTCATAACATGCATAACATAAATCACGATATCATGCTTCATCAATAGTACTCATAATAGAACAGACTTACCCGAATCGTACACATACCCCATTTGGGTATTCATTTGTCCATCATACTGTTTATAATTTTAACAGGCAAACAGGTTTATTAATAATCTTACTAAGTATCAGTGTGTTAGTTACACACCTGGTAAACCGAGTCTAAAGATCCCTACGAATCACTCTGAGTCCCTTGATTATCAAACCCCTAAAACAATCGGCCAACATAGGATTAGGCACTAAGACCATTCGGCCAAAGACCATCAACCAAAGAATCAACATTAATCATTACCTTACACTTGCGAATGGTTTGGTTTCCAAACAAACCCCGAACCAAAAGTGGCTCTTTTGACAATCGGCCTTCACCTAGAAATAGAATCATTAATCTCTTGTAGCCTATCTTAATGAAATCAAACGAGTGAAGTAATATCACTTACCACACTTACCTAATCACTTAACAAATGAAGATGGCTCCTCTTGTTTGCTTGAAACCCTTTGATGTCCTATAATGAAGAGATTAGAATCCTTCAAAAATGACCATAGTCGGCCCTTAATCAAACCATAACCAACAAAGATCAAAAGAGGAAGATATGGCCATTCGGCCTTGCACTTACCAACACCCAATATTCGGCCAACCTATGACTTCTAGGAGAGGAGAGGTTCGGCCAACTTTTAGAACAAGATGAAGAAAGAATTCGGCTTATTCCCAAAGAAGAAACACAAGAGAAAGGTGTATAGAAGGGGATTGGTATTCGGTCAACAGTGGAAGGAAGATTCGGCTCACAAGTGTTAAGATAGAAGGAAAACAAAAATGGGTAAAGGGAGAGTACTTACGGTTTTGAAAGAAATAAGAAATGGAGAGAGAGCTTTGGAGAGTGGGTTTCGGCTACCAATAAGAGTCAAGGGGAAACAAAGAAATTTCGGCAAGGTGAAATTGCTTAAGCTTTCGGTTTTTGAAAAGGAAGAAAATGAGAACTTACTTGGAGAAATTCGGCTACTAAGAGATTGAAAGAAAAACAAGCAAGTTCGGCACTAGATGTTTACACTTTCGGTTTCCACAAAGAAAATGAAAGATAACTTCTTTAGAATTTCGGCTTTGGTTTCTCAAAAAGAAAGAATTTTGGTTTACCAAGATGATGACCGAAATGCTAAGAAATTTGCCAAAAAGATTCGGCACTACCCTTCCCACACCCATACCATAACCGGCCACTACCCATCAAGCTCCCAAGTTTCGGCCAACACCTCCACAAACCCCCAAACATTCGGCCACATCCCACCAATTGCTCCCATTCACTCATTTGAATTGAGTGGACCAAGTCACACTCCTAAATTCGCTCTCTACCTTTCATTTGAAAGGTAAGACTTGGTCCAAGGTAGTGTTGGATTTGGCTTCTACCTCTCCACCATGCCGTCCCAAAATTAAAGCCAAAATGGGGGTTTCGCAGCTCGAACTCAGGACATCCCCCTCCCTTGCAAATGACGCCACACCAAGCTCCCAAGTGGCACATGCTCTGCCACTCTGCCACTCTTCTTTTTGTACAATGAAACCACAATTTATTTTCTTAAACCCCAGCTTCCTCAACCCTCTTCACTTAATACCCAAAAACCAAAATTCTTCCATTAACTCAGGCATACACCTAGGCTATAATTAAGCCCCGAAAACATAAAAATAGCAACATAGCATACTAACAACATGCAGAACATGCCATGACAAAAATAGCCCCTAACCCGGGATATTACACGTACCCCCAAGGAGTGCTTGATATGTGTCGTATCTTTATTGCAAGGGGAAAGCCTATTTATGGTGGAAATCTGTGGTACGACATTTACCGGAAGATCAGATAACGTGGGATCTATTTCAGAAGGAATTTCAAAAGAAATATGTTGCGGAGATGTCTATCGAAGATAAGAAACAAGAGTTTTTAATGCTGCAACAGGGTGACATGTCAGTTATAGATTACGAGAGAGAATTCTCGAGACTCAGTAGATATGCTTCCTAGTTTATCCCAACTGAACCAGACAGTTGTAAAAGATTCTTACGGGGATTGTGTGATGAGATAAAAGTACAGTTGGTATCTCAACGTATTACTGAGTTTGTGGATTTGATTGAACGAGCCAAAATGGTAGAACAAGTGTTGGGCCTCGACAAAAAGACTAAAAATGATAGACTAACAGGGAAACGTGCAGGAAATATTAGTTCAAATTCGGAACAAAATAAAATCAAAGGAATCTCAAGGTGGATGGAGATCCAGTTTTAGATCAGACAGAGGTGGTAGAAGCAAAGGAAAGCAGACAGTACCTACTAGCAGTATGAGAGGACCACTACGGAGTATAGAAATTCCAGATTGTCAACATTGTGGAAAGAAACACAGAGGGGAATGTTGGAAATTAACTAGAGGCTGCTTCCGATGTAGTTCTACAGACCATTTTATCAGAGATTGTCCGGAAGTTGATAGTGTTGCACCAGTAACATCACAGAGTTTAGTATCTACAGCTAAAGGCAGGGGATCTGGTAAAGGTGGTTCAGCTTCTAGAGGGAGTGGTGTTAGGAGAAGCAGTGACATTGTTACCCAGCAGTCTAAGGCCAGAGTACCAGGTAGAGCTTATGTGGTTAAAGCACGGGAGGAAGGCGATGCCTGTAACAGTCCGAATTTGACTCTAATCGGAACGGTGGTTTTGGGACCATGAATCTGAGTCCGAAAAATTTTTAAATATTATTTTTGGTGCTAATTATATGTGATTTATGATGTGTGAAAGTTTCGTATAAAAATTTTATCGTTTGAGTGTTTAATTTAACAAAAAGGACTAAATCGCGTAAAGTGTAAAAGTTGCATACTATAGTGGAAAGTCCTTAAATGATGATGGCTTTCTAATATGGGGTATTAAAAGGGTAATTAGCCCATTTTTAAGTTAGTGGGTGGTATATGACATAAATAACCTTAAGTTATATATTAGTTTTATTTTATTTGAAAGGTTATATTAGTAATTAAGTAAAATCATATTATATCTTAAAACAAAACAAATGAAATGGCCATTATCATCTTATTTCTCTTGGTCGAATATTGAAGGAAGAATAAGAACTTGGTTTGTTTTTATTTTCGGCACATATAAGCTCAAATTCAAGGTTAGTTTGATTTCAGTTTTTGTTAATTTTTACGTTTTTGAGATCATTGCTTCGAACATTAGTTGACCCATGTTAGAATTTTTAAATTTGAGCATGTTTGATGTTCGACCATTGTCATGTTCTTGTAGTTTTTGATGTTTGATGATGTTATATTAAAGTTATGTTAAGGATTAGTGTAACATCCCCAAACCCGGCCCATTCACTACGACCGAATCTGGTTATGTCACTGGGAAAAGACCGTTGAAAATCTTTCTAATTTAAGATAAAACATTGTAGTTTGTTGAATTTTGGAAAACTTATCCATTGAAGCTTTTGAGTAAAACTTTATTATTAAAACTTATGCATTTTTAAAGCTTTAGTATATGAAAACCGGTTTGAATAAATAGGATGCAACCCATAAATCATTTCCACCTAGCAACTTAAATTAAATAACCATAGTTAAAGTAATACCAAAAACATAAAATGGCCTTTATTACAACCCAACAATTCAAGTAAAGTACTTATGTCAAAATCAAGCATGAAATAATTAAACATCATCCTCGGCATGGGCCACCTTGTCCTCTCCGATCCCGGTCCAGCTTTATGCACTACCTGAAATGGTTAAAGGAAAAAGGTGAGTCACCAAGACTCAGTGTGCAACCCTTTTTCCCGGATTAGCAAAATATCATATACAAACATAACCATGATCATCATGCATCCAATTAATATGCACCCAACCTAGCCATCCACAACACCTTTCTCTACCCCGTGTGGTACCAAACCACTGGTGGTGCCAAACCACTGGTGACGTATAGTCACAGATGTGATGCCAAATCACTGGAGGTGCCAAACCTCTGGTGTCCGAAGACACGAAGTGTGTTACCAAAACACTGGTGACCGAAGTCACAAATCAATTGATGGGGCCAACCCATCGTGTGATACCAAATCACTGGCAGACGATCCCTGTCTCAAAAGTGGGGCCAACCCACGGTGGTGTTAACCACAGGGATAAGTCGCTATGAGGTGCCAAACCTCTGGAGGTACCAAACCTCTGGTGACCGTAGTCACAGTGTGTTACCAAAACACTGGTGCTCGTCAGCACAAAATATCACTGCCCCCTCCACTCGTACAACCCACATAGATAATGATATGCATTTTAACGGACTTATACCCACATGCTTGATTAGTAACATGCATATTATTTATCAGCCATCCAATATCATAGCACACGTAACAGATACATTATGCTTACCAAAAGCATCATAACAGGGACTTACCTAACCCCGTGCCCTATACCATAATGGTATTCAATCCACCTTTCCATGGAACCAACCACACACATCATAGATATAAATACCATAACAGATAAGTGTGTAAATCAAATACGAGAAGTTTTCGACAAAACTTAATGAGTTTCAAGATGGTTTTCAAAAAGGTTTTCCTCATAACAAACCAGATTCGACCATAGTGTTTGGGGCCGGGTTTGGGTTGTTACAAATAGCATGTTTTGTGTTGGAAATTTTAGTGAATTTGAGTATTTTGGATTAAATTATAAAGAATAAATTTTTGAGGGACTAAAATGAAAAATAAATGAATGAAATAGACTTGTATGGTCCTATGAATATTCAGCCCTTGAGTGGTATAGTGAAATTTTGTGTATTTTGTGTTTTATGCAAATAGGACTAAATTGTAAAAATGTGAAACATTAGGGGTAAAATGGTAATTTGCCCGTTTATGTGTTTTGGGACTAAATTGAGATGAAATGTGCTTGAATGAGCTAAATTTTAATGTGTTTAGATCAAGAACAAAGAAAAACGGATTTGGATCGGGGAAAGGCGAAGGTTATCGAATAGCCGGTCTACGTTGTCCGTCGATAGTCGAGGTAAGTCCTTAAGCAAATATATGTTAAAGAATTAATTATGAACATGGTAAATGATGATATTTGATAATTTTGAGTATAAATCTATGTGATGGTCGAATGTGGTGAGATATTATTGGATTGACTTTATGTTGTTTAATGTAATGTGAATAAGTAAGTTCGGTTTGATATGTGAAAGAAATATGAAGTATACGAAATGTTTGTGAATTTAGCACTAAGTAATGTGAATTGAATGATTAATAGTGTTGATATTCGGGCTTCGAGCCTAGCAGGCCTTGTGCAGGTGAGTTATTTCGGGCTTATTGCCTAGCAGGCTTAATGCCGGTGTTCGAACTTCAGACTTCGGGTCTAGTAGGCTAAATGCCGGTGATATGCTACAAACGGAGAATCTGAAAATCAAACAAGGTGAGACATATATAGTGCTATGTGCTAAAAGCTCGGGTAAGAGTTAGCTTACTATATTAGTAAGGAATGAAGTAAGTTAATTTATTATCGTTTTAGTTAAGTACGATGTGATTAAGTGGATGATTCAAAGTATTTTATTTTATAATGTTGAGCTTATCATTAATGTGTATGAACATTATATATGTGTGAAATTGAGATACATACATGCTTATTACATTGAAGATTCGGTTACAAATGGAAAGATCAATGGTGAAAGACTTTGAAAGTGTTCGCGTATATGTATAAGTAGATATAGGAGATCGATACTTAAGATGTGTTCATGTGACTCGGAATATACGATTAAATACGATATTCTTGTGATTTGATAATGTATATATTCATGGTGATATAGTAATAATATTTAAATCAAGGGTATTACTAGTATTCGGCTATGTACATTGTTTTTACATATTGAAATATTTATGTTCAATACTATAAGCCTGAAGATTTAAAATGTTTAAGTGTATGATCATTACATTTATATTTGTTTGAGACTTACTAAGCTAGTAAGCTTACTTGTGTGTGTTCGTTGTTTGTTTTTTTTTTTTTTTAGATTTTGGCCAAGCTACGGGCTCGAAGGATCGTTGGCCAAGCTAGTTATTCTTGAATCAAAGGCATGTATAGGCTAGCTAAATGTTGGAATGATGTTATGTTTATATATATATATAATAGCCATGCAAAAATGGCTTAAACATTCATTATAAGTTCGGTTCTATTTGTTCTTGATTATGTGATTAAAGTGTTTGGTTTCAACAATGCGGCTATGGGTTGTTTCTTTACTTCAAGCTTATGTATTATGTGTTCAATAAGATTTCTTGTTTGTAATGCCGATGTTTGTGTTAAATTAGTCAGGTGTTTCGGCATTTAAGTTAATCTTTGCATGTATAAGTCAATGTAGGTATGTGTTAGTTGAGCATAATTCGGAATTTATGTATGTGTGTCAACTTTAGTTGATTTACGAAGTATGAATTATATTGAGTAATGCATGTATATGTATTCGGCCAAACCTAGGTGATAGTTGCAAATGTAGTTAATATGTTTAAAAAGTTAATTGTTTAGGCTCTTAGTCGAATATGGAAAATGTGCACAACTATGATGTATACATTTATATATATATTTGGCTTGTGAGATTGCTTAATTTAATTGAGTGCATGAAACTACCAAACTCGGTTTGTGCTAGGTTACGAACATGAAATGTTATAAATGTGACCTTGTATATTCGGCCAAATACTTAAGTATGTATGTGATGTGTAATAAGTTGCATGTATTCGGTTATGTGGAAATAGGTTTTATGCCATATGAAATTGGTTTTAATAGGACGTATTATGCATTGACATTCGAAGTATACTTGTTTAATTAATTGATTACGAATAGTTTAGTTGTTTATAAATTTCATAGATCAAGATCGTTTTGATAAATGTGGTGCATGAAATCTGTATTTTTATGTGATAATGTCGTAATATACATTATATAGCCATTTTATGTTCATCGATGATTATATCGTATATGACTTGGATTAATGTATCAAGTATATGTTACACATGTGTGATTTGTCTGTTTATGATTAAATTATTTGATAAAGATGATCAACTGAGATTCAATCGATTGAACTGAAGTTTTAACTTACATGGTAATACCCGTAACCCTAATCCGGCGACGAACACGGGTTAGGGGTATTACAATGTCCATGATGTGGTAACTGGTTTATTTTTATTATATTCTGAACCTATTTATGCTTTGATTGATTCCAGATCTTCACATTCTTATATTAATTTAAAATTAGTTGAGTCGAGAAAATTAAAATCTGGGATATCTAGAGTGTCTATAAAGGTGTCGAGTCTGTTGGGGCAAGCAATGTTAGTAAATCAGGTTTGTCCAAGATGCCCGTTAATTATACAGAATAAAACTTTTTCTATTGACTTGTTGATTATGCCATTTGGGGAAATTTTGATATTAAATTGGGAGTGGATTAGTTACTTGAGTATGGTGTGATTTTGGACTGCTATAAAAAGAGATTCAGCATTCAAATAGAAAGTGGAGAACGGATTTAAGTAAACAGTATTCTTACGAGTTGGCAGCACGAATTGTGTCAATAATAAAGGCTAATAATTTACTTCAGCAGGATTGCTTAGCATATTTGGCATATGTAATTAATTTAGATTCAGTTGGAAGCCAGTGCAGTAAAATTCGGACAGTTTGTGAGTTTCCTGATGTATTTCCAAAAGAATTACCGGGATTATTGCCAGATAGAGAAGTTGAGTTGCCATAGAAGTTTATCTGGGTACAGCACCAATCTTTATATCTCCATATCGAATGTCACCTACAAAGTTAAAAGAGCTGAAAATACAGTTGCAAGACTTGTTAGATCGCGGCTTTATTTGACCGAGCATATCACCATGGGGAGCTCCGGTATTATTTGTTAAGAAGAAAGATGAATCAATGTGGCTATGTATTGATTATTAACAGTTGAACAAGAGCCAGAGTATGATTAGCATCTCAGAATTGTATTACATATACTACGGGAAAAGCAGCTATATGGAAAACTTAGCAAGTGTGAGTTCTGGTTGTCAAAGGTAGTATTTCTGGGACATGTGGTATCGGCAGATAGAATCCGAGTTGATATAAAGAAAATTGAAGTAATTATTCAGTGAAAAGCACCGAAAAATATGTCAGAGGTACGTAGTTTCCTTGGTTTAGCTAAGTACTATAGAAGATATATGAATGGATTTTCGAAAATAGCTTTACCGATGATAAAGTTGCTACAAAATAATGTTTCTATTATCTAGGATAGTCAGTACCAGAAAAGTTTTGAGATATTGAAGCAAATGTTGACAGAGGCACCAGTTCTGACATTACCAAAATCGGGTAAAGACTTCATTATGTTTAGCGATGCTTCTTTGAGTGGCTTGGGATATGTACTAATGCAAGAAGAAAAGGTAATAGCCTATATATCTTGATAGTTAAACCTGCATGAACGCAACTACCCGACACACAATTTGGAGTTAGCTGCAGTAAACTTTGCATTGAAGATTTGGAGAGTGATGTTTGCAAGGCTCAGTATCAGTGATGATGGTAGTTTGCTAGCTGAGTTAAGGGTTAAATCAGTAATGTTTAATTAGATTGAAAGCAACATTCGATAGGTAGAAATCTTATGCTAATCTGAAACAACCGAATATTGAGTATTCAGTCAGGGACAAAGTATTTCTTAAAATCTCCCTTTGGAAGAAAGTGTTGAGGTTTGGCAAAAAAAAAATAAATTAAGTCCTTGTTACATTGGGTCGTATGAGGTTATAGAAAGAATCAGGTCGGTCGCTTATCGGTTAGCTCTACCTCTGGAATTATAAAAGATTCATGATGTTTTTCATGTTTCAATATTTCGAAGATATAGATTGGATCCTTCTCATGTTATTCCGACTAAAGACATTGAAATTCGATCTGATTTGACTTATGAAGAAGAGCCAGTTCAGATATTAACTCGAGAAGTAAAAGAGTTAAGAAATAAACAGATTCCTCTAGTAAAAGTGTTATGGAAATCATAATATGGAAGAAGTGACTTGGGAACTGGAAGAAACGATGAGAGCACAATATCTTCATCTCTTTTAAGTAAAATTTCGAGGACGAAATTTTTTTAAAGGGGGGAGAAATGTAACGACCCAAAATCCGTGAGCACCGGAAAAGTGTGTTATCGGGCCTCTGTCTTAGTAAACTGAGTTAGTAAACAATTATTAGGAGTAATTATCATTCTAATAGTATGTTTAATTAGATTTTTATTTAGTGAATTTAGCTTAATTAAGAGAAATTAGGAAAAAGGACTAAAGTGAATAAAGGGTAAAAGTTGAATTGTAGATTAAAAGAAAATAAAAAGGACTAAAATGGCAAATAGACTATTTAGCATATTTGAGGCGGCAAACATTAAAACAAAAATCTAAGATTTTTGTTTAAGTTATAAATTATAAATATATTATTTTAGTTATAAATTATATTAAATTAATTTAAAGTAATTATATTATAAGATTTTCATATGATAAATGAGTTATGATTTTGACAAATGGATGGTGATAAAATAATACATGTGTAATTAAAATATGTATACATAATTTACTTATTAATTAAGCATAAGATATTTATTATTTATTATTTATTATTATTAAATTAAAAGATATTTAATAATTAAATGATTAGTATAAGATTTTTGGTTGGTAATAAATTATGATTTTGCCAAGTGTATGGTAAAGATAAAATATAAGTGTATTAATTTAAGTAGGTACATTTGTAATATTTTTATTTAATTAGTAAATAGATAATTATTATTAAATTAAACTAATAAAATGTTTATGAGATAAATAATTATATTATGAGATTTTTTTTGGTGATAAATAAATCATATGGTGACAATTGTATGGTATTGATGGTGTACAAATGTGAATATATGATTGAATATTTAATAGATATTTAGAATAAAAATATATTAATATATGTTAAAATTAATTATAAAACAATAAACAAAAGAAAAGAAAAAGAAAGGAGAAAGAACAGAGAGCATACGAAACAGGGGAAAGGAAGGAATGAAAGAAAATTAAAGGAAAAACTAGGGATTTAAAGCTTGAAGTTTAAATTGGCAAGTCAATCAAGTCCTATTCTCTTAATTTTGATATTTTAGAAGCCTTAAAGCAAGATTTTGATGAAACTAAGTTGATATTTTGAGAGTCTATAGGTTTTCAAGTATAGTTGATGTTGAAGAAAAAGATGAATTAGGGATTAAATTGAATGAAATTTAAGTTAGAATTAGTAAAAGGATTAAATTGTAAAGTAAGCTATAAGTTTTGTGTTAGAGGGATTAATTTGGAAGAAATTATAAATTAGAGTTTTATTATGAATAATAGATAGTCAAGTTGAATATGGAAGGAATTTAAGTAGAAACAAAGCATGAATTAAGTTAAGAAAATAAGTAAACTTAATTAGGATTAAATTGTAACATGAGTTATAAGAAAACAGTTTTAGGACAGAAGCAGTAGAGTAACTTTGAAAAATCACAAAAAATGGTAAAAATGGAACTAGGAGTTGAGTGAGATATGAAATTAAATATTATTGAGTCTATTTTTATATGAAAGAAATATAGAAAGAAAGAAATTCTGTATTTTGAGATATTTAGATTTTTGTGAGACTGGTTCAGAGTGATTTCGAGATCCTCTGTTATGAATTGGAAAAATCATTAAAAATTGTAAAACAATAATTTTGGGATATAATTTATATGGTTAGATTCCTTAATGCATCTATTTATAGAAGAAACAAACTAGAACATCATTTGAATTCTGTACAAAAAGATAATTAAATTTTAGAAAAGAGTGGTCGGAACTGTCAGACAACAGAAAATGGGTGATTTTAAAGAATAAACTGTACTTATTGGTTAAATAAAAAATTCTGAAAATTTTATAGAAAGAAGATATGTAAGTCTAGTTTCATATAAAATTTACGGATCTTAATTTGAAATTCTGTAACCCAAGATATAAATAATTTAGTAACAATGACTCAGGTAGACAGTCTTGACAGAATATATAAGTAAATAGTAGAATTATATATTATGGATGTGGAATGAAATGGAAGAGTAGGAATTGAATAAAAATTCTATTAATTATTAAATTAATTCTGTAATTAATAATGTAAATTGTTATTATTATTTTCGTAGCTAACAAGGAAAACGAGGCATCGGCATCCAAGGGAAAAGAAAAGATCGTTGAGGATTAAACGCGTATTCCGGGTTTGTATTACTATAATTCAAATTATTTATTATTTAATGTTAAATTTAAATTATGTGTATGGTAAGTAAATAATAAGGTAAGTGACTTTATTGAATTGAACGAGAAATATGTGTTATTATTGAATTATATTGTGGTTGGTGATTAGAAAAGTGTAATTCATATTGAAATTGAATTTCTTATGAAAATAAAAATGAAATTGAGAACTGAAATACCCTATTAACTAGTCGGGCTGAGTCGGATATAATTGGCATGCCATAGGATTTGGAAGAGTACGGGATTTATCGGCTTTGCCGATCAGGCACTTTATGTGTCGTATATTAGGCACTTTATGTGTCGTATTTCAGGCACCTCGTGTGTCGTATCAGGCACCTCGTGTGTCGTTTCAGGCACTTATGTGTCGTATACTGATCAGGTACTATGTACCGTTTTAGGCACAATGTGCCATATTGGTGTGTTTGGGTTGGAATCCGTGTATCTGCTAAAGTCCGAGTCTGTTAATAGGGGAAACTAAAGGAAAGGTTAAATTGAATAAAATGAAATGGTTGAGCCATTGAAAGAAATGTCAAAATAGAACATGAATTGAAAAATGTGGTTTGAATATGAGTATGAGAATGGAAAGCATGAGCCATTGGTTCATGAGATGGATAATGGCTCAACATGAATGTGTATTATTTCAATTGTTGAATAGTTAAAATTGAATTGTATGAATATATTGAGAATGACAAACTTATGTTTAAATTGCTTTAGTAAAATTAAAGTTATATGATTTAATGATATGATTTTTATGTTTATAATTTGAATTATGGTAATACCACTGAGTATGAAATACTCAGTGTACGGTTGTTTTCGTGCGTAGGTCATTAGAGTTCAAGGTCCAGTTCAGCATCCAGAAAGATCCCGACTCCAACAAGAAATATTTTGGTGATGTTTTCTTCCTTAAATGAAAGTGGCATGTGCATAGGTGTTGTAATGGTTATTTTGGTATGTTATAAAATTTTGTTGTAATGAAAAGTATTTGGTGTTTTGATGTTTTTTTTTTTTAAACTAGTGAAATGGCAGAAATTTGTTTATGGTATTAGTTTGAATTTGTAGGGGGTTTTATGTAAAAATAAGCAAAAATACTGTCGAAGTTTTTAAAAAAAAATTTACAGATAAAATTTGTAGTACTCAAACAAGTCTCGTTCCATTTTTAATACATGTTTTAGGCTTTGAAAGTCCATTATAGAGACTTATTTAATAATTATACTATGAATGTTATTTTCTTTGTGAATAATTCGTAAGTTGTCTAATATGTCCGGTAATGTCTCGTAACCCTATTCCGGCGACGGTTTAGGGTTAGGGGGTGTTATACCCTCAATGTTGTATACGTGTGTATGTGTTTACATTACACCTTTATATCTTGAGATGTATATTGCATTTTATCATGTTGCATGGGGAGGGTTATTGAATGAAGAGCAGTGTAGCCTGGTGGCATAGCCACAATATATATATATATATATATATATATATATATATATATAAATATGACTCTGGTGGCTCAGCCACAAATATTCTGTGTTTAGCAGCTTGACTACAATATCGGTGTGATTGGCGGGGTGGGTTGACTTGATCCCCACAGGTGTGATTGGCTGGTCGGGGGTGTGTTAGTTGGATTGGGTTGGGCTGCATTTCATTATTGCACTACTATGTTTATAGGGCTTAGGCCTAAAATTGATGACTTATCGGCTCGGGCCCAGTTAATGTCAGTTTAGGGGATTACACACTGAGTTCTTGTAACTCACCCCTTTTCCCTTAACCTTGTAGGTAATTTCTAGCAGTAAAAGGATATGGAGCCGTGTATGACTCGATGGAGGCCATACATTAGAAACATCGCTTGCAAACTTTAGTAAATTTCCTTTTTTTCTTTATTTCCAAGATTATTTTTCTTATGTGGGCTTAATATTTTGTAATAAGGCCTCTGGTTAAATTTTCTTTTAAGTTTTCATTAAAACTGTTGATTGCACAAATACGAGTTTTTCCTAAAACATTAATAATCGTTTTCCAAAACATCACGTTTCTGCAAGTACACAAGTTTGATTTTCACATCAAAAACAGTTTTGTTGTTAGAATATTAATAACCTTATAAAAAGGACATTAAATAAACCAGGTTTTTACTAACAACATCGAAACTCGAAGTTGTAAAGAGACACGATTTTTCCAACATACGCATAGCTTTTAAACAAACCCTTCTATGTGGCACGCTAGATCCGGCCATAACATCTAGGCTGGGTTTGGGGTGTTACATTTTATGGTATCAGAGCTCGGTTGCAAAACTCGGCTGTGGAATGGGTTCAAAAAGGTTTTTTCCAAATCTGTTTAAAATTTGGTTTAGGAAAAATATATTTTTTTGGATGTATGGCACCACGAGTCTCCGGCACCAAATCCGTAAGTCTCTTTATTTTATGATTGTTGATATGATGATGATATGACTGTAGTAAGAAAACTGTAAGAGATAGTAGTAGTACACTAAAACTTCTAGCTCTAGGAGCTAAGACTATAGAGATTGGGACCTTAGGGATACAATTCACGAAAACAACTCTTATATCTACTTTCCATAAAACACTTGTTAATAAACACTGAATTACATATTGATTCATAAGATTTCTAATCAGATTATTTGATTCAGCAAACATCAGCACTAGAGGACGCGGACGAGGTTGACGTGGCCGTGGTAGGGGCCGAGGTGCTGGGGTTGGGTCCGAAGCATCTGGGCACATGCCTAAAATGGATGCACCTGTATCACCAGTAATCGAAACAGGGTTTCACGATCGAACGTGAGGGGACAATGCTTTGTCTCAAGCTATGCTGAGAGTATTGGAACAGGTTGCTAGGGCAAGTACTGGGTCGGCAACTCGTGGGTCTTTATCTGAGCGACTCAGGTCAAATGGGGCTGAAGTTTTTAGGGGCATTTCTGGTGTAGCCCCAAATGTAGCTGAATACTGGCTTGAAGCTGTGGAATGAATTATGGATGATTTGGATTGCACAGCTGAACAAAAACTAAAAGGGGTTGTGTCGTTACTGAGAGACGAGGCGTACCAGTGGTGGCTCACTATGAGGGAAGGTACACAAGCTGATCATATCACCTGGGATTTCTTTAAGACAGCGTTCCAGAAAAAATATGTTGGGGCTAGCTATGTGGATGCCCGGAGAAAAGAATTTTTGAATCTGGTTCAGGGAGGTAAATCTGTGGCAGAGTACGAGGCGGAGTTTTTGCGTTTGAGCCGGTATGCCTAGGGAATAGTCTCAACTGATTATGAGCACTGTGTACAGTTTGAAGGTGGGCTACGAGATGAGTTACGGGTACTGATAGCCCCGCAGAGGGAGAGGGATTTTGCTATGTTGGTGGAAAAGGCCAAAATTGCTGAGGAGGTAAAACGTTCTGAACGACAGGATCGAGATAAGGAAAGGGGCAAAAGCAAAAGAGATTCTGGGTCCTCAGGTTCTACAAGAGGATTTCATAAGAGGCCTAGGTTTGAGTGGCCAGCTCGAGTGGGTGTTCCAGCTACTATCGGGCAGTTACAACCTTGTATAGACTGTGGGAAATTTTACTCGGGAGAGTGCTGGAAAAGAAACGGCGGGTGTTTCAAATGCGGGTCTATAGATCATTGGTTTAGGGATTGTCCTCGAGAGCCTGTTCGGACATAGGTGGTATGCCATAGATTTGTGCAGCCGGAGAGAGGCGCTCAGCAGTCACCGAGAGGTCGTGGCCCAAGCCAAGGTGGAAATGGAGTTGGATGAGGTCGTGGAGCACCGGGCAGAGGTGCTGGGAATACAAATGCAAGGCAGCCAGAGTTGGTTTACGCGGCTAGGCGTCGAGAGGATGGCGACGCAACGGACGTCATAACCGGTACATTTTTCATATTTGATGTACCCTTTACGGCTTTGATAGATATTGGATCTACCCATTCATATGTTGCATGTACTGTGTCTGGGACTTTGGGTATAAAATCTGAGATTGCTGCTAGAGAGATGTCTGTGATTAGCCATTTAGGACAATCTGTGGTAGTGAATAATTTTTTTAGGGATGTGCCTTTAGAAGTTCAAGGAGTGGTATTTCTGGCGGATTTGATGGAACTGGCGTTCGGTGAGTTTGACCTTATACTATGCATGGACTGGCTAGTTAATCACTGTGTGAACTTGGAGGATGGTATTAAGAACTCCAGAGGATGGGGAAATGATGGTGATAGGTGAGAGGAGGAATTACTTGTCCAATGTGGTCTCTGTTTTAAAGGCCGAAAAGATGGTGCGTAAAGGGTGTGAGGCATTTTTAGCCTTTTTCAGCACATCTGATGTTAAGGAACTGTCTGTTGGGGATGTCAGAACCGTGAAGGAGTTCCTAAACGTTTTTTCCTGAAGAGCTCTGGGGTTGTCTCCGTACCGCAAGGTCGAATTTGGCATTGAGCTGCTACCAGGTACGGCTCCGGTGTCCATCGCCCCTTATAGGATGGCGCCAAAGGAGTTGGTAGAACTAAAGGCTCAAATCCAAGAGCTGTTGGACCGGGGATTTATCCGACCAAGTGTGTCTCCGTAGGGAGTGCCGGTATTGTTCGTGAAGAAGGATGGGTCGATGCGTATGTACATCGACTATCGTTAATTGAACAAGCTAACTGTTAAGAACAAATACCCGTTACCTAAGATAGAAGACCTGTTCGATCAATTGCGGAGGGCTTCGGTGTTCTCGAAGATGGATTTAAAGTCGGGGTACCATCAGTTAAGGGTCAAGGAGACAGACATATACAAGACAGCTTTCCGAACTCGGTATGGGCATTACGAGTTCTTAGTGATGTCGTTCGGATTAACGAATGCACCAGCCGCATTTATGGACATGATGAACCAGGTTTTCCAACCCTATCTAGACCGGTTCATAATGGTATTCATAGATGACATTCTGGTATACTCTAGAATGGATGAGGAGCATGATTCTCATCTTCGGGTTGTGCTGCAGCTATTAAGGGAGAAGCAACTGTATGCCAAATTCAGTAAGTGTGAATTTTGGCTGAAGGAAGTGACCTTTTTGGGGCATGTTGTGTCTACTGAGGGGATTAGGGTTGATCCTCGAAAGATCGAAGTTGTATTGGATTGGAAGCCACCGAAGTCAGTGTCAGAAATCTAAAGTTTTTTGGGTTTGGCTGGGTACTACAGGTAGTTCGTCGAGGGGTTTTCGTTGATTGCGACATCCCTAAATAAGTTACTGCTTAAGGGAGTATCGTTTGTGTGGACAGATAAGCAGCAGGAGAGTTTTGAGAAACTGAAAAAGATTCTGACTGAAGCGCTAGTGTTGATTCAGCCTGAGGCAAGGAAAGAGTTTGTTGTTTATTGTGATGCGTCGCATACAGGTTTGGGATGTATGTTGATGCAAGAAGGGAAAGTAGTGGCATATGCATCCTGTCAATTAAGGCCTCATGAGGTGGATAGAGTTGCTGAAGGACTATGACTGCTCGATCGAGTATCACCCGGGTAAAGCTAACGTGGTAGCAGATGCCTTAAGTCGGAAGGTGGTGTCTGAGTTGAGAGCTATGTTTGTTCATCTCATCCTTTATGAGGATGGTAGTTTGTTGACAGAACTTCAGGTGAAACCATCTTGGGTTAATCAGATTAAGGAGAAGCAATTGTTGGACAAATCGTTGGGTTGTCAACTTCAGCAAGTGGAAAGTGGTGAGACGGTGTGTAACACCCCAAACCCGGCCCAAACACCACGACCGGATCTGGTATGTCAGTAAGAAAATTTTGGAAAACATGTCGTATTTTCAGAAAATATTTTTCTAAAGTTTATCCTTTTATTCGAAAAAATAAATAGTTGATAGTTTAAATAAAATATGCCTTTATGAATTAAAAACCCAAATTTAAATACATGCATTAGTTCAATAAGAATTTAAATAACTAAAAGTAATAAAAGCCCATAATAAAACAAAATATAAACTAGTAGCACATGGCCTTATTACAACGAGATTTTAAAATCCATTAATTAAAAATATAAAATAATAACTTGAGTCTTTTTGCTAAATCCACATATTCTGCTGCATGGCCACCTTGCGTTCCTCTCCAGCCTGGTCTGAAGCACTAGGTATCACCTGAAATGTTAATTAAAAGGGTGAGTCGCGAGACTCAGTGTGCAACCCTCATGCACCACTAGATTTTTGGGCCTTAAGCCCATTAAGCAAAATAAACAGTTTAATACTCATAACAAACATTAATAACAAATAATATGCAAGGCCCAACCTGTTTGCCTAGGTTTCCATCCACTAACGCCCCCGTACCAACCATTCACACCATTGGGGATTTCTACAATCGGCCCACACCGCTACACGCCAAGATGGCAGTCATGCTGCTCATCAACATATTGTGGCCGAAGCCCTTATAACAGATCACGGCATTAGCCGCTACAACATATAACAGATCACGGTATAAACCACTACACATATAACGTATAACTTCCTCCTTTCATCAACCCAACCCATGCAATCATATACAAGCAAATTACTTATAACATTTAATCAGATTATTCACTGACTTGGCGATTTGCTTTACCCTTTTTGGGTTTCCAACATTAAGCCGAGATTTCGACATTTATTGTAACATATAAAACCTATAAACATGTACATATTAATTAGATCTAGATGGTGGGGAAGTATTACACACCTGATTAATGTAGATACCCTTGCTAAACCGATCTACGCTTTGCTTCAAAAAGCCGGAAAGATGTGAAAATAGGCCTCTCCTATATTTGGCCATAGTTAGTATTCTACCCGATTTTATATATATGAATAAACAAATCCTCTTACCTTGAAATCTCAAAAGTAACACGATTCTATAACTTAGAGATCTATGAGTTTCAGCTTCTAGGAAAAATCCCGGAAAGATGATCTATCGCACTTTCGGCTTTTGAAAGAACTAAAAATTGAAAAGATGGCTAAGGGAGATTCGACCAATGAATATTAAGGAGAAGAATAGGTGTAGTTTCGGCTTTTGAATCAAAGTGAAGATGAGGGAATAGGCTTAGAGATTTCGGCTTTTGCAGAGAATGAAGAAGAAGATGGAACTTTAGGAGTTTTCGGCTTTTACTCAAAGAAGAAGAGAAAAGAATGAGAGAAAAACCCCAAATGCCAAAATTGAAGAGATATTCCCCCTATTTATAGAAATTTCGACACTTACCTAACCTTGCAGACAAATCCTATCTTTTCTCCTTTTATCTTAATCTACTAGCTCATCTAAAAGAGACTTAATTATCTCTAACTCCTCCCTCCTTTATCAACATATTATCCACATATTTTAAACATTAAAATCCCTAAATTTTAGCCTTTATCTGCTTATTATCCTCATAAAATAAATTCCTAAATAATAGCCTTTATCTACTTATTATCCACATATTTTAAACATTAAAACCCCCAAATTCTAGCCTTCTTGCCATCCACTCCACCTAATCCTAATGCCCAAAATTTAGCTAACTTAAATTAAAAGAATTGGGCTCCATGAAACTTAAATTTGGGCCCCTTACTCCCTTGTGTGGCGTCACCTCCTAAGATTGGGCCACAAGCCCACTTTGGTATTTTAAACGTAGATACTACCTTTTAAACCCCTAAAATGCCCAAACAGAAAATTTTAATCAAGGCCTCTACCTAAGCCTGAGGCCAATTTGGACCCCTAACACTTAAATTAACACATTAAACATATCCTACCTATTAAACGCATAGGCCCAAAAATTCAGGATGTTACACGGTGGATTTTGGGCTGAATAGTGAAGGGGTATTATGTTTCCGTGGAAGAGTTTGTATGCCGAAGGACTCTGAGTTAAGACAGATGATTCTGCGAGAGGCGCATAGTAGCCCATATGCTATGCATCCCGGTGGAAAAAAGATGTACCGAGATCTACGAGAGCAGGATTGGTGGCCAGGGTTGAAACGTGAGGTTACCGACTTTGTGAGTAAGTGCTTGACATGTCAGCAGGTGAAGGCGGAACATCAGCTGCCTTCGGGATTGCTACAACTGGTGAAGATTCCACTTTGGAAGTGGGAGAGGATAACGATGGATTTTGTTAGTGGGCTACCCCTGACGCCTATTAAGAAAGATTCGGTGTGGGTAATCGTTGACCGGTTGACTAAGTCCGCTCACTTCATACCGGTTCGTACTGACTACTCGCTTCAGAAGTTGGCCAAGCTATATGTGGCAGAAATTGTGAGGTTACATGGGGTACTAGTGTCAATCATATCAGACAGGGACCCTAGATTTACATCTCAGTTCTAGAAGGCATTACATGAAGCTTTGGGCACAAGGCTGGACTTTAGCACAACATTTCATCTGCAGACTGATGGTCAATCGGAGAGGGTAATCCAGATCTTGGAGGATATGTTAAGGGGGTGTGTAATTGACTTCAGGGGCAGTTGGGAAGACTATTTACCTTTAGCAGAATTTGCGTACAACAACAGCTACCAGTCCAGCATTCAGATGGCACCCTACGAGGCATTATATGATCGTAGGTGTCGTACCCCTACTTGTTGGACGGAATTGGGTGAGCGATGGTTGTTGGGTCCAGAATTGATTTCAAAGACTGAGGAAAAAGTTAAGTTGATTTGGGCTCGGTTGAAGGAAGCTTCCGATAGGCAAAAATCGTTTGCGGATCTGAAGCATAAGGAAATAGAATTTTCAGTGGGGGATTATGTCTTCTTGAAGGTCTCACCTTGGAAGAAGATTTTAAGATTTGGACGGAGGGGCAAGTTGAGCCCTAGATTCATTGGGCCTTATCGGATAACGAAACGTGTGGGATCGATCGTTTATCAGCTTGAGTTGCCTCCGGAGTTGGATCGGATACATGATGTATTTCACGTTTCTATGTTGAGACGCTACCATTCAGACACATCTCATATAGTGTCGGTGGAAGAAATTGAAGTTAGACCTGACCTATCATTTGAAGAAGAACACGTGTAGATTTTGGATCGCGATGTTAAAATGTTGAGAAGGAAGTCTGTTCCGCTGGTTAAAGTGTTGTGGCAGAATCACGGTTCGGAAGAAGCCACTTGGGAATCTAAAGAGGCAATTCGACAGCAGCACCCTCATCTCTTTTAACCAGGTAAAATTTTGAGGCCGAAATTTCTTTAAGGGGGTAGAACTGTAACATCCTAAAATCTAGGGGTCTGTAAAATTTGTGCAACTACATGTTATGCTGGTTCTGTGTGTTGTTTAAGGGTGTTTAGGGGCCCTAGGGAGGCCTGGGGTCGAGTTTGAGCACTGGTAAAATTTTGGGTTTTGGTCACTTAAGTGGGGAGAGCTAGTGGAAGCAGGATTTAAGCATAATTGGTTGTATTTTGTTAACACAAGAAGCAAGGTGACCTGGTGGGTAGCGTCACAAGGGAGTATGGAGGGGGGAGAGTGTTCGAATCCCACAGGATGCAAAGAGGTGTTTTTTTGTGCTCAGGAGGGGGAAGAAGCTGAGTGGACACCAAACTCTGCAGGAGAGAGAGTGGACTTGGTTATTGCTTTGATTGACCCGGGGTCTACCCATTCTTATATTTGTATGAGATTGGCATCTAGTTTGAGTATGACTATTGAGTCTACGAAATTTGTAGTAAAGGTGTCAAACCCGTTAGGTAGACATGTGTTAGTTGACAAGGTGTGTAGAAATTATCCTTTGAAAATTAAGGGTCATTATTTTCCAGTAGACCTTATGTTGTTGCCGTTTGATGAATTTGATTTGATTCTTGGCATGGATCGGTTGACTGCCCATAGTGTTTTAGTGAACTGTGGTAGTAAATTTATTGAATTGAAATGTGAAAATAGAGATGTTATTTGGGTTGAATCAGGTGGATCAGATAGTTTATCGGTGATGATTTCTTCCATGGTGGCTTAGAAATATTTGAGAAAAGGGTATGAATCTTATCTCGCTTTCGTGTTAAATACTCAAGAGTCTGAAGCAAAGATTGAAATAGTGTCGGTTGTATGTGAGTATTCGGATGTATTCCCGAAAGAGTTACCCGGATTACCTCCAGTTGGAGAAGTAGAGATTGGAATTGAGTTGGTTCCGAGAATGGCACCTATTTCAATTACTCCGTATAGGATGGCCCCATTAGAGTTGAAGGAATTAAAGGTTCAGTTGCAAGAGTTGACGGATAAGGGTTTTGCGAGACCGAGCTATTCACCGTAGGGCGCTCCGGTACTATTTGTGAAGAAGAAATATGGGTCGATAAGATTGTGTATAGACTACAGACAGCTCAACAAAGTGACTGTGAATAACAAGTATCCCTTACCAAGGATAGATGATCTATTTGATCAACTAAAGGGGGATACGGTGTTCTCCAAGATTGACCTGAGGTCCGGTTATTACCAGTTGAGGGAGCGAGATGTGTCAAAAACGGCATTCCGGACGAGGTATGGCCATGATGAGTTTCTGGTCATGCCGTTCAGATTAATGAATGCTCCTGCGGTTTTAATGGACTTAATGAATCATGTCTTCCGTCCGTATTTAGACAAGTTTGTAGTTGTCTTTATCGACGACATATTGATTTATTCTCGGGATAAGAGTGATCATGCGGAGCATCTGAAAATTGTTTTGCAGACTTTAAGTGTAACATCCTAAAATCAAAGGGTCTGTAAAATTTGTGCAACTGCATGTTATACTGGTTTTGTGTGTTGTTTAAGGGTGTTTAGGGGCCCTAGGGAGGCTTGGGGTCGAGTTTGAGCACTGGTAAAATTTTGGGTTTGGGCACTTATGTAGGGAGAGCTAGTGGAAGTAGGATTTAAGCATAATTGGTTGTATTTTGTTAACACAATGGAGCATGGAGGGGGAAAGTGTTCGAATCCCACAGGCTGCAAAGAGGAGTTTTTTTTGTGCTCAGGAGGGGGAGGAAGCTGAGTGGAGACCAAACTCTACAGGAGAGAGAGTGGACTTGGTCAAAATGTTTGAATAGGTGATGGAGAGTGAATTGTGGAGTACTTGGAGGAGTGAATCAAGGGATTTTGAGAGTGTGGGTGAGAGTTTGCCGAATATGGGAGTTGTGGGAGGTGAATTTCGGCTAGAGGTTGGCTTAGTGAAGCAAATTCGGCATTTGGGTAGTGGTAAGTAAGTAAACCGAAACCTTTTTGGTGTTGTCCCGAAATTCTCTAGTGCAATCTTAGTTTTGTTTCACATTTTCGGCATTTGTTGCTCAAGGATTTTGGGTATCTTTTGGTCATTAATTCTTCTCTTTGCTTAGCATTTTTTTTGAATCTTTTGTTGTTTTCTCCTTGCCGAAACCCCAACTCCCCATTTGATTCATTCTCTTTTCTTTGCAAACACTTTCACTTGTTGTTGTGATTGCCAAAATACCATAGCCGAATTCTCTTCTAACCACTTCTCTTCTTTTAGTCGAACCTCCTCTACATCTATCAATTCGACTTGTGTTTCTTTGTTTAATCTTCATTTTGGTATAGCCTTCATAATCGAATCTCCTCTTACCCTTTATTGGAATCGATTCTTATTCTTTTGTCATTAGCTGAATGCTAGTAGCCGCAAGTGGGGCGTTCTTGTGACTGTCGAATCCATTTTGTTTGTTCGAATTGTCTGTAATCACAAGGTAATGGTAATTCTTTCTCTTCTTTCTTTTCTTGTCGTTCTTATGTTTCACATAGCCGAAGTGGCTATTCCTCTTTCTTCTAGTCCTCGACTAATTCTTTCTTTTCTTCTCTCAACATGGAATGCTTACTTCGGTTTAATTCCGTAGCCGAATCTGTTGTTGTTCGATTCCTCACTGATAAAGGTAAGGAGTTCTCTCTTTGGTTTCTTTTCATCTTTTCTCTTTTCGTTTCATTCTGCTATAACCGAACCTTCATCTCTGCCTAGGCCGATTGTATTAAGAATCAAGCTACCCTCTTCTCTGCTCATTAAACGTTCAGAATCTGTAAGTCGTGCTAAGAGCCGAAACCCCTTGTTAGGCAACCGCCATTTCTCACTGTGGTACTTTACTGATCGAGATTTCTTCATGGACGCAAGTGATAGCCAGTCTAAGGGGGTATCGATAAGGGAGCCTAAGGGGAGTGGACTCGTAGCCCTACCCCCAAGTTCAAAAGGCGTAGGGTGTCAGGGATTTGGGATTTTCCACCGGGTTGTGGAAGGAAGCCGACATCTGGTTTGGATAAGCAAATCGTAGTTGTTCGCGCTAGTGAGGGTAAGTGTTAGTAAGTCGTGTGGTTAGATGTGGATTAAAGATCTCCCATTTCTATTGCTGTAAGTTAATTGTGTGTCATGTTGGCATAGGTGACGGCGATCGAGAGTGTATAGTTCTCTACGTAATCAGGTGTGTAATCTGACACCGTTATCACGTAGTTTCGTAATACACTACAATGTTGGTAAAAATCGAATCACTGTTATCCACATGTTTAATAATCCGGAAAACTGCAGGGAATCGAATAACTCATTTTAATAACACCAGTTCTAACTTCACTAAAATCCTCGTTAATCAGCCGATTTACCAAAATGCCCTTAGTGGGTCGATTTACCAAAATGCCTTAGTGGGCTGAATTACCGAAATACCCCTGGGTTGCGAAATTGCTAAAATACCCTCGCTGGGTTGAATGTCTGTTATACCCTCAATGTTGTATAATAACGTGTGTGTTTACATTACACCTTTATATCTTTAGATGTATGTTTCATTTTATCATGTTGCATGGGGAGGGTTATTGAATGAAGAGCAGTATAGCCTGGTGGCATAGCCACAATATATATATATATATATATATATAATTATGCCTCCGGTGGCTCAGCCACAAATATTCTGTGTTTAGCAGCTTGATTGTAATATCGGTGTGATTGGCGGGATGGGTTGACTTGATCCCCACAGGTGTGATTGGCTGGTCGGGGGTGTGTTGGTTGGATTGGGTTGGGCTGCATTTCATTATTGCACTACTATCTTTATAGGGCTTAGGCCCAAAATTTATGGCTTATGGGCTCGGGCCCAGTTAATGTCGGTTTAGGGGATTACACACTGAGTTCTTGTAACTCACCCCTTTTCCCTTAACCTTGCAGGTAATTTCCAGCAGTAAAAGGATATGGAGCCGTGGATGACTCGATGGAGGCCATACATTAGAAACATCGCTTGCAAACTTTAGTAAATTTCCTTTTTGCTTTATTTCCAAGATTATTTTTCTTATGTGGGCTTAATATTTTGTAATAAGGCCTCTGGTTAAATTTTCTTTTAAGTTTTCATTAATAACTGTTGATTGCACAAATACGAGTTTTTCCTAAAACATTAATAATCGTTTTCCAACACATCACGTTTCCGCAAGTACACAAGTTTGATTTTCACATCAAAAACAGTTTTATTGTTAGAATATTAATAACCTTATAAAAAGGACATTAAATAAACCAGGTTTTTACTAACAACATCGAAACTCAAAGTTGTAAAGAGACACGATTTTTCCAACATACGCATAGCTTTTAAACAAACCCTTATATGTGGCACGCTACGCCCGGCCATAACGTCTAGGCCAGGTTTGGGGTGTTACCTTAAGAGACAAGTAGTTGTATGCTAAATTTAGCAAGAGCGAGTTTTGGCTCCAAAAAGTCAGATTCCTAGGACACATCGTTAGGGTGATGATATTAGAGTTTATCCGAGTAAGATCTCGGCTATCGTGGAGTGGAAACCGCCGAGAAACGTATCGGAAGTCAGAAGCTTTTTGGGTTTAGCGGGGTAGTACAGACGATTCGTAAAAAGGTTTTCTATGATTCCACCCCGATAATGAAATTTTTGAATAAGGATGTTAAGTTTGAATGGATTGAAAAATGTCAATAGGGTTTCGAGAGATTGAAAACAATATTGACTGAGGCGCCGATTTTAGTGCAACCCAAGTCGGGCAAAGAGTTATGGTCTATAGTGATGCGTCGTTAAATGGTCTTGGCTGTGTGTTGATGCAAAAGAGTAAGGTAGTCGCTTACGCATCGAGACAGATGAAACTGCACGAGAAGAATTATCCTACTCATGACTTGGAGCTGGCCGCGACTGTTTTCGCTTTAAAAATTTGGTGACATTATTTGTATGGTGAGAAGTGTCGAATCTTCATAGACCCTAAGAGCTTGAAGTACTTGATGGGTCAAAAGGATTTGAATTTGCGACAACAAAGGTGGCTTGAGTTACCGAAGGACTATGAGCTAGTAATCGATTACCATCTGGGGAAAGCGAATTTGGTTGCAGATGCCCTAAGTAGGGAATCCTTGTATACTTTGAGAGCTATGAGCACGAGTTTGGCATTGTCTGATGATGGTGCTATATTGGCTGAGCTGAGAGTTAGGCCACTATTTCTTTAGCAAAGATGTGAGGCTCAAAAGAATGATAACTAGTTGCAAGTTAAGAAAGCTAAGTACGAATCGAGAAATGATTCAAGATTTCTGGTGAGTTCGGATTGTTATTTAATGTTCCATGACAGGATTTGTGTTTCTAAGGATGGCGAGTTGATTCGAAATATATCGAATGAAGCACACAGTAGTTATTTGTCAGTATATCCCGGCAATACGAAAATGTACAATGATCTGAAAAAATTTTATTGGTGGCCGTGAATGAAAAGGGACATCTCCGAGTTTGTAACAAGATGTCTAATTTGTCAACATGTGAAGGCTGAGCATTAAGTACCTTCGGAATTGCTTCAGCCAGTGATGGTTCCCGAGTGGAAGTGGGATCGGATTACCATGGATTTTGTGGCAAGATTGCCTATGACTCCGAAAAAGAAAGATGTTGTGTTGGTTGTCATAGATAGACTAACGAAGTCGGCTCATTTTATACCGGTGCGTACTGATTATCTGCTGGATAAGTTAGTCGAGTTGTATATTGTGGAGGTGGTGAGGTTACATGGAGTACCCGTATCTATTATCTCGGATAGAAATCCGAGATTTACTTCGACGTTTTGGAAGAAGTTACAAGAGGTCTTAGGTACAAGGTTGAGTTTTAGTACTGCATTACATCCTCAAACTGACGACCAGTCTGAGAGAGTAATCCAAGTTCTTGAAGATATGCTCCAATGCTGTGTGTTAGATTTCGAAGGTAGCTGGGAAAGATACCTACCCTTGGTCGAATTTGCTTACAACAATAGTTATTAGTCGAGTATACATATGGCATCGTATGAAGCCTTGTATGGTCGTAAGTGTTGGACTCTTTTGTATTGGACCGAGCTTAGTCAGAAGCAAATCCATGGGGTCGACCTGATTAAAGAGACTGAGGAGTCTGAAAGCTGCTTCAGACCGACAAAAGTCGTATGCAGATTTAAAAAGAAAGGAAATTGAGTTTAAAGTGGGTGATAGGGTATTTCTGAAAGTGTCGCTGTGGAAGAAAATATTGAGATTTGGTCGAAAAGGGAAATTGAGTCTGCGGTTCATAGGGTCGTATGAGATTACTAAAAGGATTGGGCCAGTGGCATATCGGTTGGCTTTATCTGCATAGTTAGAGAAAATTCACAATGTGTTTCATGTATCGATGTTAAGGCATTATCTCTCTGATCCTTCGCATGTGATTCCTTCAACAGAAATTGAGATACGACCGGATATGACATATGAAGAGGAGCCGATTAAAATCTTGGCTCGAGAGGTGAAATAGTTAAGAAACAAGGACATAGATTTAGTAAAAGTGTTATGGAAAAAACACGGTGTAGAAGAAGCTATGTGGGAACCGGAAGAAGCCATGTGAGAGTAATATCCAAACTTCTTTACCGGTAAGATTTTCGAGGGCGAAAATCTCTAAAGGGGGAGAATTGTAACAGCCCGATTTAAGGGCTAGTCAGAACAGTGGTTTCGAGACCACTAAATCATGGTCGAGGAAAATTATTTTGACGTTGTTTTAATCTTTATGATTTCATGCTTAATTGTGAAGAAGGACTAAATCGTATAAAGTGTAAAAGTTCTATTTTTCAAGGTAGAGTTGTCAAATAGCCATAGAATGATAAATTGGAGGTCCTTAAAGTGCAATTAGGCCATTATGGGGACATGGCCGGCCATATGAATGAAGGGGGACAATAGCATTAAATGTTGGTCAAATTTGGTGGAGATTAGGAGATAAAAAAATAACTAAAATAAGACAAAAAGGTGAGATATCATCTTTTACTATCCCTTCTTCTTCTACCACCGAAATTTGAAGAGAGAATAGGGGTCTTTGAAGTTCAAAATTTCAGCTACATTTCATCCTTGCTAGTAAGTCAATTTAATGATTATTTTTAATGATTTTTGTGTTTTTGGAGTCCCCAAAGCTCAAGCTAGCTATTGAGGGGACTAATTTGTGATATGGTTGAAAGTCTAGGGACTTACCATGAGAGAGATTATGTTGTTAGCCAAGTTTTTATGGAAGAAGATGAATGTTAGGAAGATGAGGAACAACTTTTGTGAAGGGTGTTAACATGAAAGCACCTAAATAGGACTTAAATGCAAAGAATAAATTTGTGTCATAAATGCATGAAATGGTTGTGTAACATCCCAAAAGTTAGGAGTTGTAAATTTTTGCATAATTGCATGTTGTGCTTGCTCAACTGGTTATTTGAGTGTTTTGGGGGTTTCTAGGGAGGCCTGGGATCGAGTCTAGGCCTAGGAAAAATTTTAGTTTTTGGCCCTTAAGAGGAGAGGGCTGGTTGAGGTTGGACTTAAGTACATTTGTGTGTGTTTTGCTAACACAAGTGGAGTGTATGGTGTAGTGGTGTGGCGTCAGGTGGAGAGCAAAGAGGGAAGGGGTTTGAATCCCTTAGGTGGCAAATGAAGGATTTTATTTTATGAATTGAGAGTGGAGGAAGTAGAGTTTGGATCAAACTCTTCAATGGGAGTTGGAGAATTCGTCAAACGGTTCAAATGGATGAAGGAGAGGAATTGTAGGAGGAAATAGTGTAGAAAATCAATGTGTTGATGAGTGAGGGGGTAGTGGCCGAATGTGAGAGTGTGTCTAAGGGGGCAGATTTCGGCTAGGGGTTGGCTTTTGGAAGCAAATTCGGCAATTTGGGGGTGAGACCAAACCGAAACTCCTTTGTGTGTGCATTTTTTTTCTTTTCATTTCGGGTCTTTTCTAAAGTGGCATTTTAGGTAATTGTTTTTCTTTTTCTCTAGAGTGACATTTCGGGTTCGTACATTTACCTCTTTTCTTCTTCTTGACCTTTTCCGAATTCAATTCTAGTTCCTCTTCGTTCTCCATTCCTTTGTTGTGGTCGTCCGTTGCATCGATAAGCCTCTCTTTTTCCACTTCTTTTCTTCATTCCATCACTATTTCGTAGTTGCTACTCTTGGCTGCCGAATCTCTCTTTCCCATTCAGCTCTTCTCTGGTCAAAGGTAACGGTTTCTTTTCTCTTATTTTCTTTCTTCCCTCTCCTTGCTCTGCCAAGCCGAAACTCTTAACTTCGACTTCTTATTGCCTAGGCTGAATTTACTTACCCCTCTCCATCTCGAATCCCTCTTGTTCTCTTCTGTGAGGGCCGAAACTTCTTGTTGGTCAACTGCCGATTTGTGGTGTTTTGGTAAGGGGGAAGTAATGCTAGTAATTCTTGTAACTCGATTATTGTTAGATCACTTATGTTTATTCGTGAAGGCTTCAGTCTCTCCTCTGGGGGGTGAATACTGAAGGATTACTAACACTCTCTTATTCATCAAATATTGTTAGGGGCTTGATTTCTGTAGCCAGGGGATAGGGCCGATTATTTGGTGCACAGAAGGAGATCGTGTTCGTGGTAAGTAAAGTTAGTCTAGTAAGGTGTTTCAAGTTAAGGTTACTAAGGTGGAGACTAATCTTTTGTCAACTATCACTATAGGTGTCCTGGAAGCGGTGGAAAACACAACTCGTAATCAAGGTGTGTAATCTCACACCTTTGTTTGTGTTGTTAAGTGCTATTCTGTGAATCGGCAAAAAGCTGAAATACGAAAAGCCAGAATATCGACAATTGAGATCTCTCGAGCGTGCGAGCACTCGCAGAGATAAACCGAGCCACTAGTGATGGTGATAGACCATTGAGGGTGTCACGAACTCTCTCAAGGATTTAAGGCCGTAATGGGCCTAGTTGGGCCGAAACGGGCTAAGTGGGCCTAATGGGTTAACGGGCCCACATAAGCGAAATCAATGGAAAATTTTCAAATAAGTGATGCAACTGTGAAGTCCGCAGAACCGAGACCAAAAACAAGCTGGATGGGCCACACGAGCGTGTGGGCCCGTTTGGGCCGAAATTGGATTTTAGGCCCAATTACACTGTAATGACCAAAAAGGGAACATGTGTCGTCCGAGGCGGCAGTGGGCCTTCGAAAAGGCCGTTAGATGATAAAATTATCGAAATACCCTCAGTGGGTAAATTACCGAAATACCTTCAGTCGGTAAATTACTGAAATACCCTCAGGGGTGAAATTATCGTTTTACCCCTAAATGACAAAATAACCGTTGGTGATAGCTAAACATCATTTATGTGATTTTTGTATATTTGTTTATAATTGTAATACACTGCATTCTTAACATCTTGCATTGGGTTGGGTTTGTTGATCGGAGAAAGTACCGTTTAGTGGCACTGCCACATACCGTTCTAGTGGCGTCGCCACATACAGTTATAGTGGCTTCACCACATATGCTTTATTGAGTGGCTCAGCAACATACCATTATTAGCAGCTTGGCTGCATTATTGGAGAGTTTTGGCTGGGTGGGTTGACTTGGTCCCCACGGAGAGTTTGGTTGGTACGGGTGGAGAGTTTGGTTGGATTGGGTGGGTACATATCCATTGCATTGATTTGATTTGGGGCTTAGGCCCAACTTGTTACCGAATAAGGCTTAGGCCCAGACCGACACCGTATGGGCTCAGGCCCAGACTGTGACTGTTATAGGGGATTACACACTGAGTTCTCGTAACTCACCCCTTTCTTTTAACCGTGCAGGTATCCCCAGCGTTAGAGGATTTGGAGCTGTGGAGGACTTGGAGGTGGCCATACGTCGGATTTGTTACTAAACGGAACTTAGTAATTTTGGATTTAATTTATTTTATATATTTTTGGGTTAATAATTCATGTAATAAGGCCATTGGGATTTTCTTTATAACTTTCATTTGGTAATTCTCTTAGTTATGAACTGCTAAACGATTAAACATAGGTTTTTAAAACAATAACTACTATTTTCAAAATATCACGTTTCCGCAACTTTTAAAGTCAGTCTTCTACAACAAACAACGTTTTTGAAAGTAATATTATGTTTGCAAGGAAAATAAGTTCAAGCAAATCTTGTTTCGTAAGCAATAAAATTCGGGATTTATAAATGGTAGAAATTTTGAATTGAGGAAGGGTTTTCATTGAACGCGCAGTTTTCAAATAGCCTCGCAATGTGACATGCTAAATCCGGCCATAACGTCTAGGCCGGGTTTGGGGTGTTACAAGTTGGAATGGTGAGTAGTTGTAAGAGAAATAAATGTTCCACTAGGCTTAATTATTGATAAAATGTGTTGAAAAATGATTTACGAGCCTAGGGGCAAAATTGTAATTTTGCCATAGTGCAAGGGCAAAATGGTCATTTTTTCCTAAGTGTAGAAATTGATGCATTATGATCATAGAATGATCTAAATGAGTGAATCTTATTGTTATAGATCAAGAAGAGCACGGAATTAACCTTGACCGGGGAAAAGGCAAGGTCACGGATTAAACCGTTAGTTGACGCGTTTTGCACCGAGGTAAGTTTATGTGTAAATAATGCATTTTTATATACATTGTTGTTGCTAACTAGTGTATAGCACAATTGAGTACGTGTATGATTTAATTGGATATAATGTGGTAGTGATTGAATAACTCTAGTAAGAATGATGGAACGGATATGTAAGTGTGTGTTATATCAATACTTAATGGTGGGCTAGGTGCGATACCACCATAATACTTCATTACGATGGGCTGTGTGCAATACCATCGTCGATTTATCATTTGGTGGGCTATGTACGATACCACTGTAACTAACCTCTGGGTGGGATATGTGCGATACCACCCCAAATAAATTGATGGTGGGCTAAGTGCGAAACCACCAAGAAATCGATCTTGAGTAGTTGATAAATAGATCGTGATGTGTTGATTATGTAATATTGTGATGCTAAGTGCAGGGAGTTATGTTAATGAATGCATACATTGATCTTATGACATGGTTGGAAGGTGGAAACAAGAAGAATGAGTAAGCATGATTATGAATGTGGATTGTTTCTTGTTTAGTATGTATTGCTATATAATTGTTTAGCATATACTAAAATGTATATTATTTACATGTAAACTTACTAAGCTTAAAGCTTACTCCCCTTTCTTTCCCTTATTTTATAGAGTTTAAGAGCCGAGCCGGGATACGCTGATAACCAGAAGACCGCTCACACTATCTGCTCACCTCAGTATATCTAGACTTAGTGATTTTGTATATGGCATGTATAGGGGCTAGACTAGTTAGATTATTTTGTTATTTTGGCCAAAGGTGTGTTGGCCCCTTGTTAATATAACTATTTTGTATATTTCCATGGTTGATGGCTCACCTTATCATTTATAAAAATATAAAGTTATTCATGGAAGTTCATATTGAAATTATGAGTTGTTTGTTAGTATGTTGAATGGGTTTATGTGGTGTGAGCTAGATAGATGCAAAAAGCTTGACAAATAGTCTTGTTTTGGTCCACATGGGTAGGCACACGGGCGTGTGTCCAGGTCGTGTGTGACACACGGTCAGTCCATGGGCGTGTGCCCGGGCCGTGTGAAGTCTGCACCTTGAAATTAGAATGTGAATCGCCACACGGTGGAAGCACACGGGTGTGCCCAGGCCGTGTGGATTAATCAGAGGTGACCACGGGCCAGCCATATGGGCATGTGTCCAGGTCATGTGATTCAAGTCAGTGTCGACCATGGGCGTTGTAACACCCTTAACTCGTATCCGTTGCCGGATTAGGGTTATAGGGCATTACTAGACTTAGCACAGATCATAGCAAATAATTACTATTTAAGTAGCCATAACCGAATACATTGTAAATAATGATATACTTTCAAAGAATGCTTAAACATATTTGTACTTAGCTTAAATCTATTCAACCAAACACACACACACACACACACACACACACACACACATATATATATATATATATGTATTTTTCAACAATTAGCAAAGGATTCATTTGGTCATTTAAATTTTTATTAGCCGAATATGCTCATGTTTATAATCATTTTGCTAAACGATTTCTCAATTATTAAAGACCAAATATACTTATATACCAAGACCTTACCTAACCAAAACTAGGATGTACCCAAAATCATACCAATTGCCAAAAACATTCAACTATACTATAGATCATATTTATTATAATTATCATAGCCAAATTATCAAATTCGTACATATCTTACAATAACCTAAACATATAAAATCAAGCTCCATACATAATCATATACATATCATGTCCGAATATGCACAACCCAAGGACATGACCTATAATGCCATTCATGCCAATCATGAAAGTATATTTACTATATCATACAAATGCCATGAACGAATATTCACAACTATGATTTAACTCAATTCATTCAAACCTCATGACCAAATACCAAACATAAACACATTAGGATTTATACTCCAAAATAAGTTAATACCATGGCTGAATCTATATAAAACCATAATACCACAATTTAGCCATTTTTGCATGGCATTTATACATATACACACCATTCAAAATCAACTCAAAAGTAACATAGCCTATACATGCCATAGTTTCAAAAGAAGTACAACTTATGAAATACCAAAATCTGTTGATAGTGTGATAGACTTGATGATGATCCCCGAGCACGAACTTTGACTCCAAAATCTAATAAACAATACAACAACCACATAAAGTAAGCTATCATAGCTTAGTAAGTTATAAGCAATTACAAAACAATGTATCAAACATTATAATAGACAACTTTCACATTTCATAATCCTTAATGTCGAATATCCTAACATTTAATAATAACATTCATCTAGATCTATAATCCTCTTCTCACCTCAAAACAAATACACATATATATTGTAACATCCTAGATTAGGGGTTATGCGTTCATGCCTAATTCATGAGTTAGTAGGTTTTGGCAGTGTTGGAAGTGTATTAAGGGTTTTTAGAATTCTAGGATGGAAGAAGAAAGCTCTGGAAAATTATTGGTTTTTAAGTAAAAAGGGGAGCTAGGTAAATGAGGCTTTAAAATAAACTCCGTGTGAAGCATGACACAAGGAACCATGTGGTAAAATGGCATGTTTTATGAATTATGAATGTGTTATGTGGATTCTAGAAATAAGGAAATGTAAGGAAATGTATGGAAATGTAAGGAAATGTAAGGAAAAGTATGGAAATGTATGGAAATGGATGGAAATGTTAAGTTTAAAAGAGGAAAGTGAACATTTTTGGAAACTAGGAAATGTAAGGAAATGATCTAGAAATGATTCAAAAGGGGAAAGTGAACATTTCTGGAAACTTGGAAATGTAAGGAAATGTCAAGTTTTAAAGTTTAAAAAGAGGAAATTAAGGCAAGGTGGCCTTAAGGAAATTTATAGGAGAAATTTGACACACAAACAGGCTTGTCAAAGTGGCTTGAAGACATCACCTAAAAGCCCAGCAAAGTGACGCCACAAGCTTGTGTATTTGGGCCAGGGTTCGAGTCACTTGGGGAGCAAATAAAGAAGTTTTATTTTGCTTATTGAAGCAGAGAGGTGGACGGCACAAGGCTTCTAAAAGAGGAGTTTTATTCTCTTTAAATTTCGTCTAAATAGGAGATAAATAATGGATTTATTTATCATTATTTTCAAGAGATAATTGTGGATTAATTCCTTTTATTTTTAATGGATAAAAGAAGAGATAAAAGAGGATTATTATTAGTATTATTTTTATTAGGAGATAAGAGATAAATATTGGATTAAGTCTTGTTGATAATTAAAGTGATAAATCAAGGGATAAAGTTATCAAAATAGAAGAGTGGTGGCCAAGTGAGGGACTCTAGCCTAGTAAATTCGACTATAAAAGGAAAGGAGAGGCCATTCAGCATTATTTACTCTTCCTTGATAACCTCTACCGAATTTTCCCTGCAACCCCTATTCTTTTCTTCTTCATTCTTCTCCTCTCAATATTCCAAAAGCCGAAAGCTTGCTAAGATCAAGGCCATAGCCGAATAGTTGAGACTTCAAGCAAAGGAACTATCGATATCTAAAGTAAGGAGATCTTTCGGGATTTACTAAGTGTCGACTACAAGGAAGGAGAAGTTCTTTTCCCGAAGGTAGACCATAAGCTACGTGTTCTCTAGTTATTCGGTGAGTTTCGGGATTTAAAATCCACAAGGTAAGTGTCTATAGCATTCGGCCAAGGCCTATTTTGATAGTTAGATCTAATTCTTGTTTGTTTAAAAAGCCGAAACTAACCCCTAATGAGATTTAGAGCTTGGCCGAATATAAGGAGGAGCATAGCATAGATTTCGGGATTTGATTAGTATTGAAATCGGCAACAAGGTAAGTTTTAAGTATACTAATCCTACTAGGATTTGGATTAGTGATTAATCAAATGTAGGAATTGAGATCTAAAGCAATAGATTGGGTTTTCGGGATTTCAAGGAATTGATAAGCAAATCAGGTGTGTAATCCCCACTATCTTTTAATACGTTTTATGGCAATAATTAATATAAGTATGTATAAGAATGTGAATATGGCTAAGGTACCCTAATGTGGTACAAAGTACTCAGGTACGTTTCCTACTCCTACTAGGATTACGAAATATGTTATATTTAACATGTGAAAAGTGACATGGATGTGAAATTAAGTATGATATGCATGATATGAATAATATGGGGCATTCGGGTTATATGAGAAAGGGGAAGTGAATGTGACGACTTCGGTCTCACTATCTGAATGTGGTAACTTCGGTTACATTATCTGAATGTGGTAACTTCGGTTACATTATCTGAATGTGGTGGCTTCGGTCACATTATCTGAATGTGGTGTCTCATGACACAATTATCTGAATTTGGTGGCTATGCCACAAATTTTATATGGGCGATGAGCACGTCGACTACAGCGACTGCCTTCGATGGTGTGTAGCGGAAGGAGGGTTGACTTAGTAGTCCCCATGGTGTGCAGGTTGGTACGGGGATGTGTAGCGGATGGCATCTAGGTTTGGGTTTGGGATTGCATCATTATCTTGAATTATTATTATGTGAACATGATATGTATGGTATGCCTAAACCTATTAAATTTTAGTGTTGATTACACATTGAGTCTGTTTGACTCACCCCGTTGGGGAATATTTTTCAGGTGATGAGCAGTAATGGACCGGGTCGGCAGGAGCTTAAAGGTGGCCATGCACAGCAAGCAAATTATTTAAATTGGACATTTTATTTTATTTAAGTACTCTACAATTTTATTTTGGGTTTTGTTTTATGTAATAAGGTCACAGTTTTATTTCTTTATTTTTATTTTCACTTATTATGTTTACGAATTATTATCAATTAAAGTTTGAGTAAATTTATTTTTTGTAAAATAAACCCTAAATGTTTTGCCACTTTAATTAAGTGGATTTCAATATAAGACAACTTGGTTTTCTACACAAGCCCAACCGAAAACAATATTTTTATAACAATCACACAAGTTTTTCCTAGGTAGGAAACGAATTTTGAACTGGTTTACTTGAGGAACATACCAAATCTGGTCAAAGCTCGTGGGCCGGGTTTGGGGTGTTTCATATATACTACTGAAGTTCATACTCACATTTCAATCCATATAAAACACATATTAATATGTATAATACGAAATTATCATTTCAACAACTAAACTTACTTATCATCCAAAAGATGATTTATCATCGCATACCTGGTCATTATATTCTGTTTAGTACATTCAATAACTATTACAATTAAAAGATCGGCAAACATGCACACTCCATGCAAAAATCTATTAACGTATCACATGCTTAATGTTGTCATATTAATCTTGCACACTTAGTGCCAAATTCTTGTAACGTATCGCACACTTAGTGCTGTTACCTTTAACTTCTCGCACACTTAGTGCTTGGTATTTAATTTCACACACTTAGTACTTAATGACCGATTTCGCACACTTAGTGCTCAGTATTTTAATTTCATATATTCTTGCATTTCCCCAACTTACTCCTCATTTATATATACATAAACTTACATCTTAATTGCATATATACAAATTAGCCTATTTCATCTTCAAATCAACATTACATTCGGCTAAGTCATTTTTTTTATATAAGCATGCCTCACATTCGGCTATATCTATTTCTCAATTCAATATTACATATAGTTATACCATTAACATATATGTTTACATTACATTCAACTCTAATCGTCTCGCAACTAATAATCCATTCGGCAATATCAACATTATACAAATTTACCACCGTTAAATACATATGCATCATTATAGAAAAATTTAATTCAACTCGATTGCTTAAAAATTTACCTCGAGTATCGACGGACTACGTTTTCCGACTATTCGATTAACTTCTCCTTTCCCCGATCCAATCCCAATCCTTTTTGTTCTTGATCTAAATAATTTCAAATTAAGCTCATTCAAACATATTTTCATTCAATTTAGTCCAAAAATGCATAAATGGGCAAATTACATTTTACCCTTAATATTTCACATTTTCACAATTTAGTCCCTCAAAAATTTATTTTTGCAATTTAATCCAAATTACTCAATTTCATCAAAAATTAAAAAACAAAACTTGTTAATCTAACACATATAATCCATATTTCATCATCAAACCACAAAAACAACAAGCTTTCTTCAATGGCAATTCACGAAATACACAACCAATTCAAAAATTCAAGCATGGGCTAGCTAAATCACATAGCAACGATATCAAAAATGTAAAAATTATCAAAAATCGAGCTAAACACATACCTCAATCAAGCTTAGACAAGGCCGAATGTAGCTAGGTTTTTCTTTCTTTTTCTTTTGCTAGGTTTCGGCTATGGCTTAAAAAAAAGATGATAACCATGGCTTTGTTTTATTATAAATAACATATATATTAACATTTTATTTATTTACCTATTTAACCTTTATTATAAAATAACTAAACATTATAACATAAGGTTAATTTTTTTCATGGCCGGCCACTATCTAAAAATTTGGGCTATTTACTCTTTTAATATATCTAATTAAAAAGACATAATCAATTAAGCCCTTTTTAGTAATAATCACCAAATATTTTAACTTACGTGATTAAGCCCATTTATTAAATCGAACATCCAAACGATAAAATTTTTAAACGAAAATTTAATACAGACAAATTCACACATTATAAACACCAAAATAATTTAAAAAATATTTTTCAGACTCAGATTCGTGGTCCCGAAACTACCGTTTCGATTAGGGCAAAAATCAGACTGTTACAGGCGTCGAACACGGGCGTGTCATCTCCCCCACGGGCGTGTGGCCCCTGTTCAGGAAAAATTTTCTTAAGTGTGTAAGAGATTCGAAATTATCTCAGAAAATCTTTTGTAAACATGTTAGGGATTCGTAGGTCCATTGTAAAGTCAATAGGCATACGAATGGAAAAGTTTTAACCTGGAATAAGTTTGATAGTCCGAAGTTGTATATTCGTGCGAGTTAAGTATGGTAAGTCCTTGTACCCGGTTCTGGCATAGAATACGGGTAAGGGGTGTTACAACACGTGTAACATCCTAAATTAATGGGCCTATGCGTTTAGTGTGTGGATATGTTTAATATGTTAATTTAACTGTTAGGGGTCCAAATTAGGCTCAGGATATGGTGAAGGCCTTGGTTAAATTTTTGTTTGGGCACTATAGGGTTTAAAAGGTGGTATCTGTGTTTAAAATATCAAAGTGAGCTTGTGGCCCAGTAGCAAGTGCGCTGCAAAGGAGTTATAAGATGGCGCCATTAACAGTTGAAGAGGCCCAAGTATTGGCCGCATGGAGCCCATGTAAGTGGGCCATTTTCGGCACTTAAAAGGGGAGCTAGTTGGGACGGCATTAGGGCTAGAAAATATGAGGGTTAAATGACATGGATAATGGGGATAATGAGCTGATAAAAGAAGGAAGAGGTGGTGTTATCTGGGTTTCTTCTAATGGTGTGAATAGATTAAGATAGAGGAAAAAAGATAGGAGCCATCTGCTGAGTGCAGTGTTGGCCGAAATTCCATCACCTAGAGGAGGGAAGAAATCGGTTTCTTTATGGCAAAGGGGTGCCAAAATTTCCCCTACTATTTGATTAGTTATTACTTATCAGGAAGGGCACTTTCGGTTTTTGATAGGCAAGTGCCGAAATTCTCTATAAATAAGGGGGTATCTCTTCAATTCCAGCATTTGAACCCTATTCTTTTCTTCATTCTCTGTGCTGAAACTTTCAATCATTCTCTGCAATATCTTTTCTTTTGATTTCTTCAAAAGCCAAAACCCTGAACTCTCTTCTCATCTCCATAGCTGAATACTCCCTATTCCTTTTTGCCGATTTCTTCACTAAAGACGAATCTACATAGACTCCTTCCTATCATCTTTTCTTCTGATCTTCTCAAAAAGCTGGAATCTCTATGGGGTAGTCGAATTCTATGTGTTAAGGTGAGTACCGATTTTCCTATCTCTTCACTTTCTCTTTCGGGTTTTGGAAGACAAAGCTGAAAAGCTAATGGTTTAATGGTTTTATGTATTCTCTTGTTGGGCGACATTCAGGAATTGAAGTAGATCTCTTAGATCTAAAAGCCAGAAACGATAGTCCCTGAATCTCATATCACTTTTCATGAATTTCAAGGTAAGGGATTCACTCTAGGTTCTCGTTAGATTCGATATCAAAATCACAATTTTAACCATGTGTTATGATTAATAAGGCCTTTTTGATGGAATCAAATGTCGATCAGGCAAAGGAGGGGACTAGATCTGAAAACCCGATTCCTAAGTTTAAGAAGCGAGCAGTGTTAGCAGTACGGGATTGGCCACCGGGTTGTGGACCGGCTTCTGAACAACACCTTAGGCAGATAGCGGTTGTGTTGGCTACAGATAGCATTGACTTAGAACGTCTCGTTCTAACGGTAATCAGGTATGCAGATCTCTAACACACTAGTTAACTGTAATATATATGTGTTATGGGCTAAAAAGCCGGAAAAAGGCTATGTAGACAGTCGAATAAAACCCTAAAAGGGTTAGGCAAAGGATGCCAGGTACGTGATCATAGAAATCTCTATGTGTATCGATATCTATATGAAAGCCTGTTTTCTTAAAGATGGTTTGATGTTTTCAATTTTTCATGTGTGTATGCATGGGGTGGGATTATGATATTGAAGGGGAAGTGCATGATACGTCACTTGGTGATCGGTGGTTAAACCACAAATTCAAATGTTAGGTCACATAGTGATCGGTGGCTATGCCACGTTTAATGATTCCTAAATAATAGGAATAGGCAGTACGGCTGTCGTTATGGTGTGTAGCGGATGGAGGGTTGATTGTAGAAATCCCCAATGTGTGATGGTTGGTACGGGATGGTGTGTAGAGGATAGAATTCTAGGATGGGTTGGGCTATTCATCATCTATTATTTATCATGTAATTATGATTGTTGCCTTTATGTATGGCCAGGAATCATAATGTGTTTGTGGGCCTCATGTCGTTGTGTTCGGGATTTATACACTGAGTCTTGGTGACTCACCCTACTATTTTTTTCTACTCTTCAGATGAGCAGTAGATCGTGGACATGGGAGCCAAGACAGACTCGAGGGGCCATAAGGACTTTTATTTAAAGAAATGCATCTCCGTTTAAAATACAATGTTCTCTTTTACTTTGTTTTTTTTTTAATTTTGGGATATTTATGTAATAAGGCCCCATAGTTTAGTTTCAACTAAGTAGTTTTTAATATATGCAACTTATGAAATTATTACAAGGGTTTAATTATTCATAATAATAATAATACAAGTTTTTTTCAAATGTCACTTATTTATTCAATTATTGCCTAATTAATTTATGATTTCCAAAACCGATAAGGAACTATGATTTCAACATCAAACCCGTAACATGCCAGATCTGGTCGAAACGTATGGGCCGAGTTTGGGGTGTTACATTTTGGTATCAGAGCCCGGCTCAAAACTCGGGCTGTGAAATGGGCCTAGTAATGTTTTGTAAAGTTGGTGTGAATTTGAAAAAAATTCTGGAAAAAGATATGGCATTCGAGTCTACCGGCACCCGATCCACGCAGGTAAGTATTCTAACTCTTGATATGATATGCATGATTGGGCTTGATGGGCTTGATGGACGTAGATTAGTATGTTAGGCATTGATGGACTTTAGGGTTAGTTTAAACAACTCCTTAAATTCATAAGACTTAATCTATCCAAACAAACCCGTGAACAAATCGCAGGGTTAGGGTGTGGCAACAGGAATACGCATGTCTAGGATTGGATTCAGGGAGAGCTTGGTATTTAAGCAGTCCTAGTGACTCACCTCCTCTTCGCTGGAATTCTACCTGGTGCGTAGTGACTGTTCACCTTAGCCATAAGGATCTGTTAACGGGCCAAAATCTATAATTAAAACCGAAAGGGACCAGCCACCCTATTTCACAATCAAAATACCCCCAAGTTTTGTAAAATTTCTAAAATACACCTGATTTGTGAAAATTCCCCAGAATACCCAAGAATTGTAAAACCACCAAAATTTGTGGAATTATCGAAACACCCCGGTTGGAAAAATTTCCAAAATACCCTTGGTTTGCGAAAATTTCCAAAACAACCGTGATTTTATAAAATACCCATGTTTTGCAAATTTACCTGAAAACCCCTAGATTTACAAAAGTAACTCGGTTTGCAAAATTAATTTTTCCAAAGTACCCCTGCTTGACGAAAAAAACAACAACATCAAAATATCTCTATTTCGGGAAAAAAAACAAAGATACACCATTTTGAGGAAATTACCAAAATACCCTCGTTTAGAAAAAATGTACCAAAGTAATTCTAATTCCAAAGAAAAATCACCAAGATACTTTATTTTGGAAAATACCCTGTAGGGCAAAACTACGGAAAAACCTCTGGGTAGTGAAATGACGAAAATACCCTAATGTGATGAATGTGAGTTCATGGATGTTATATGTATGTTGATGTGTGATGGTTGAATGTACGTGGTTTCTAGAATTAGGAGATAAACTTAAGACGGAAACTGTAGATAGGTTCGAATTCGAAAGAACTATTCTTAAAAAAACTACTTTCCATAAGATTGCTCGTGGTTAATTGGTGGAAGAAATTAATAATTCATAAAATTTCTAATCAGATAAACGCGAATTGGTAAAATGAGTACAAGGGGTCGTGGACGTCCGCCGCGTGGCCGTGGTAGGGGTAGGATGACGATGTCAGAACCAGTGGGATCTGGCCATGGATCTGGAAACGAGATGCCGGTACCACCAGCTGCGAAGGAGGAATTTCAGGATCAGACTGCAAGAGATGACGCGGTATCTCAGGCAATGTTAAGGGTTTTGGAGAGAGTTGCGGGGGCAGGTATGGGCACAGGAGCCGGAAATCTGTGCCGGAGCGACTTAGAGCCAATAGGACAAAAGTGTTTAGAGGAATTTCTGGTATAGCCCCGAGTTCAGCTAAGTATTGGTTGGAGGCGGTGGAATGCATAATGGATGATTTGGATTTCACGGAGGAGGAGGAGAAGTTGAAAGGGTTTGTATCTCTCCTGCGAGACGAAGCGTATCAATGGTGGCTTACAGTTAAGGATGGTGCAGAAGCTAGCCGTATCACCTGGGGTTTCTTCAAAACGGCGTTTCAAAGTAAGTATATCAGGACGAGTTATGTGGATGTGCAGCGCAGAGCATTTCTGAATCTGGTTCAAGGAAGTAGGTCGGTGGCGGCGTATGAGGCAGAATTCTTACGCCTTAGCCGTTATGCTCGAGGGATGGTGGCCACGGACCATGAACGTTGCGTTCAATTTGAAGATGGTCTGAGGGATGATCTGCGTGTACTGATAGCACCACAGCGGAAGAGGGAATTTACTGTGCTTGTGGAAAAGGCTAAGATAGCCGAGGAGGTAAAGCGGACCGAGAAACTGAATCGGGATAGAGATAGGAGTGGGAATAAGAGGAATGTTGGACCGTCGAGGTCAGCTGGGCATAATCAGAAGAGATTTAGGTCAGAGGGGCCGAAACGGGAGGAGAGACCTGCTGCTGCTAACCAGACACAAAAGTGTGCTCGATGTGGTAAATTCCATACTGGTGAGTGTTGGGCGGGCAGTGGGAAGTGTTTTAGGTGTGGATCTACGGACCACCAAGTTAGAAACTGTCCGCAGCAACGGGACAGTGAAGGGCCCACGGGTCGAAGGAATGCACAGCTTGGCAGAGAAGGTCGGCAACCACTGAGAGGTCGTGGTCCAGCCAGAGGTGGTAACGGTTCCGGTCGGGGTCGTGGAGCACCAGGCCAAGGGGCAGGAAACACTGAGGCTAGACAGTCGGGGTTGGTCTATGCTGTCAGATGTCGAGAGGAGGCTGTCGTACTGGATATCATAACCGGTACGTTTTTAATTTTTGGATTGCCTTATACTTCACTGATTGACATTGGGTCGACGCATTCATATGTTGCTAGTAGGGTGTCTGAAACTTTAAGCGTAGATTCTAAGATTTCCTCTAAGGAGATGACTGTAGTTAGCCCATTAGGACATTCGGTGGTGGTAAATAAGCTTTATCAGGAAGTACTTTTAGAAGTTTAGGGAATAACTTTCCTAGCGGATCTGATGGAATTACCGTTCGGGGAATTCGATTTAATTTTAGGCATGGACTGGCTTGTGAAGTATCAAGCTAAACTAGATTGTGCAGCCAAGCGTATGGTGTTAAAAACCCCCGAGGGTGACGAAGTGTTGGTGATAAGAGAAAAGGGGAACTGTCTGTCGAATGTGGTGACTGCCCTAAGAGCAGAAAGGATGGTGAGAAAAGGATGCGAGGCAGTTTTACTATTTGTCCGGGCTCTGGAAGCCAAGGAGCTGACTATTGGGGACGTTAGAACGGTGAAGGAATTTCTTGATGTTTTTCCAGAAGAACTTCTGGGATTACCCTCGGATCGCGAAGTAGAGTTTGGTATCGATCTTCTTTCAGGAACAGCGCCGGTATCTATTGCTCCATATAGAATGGCTCCAAAGGAGTTGGTGGAATTGAAAGCGCAGATTCAGGAGTTGTTGAATAGAGGGTTTATCCGACCAAGTGTGTCGCCTTGGGGAGCGCCAGTGTTATTCGTTAAGAAGAAGGATGGATCAATGTGTATGTGCATTGATTATCGTCAGTTGAATAAGTTGACCATCAAGAATAAATACCCGTTGCCGAGGATCGACGACTTGTTCGATCAATTTAAGGGGGCCTCAGTCTTTTCGAAGATAGATCTGAGGTCAGGGTACCATCAGCTTAAGGTCAAGGAGGCGGATATTCATAAGACGGCTTTTAGGACTCGCTATGGTCATTACGAATTTATGGTGATGCCATTTGGATTGACCAATGCGCTAGCAACGTTCATGGACATGATGAACAGAGTGTTTCAACCCTACCTAGATCGGTGTGTCGTGGTGTTTATAGATGATATATTGGTTTATTCAAAGTCGGAGGAGGAGCATGATGCTCATTTGCGAGTGGTTTTGCAGATTCTGAGGGAGAAGTAGTTGTATGCCAAATTCAGTAAGTGCGAATTTTGGCTAAGTGAAGTTACTTTTCTAGGTCACATTGTGTCGGCAGAGGGGATTAGGGTTGACCTTCGAAAAATTGAAGCGGTGTTGGATTGGAAGCCGCCTAAGTCGATGGCAGAGATTCGGAGTTTCCTTGGTCTGGCGGGGTACTACAGAAGATTTGTTGAAGGATTTTCTCATATTGCGGCACCGTTGACTAAGTTGCTACGGAAAGGAGTTACGTTTGTTTGGTCTGATAAGCAACAGGAGAGTTTCGAGAAGTTAAAGAGGATTCTGACGGAGGCCCCGGTGTTGATTCAGCCGGAGGCGAGGAAGGAGTTTGTAATTTACTGTGATGCTTCACACATGGGATTAGGATGTGTGTTGATGCAAGATGGAAAGGTTGTTGCATATGCATCTCGGCAGTTAAGACTGCATGAGTCAAATTATCCTACCCATGATTTAGAATTGGCGGCGGTGGTTTTTGCTTTGAAAATTTGGAGGCATTATTTGTACAGGGAGAAATCTGTCATCTACACAGATCATAAGAGTTTAAAGTACCTTCTGACTCAGAAGGAGTTGAATCTAAGGCAGAGGAGGTGGATCGAGTTGTTAAAGGATTATGACTGCTCGATCGAGTATCACCTGGGTAAGGCTAATGTGGTGGCGGATGCTCTAAGTCGTAAAGTGATCACTGACCTGAGAGCAATGTTTGCTTACTTTAGCTTATATGATGATGGAGGTCTATTAGCTGAGCTTCAAGTGAAACCCTCATGGGTTAGTCAGGTTAAGGAGAAGCAGCAGATTGATGAGTTGCTAAAGGAGAAGTTTCCGGTAGGGTCAAGTGATGGATCGGCAGAATTTAGTATTAATGAGGAAGGGCTTTTATGCTTTCGAGGGAGAATTTGCATGCCAAAAGATCCGGAATTGAGGCGTAGGATTTTGCATGAAGCGCATGGTATTCCATACGCTATGCACCCTGGAGGGAGTAAGTGTATCGGGATTTGCGGGAACAGTTTTGGTGGTCGAATCTGAAGCGCGAGGTAACTGAGTTTGTGAGTAGGTGTTTGACCTGTCAGCAGGTTAAGGCGGAACATCAGTTACCGTCAGGGTTGTTGCAGCCGGTGAAGATTCCACAGTGGAAGTGGGAAAGGATCACCATGGACTTTGTTAGTGGGCTACCCCTCACGCCCACTAAGAAAGATTCAGTTTGGGTAATTGTAGATCGCTTGAGGAAGTCTGCTCACTTCATACCCGTACGTATTGACTACTCTTTGCGGAAGTTAGCTAAGTTAGATATAGCGGAGGTAGTGAGGTTGCATGAAGTACCAGTATCGATCATATCGGACAGGGACCCTAGGTTCACATCATGATTTTGGAAGGCGTTGCATCAAGCACTGGGTATGAAGTTGGATTTCAGTACAGCGTTCCATCCTCAGACCGATGGACAGTCTGAACGGGGAATTCAGATCTTGGAGGATATGTTGAGAGGATGTGTCATTTATTTCAGTGGTAGTTGGGAAGAGTTCTTACCATTAGCAGAGTTTGCTTACAAAAAAAGCTACCAGTCTAGTATTCAGATGGCGCCCTATGAAGCATTGTACGGGTGGAGGTGTCGTACTCCTACCTGTTGGACGAAATTGGGGGAACGTCGGATTATGGGTCCGGACTTGGTCACCGAGACAGAGGAGAAGGTTGAGATAATTCGAGCTCGACTAAAGGAAGTGTCAGACAGACAGAAGTCCTATGCTAATTTGAAGCGTAAGGACATAGAGTTTGCAGTGGGCGACAAGGTGTTCTTGAACGTGTCGCCATGGAAGAAAGTACTGAGGTTTGGGCGGAAAGGTAAATTAAGTCCAAGATTTATCGGACCTTACCGGGTGGTGAAACGAGTAGGACCAGTAGCTTATCAGCTTGAACTACCTTCTAAGCTAAGCCATATTCACAACGTGTTTCATGTCTCTATGTTGAGACGATATCGTTCGGATCCATCTCATGTGGTGCCTGTGGAAGAAATTGAGGTAAGACTCGATCTATCCTTTGAAGAGGAACCAGTGGAAATCCTGGATCGTGATGTCAAAATATTGCGGAGGAAGACAGTTCCGTTGGCTAAGGTCCTATGGTGGAATCACGGCTCTGAGGAGGCTACTTGGGAACCGAAAGAGGTGATGCGACAACAATACCCTCATCTATTCCGATCAGGTAATTTCGAGGCTGAAGTTTTTTTAGGGGGTAGAACTATAACATCCTAAATTAATGGGCCTATGCGTTTAGTGTGTGGATATGTTTAATGTGTTAATTTAACTGTTAGGGGTCCAAATTGGGCTCAGGATGTGGTCAAGGCCTTGGTTAAATTTTTGTTTGGGCAATATAGGGTTTAAAAGGTGGTACATGTGTTTAAAATATCAAAGTGGGCTTGTGGCCTAGTAGCAAGTGGCACTGCAAAGGAGTTATAAGATGGCGCAATTAACAGTTGAAGAAGCCCAAGTATTGGCCGCATGGAGCCCATGTAAGTGGGCCATTTTCGGCACTTAAAAGGGGAGCTAGTTGGGACGGCATTAGGGCTAGAAAATAGGAGGATTAAATGACATGGATAATGGGGATAATGAGCTGATAAAAGAAGGAAGAGGTGGTGTTATCTAGGTTTTTCTAATGGTGTAAATAGATTAAGATAGAGGAGAAAAGATAAGAGCCATCTACTGAGTGCAGTGTTGGCCGAAATTCCATCACCTAGAGCAGGGAAGAAATCGGTTTCTTTATGGCAAAAGGGTGCCAAAATTTCCCAAAATTTCCCTTACTATTTGATTAGTTATTAGTTATCAGGAAGGGCACTTTCGGTTTTTTATAGGTAAGTGCCGAAATTCTCTATAAATAAGGGGGGTATCTCTTCAATTCTGGCATTTGAACCCTATTCTTTTCTTCATTCTCTGTGCCGAAACTTTCAATCATTCTCTGCAATATCTTTTCTTTTGATTTCTTCAAAAGCCGAAACCTCCCAATTTTTCTCAACATCTTTTCTTTCAAAAGCCGAAACCCTGAACTCTCTTCTCATCTCCATAGCCGAATACTCCCTATTCCTTTTTGCCGATTTCTTCACTAAAGCCGAATCTACATAGACTCCTTCCTATCATCTTTTCTTCTGATCTTCTCAAAAAGCCGGAATCTCTATGGGGTAGTCGAATTCTTTGTGTTAAGGTGAGTGTCGATTTTCTTATTTCTTCACTTTCTCTTTCGGGTTTTGGAAGACAAAGCCGAAAAGCTAATGGTTTAATGGTTTTATGTATTCTCTTGTTGGGCGACATTCGGGAATTGAAATAGATCTCTTAGATCTAAAAGCCGGAAACGATAGTCCTTGAATCTCATATCACTTTTCGGGAATTTCAAGGTAAGGGATTCTCTCTAGGTTCTCGTTAGATTCGATATCGAAATCACAATTTTAACCATGTGTTATGATTAATAAGGCCTTTTTGATGGAATCAAATGTCGATCAGGCAAAGGAGGGGACTAGATCTAAAAACCCGATTCCTAAGTTTAACAAGTGAGCAATGTCAGCAGTACGGGATTGGCCACCGGGTTGTGGACTGGCTTCTGAACAACACCTTAGGCAGATAGCGGTTGTGTTGGCTACGGATAGTGTTGACTTAGAAAGTCTCGTTCTAACGGTAATCAGGTGTGTAGATCTCTATCACACTAGTTCACTATAATATATATGTGTTATGGGCTAAAAAGCCGGAAAAAGGCTGTGTAGACAGTCGAATAAAACCCTAAAAGGGTTAGGCAAAGGATGCCAGGTACGTGATCATAGAAATCTCTATGTGTATCGATATCTATATGAAAGCTTGTTTTCTTAATGATGGTTTGATGTTTTCAATTTTTCATGTGTGTATGCATGGGGTGGGATTATGATATTGAAGGGGAAGTGCATAATAGGTCACTTGGTGATCAGTGGTTAAACCACAAATTCAAATGTTAGGTCACATAGTGATCGGTGGCTATGCCACGTTTAATGATTCCTGAATAATAGGAATAGGCAGTACGACTGTCGTTATGGTGTGTAGCGGATGGAGGGTTGATTGTAGAAATCCCCAAGGTGTGATGGTTGGTACAGGATGGTGTGTAGAGGATGGAATTCTAGGATGGGTTGGGCTATTCATCATCTATTATTTATCATGTAATTATGATTGTTGCCTTTATGTATGGGCCAGGGCTCATAATGTGTTTGTGGGCCTCATGTCATTGTGTTCGGGATTTATACACTGAGTCTTGGTGACTCACCCTATTATTTTTTTGTACTCTTCAGATGAGCAGTAGATCGTGGACATGGGAGCCGAGACAGACTCGAGGGGCCATAAGGACTTTTATTTAAAGAAATGCATCTCCGTTTCAAATACAATGTTCTTTTTTACTTTGTTTTTTTTAATTTTGGGATATTTATGTAATAAGGCCCCATAGTTTATTTTCAACTAAGTAGTTTTTAATATTTGCAACTTATGAAATTATTACAAGGGTTTAATTATTCATAATAATAATAATACAAGTTTTTTTTTCAAATGTCACTTATTTATTCAATTATTGCCTAATTAATTTATGATTTCCAAAACCGATAAGGAACTATGATTTCAACATCAAACCCGTAACATGCCAGATCTGGTCGAAACATATGGGCCGGGTTTGGGGTGTTACAACACGGGCGTGTGAGCCCTGCACTTTAGAAAAATTTTGAAATTTCACAAAAAATTCTTAGAGGTTCCAATTAAGTCCCGACTCGTTTCTAATACTTGTATTAGACCTGATGGTCCATTTAAGGGACAGTATGAATAATCTTGGTCAATGAATAGTAACTTGCATGAATTATCTGTAAATGTTTTTGAATGTTCCGGTAATGCTCCATAATCCTGTTCCGACGACGGACACGTGTTAGGGGTGTTACATCAGTGGATTCAGAATTTAGAATTGATCCTCGAAAATTAATTTTCTCTTCCAAACAATAAGCTGGTTATAGCAGTTAAGAATGTCCTAACCACCAATTCTTCCTCTCGTAGCTGATCCCGGTACAACCTACAAACCAACCCTTATCGATTATCTAACCGAGATACACGTGTTCCCAATTCAAGATTTCGATAGCCTTGCACTCTGAAGAACCCAACTCGGATTAACGGCCTCAACCACATGGGTCATTTAAACAAGATCAATTATCCCTTGATTTGTTCTCGAAAATCCGAATACAGCACGGCCAACTCGTTTCTCCAATTATCCGCAAACACGACTCCAACCCAACGTGCACTTTTTGACTTGAAATTGAGTTAACTTTAAGGGATGACTTGTCAATCCTGATACTTAGGAAAAATGTGAATACCGATTGGAAGGATTTTTAGTATGGATACGTATCTCACGATTCTCGACCGGAAAGAACACTGGCCTAAAACCAAGATGGAATTTAGTGAAACATGAAATTAATCATGCTTTGTAGGTTTTGAAAGGTGATTTAATGATAATGGATAAGAATGGGAAAGAAAGGTACTTGGAAAACAATTAGACAAATTTGGAAAAGAACAAAGAAATAACAATAAAACAGCAGTAGCTATTGACGCATCAACTTTGGAAGAAAAAGAATAATTCTATTTAATTGCAAATGAAAATCAAGTGTAAAATAATAATGTCTTTCCCAAGCCACCTTAAAGCCCTATTTATATACATAACATTTACTAAATTTGGCTTTAACCACTCGACACATAATTAAAATTTAATAAAAATTAAAATCAGATTGTTTCTAATTTTGGCTTTTACAAAGTCAAAAAAATCTAATGAGTCCTTGGCTTTTTCTACATTTTTTATTTGGCCTCACTTTATTGACTGTGTTGCAATTTGGTCCTTTTCTGCTCGTTTTTGACTCATAGCATCCCAATTGTATCCTTGACAAGATTAAAATATAAAATCACTAATTTAGTAGGGATCAATTTAGAAATTAACCGAATACACAAAAAATCATGCAAATTAACATGTGATCAAATCCCCCTACTTAGCTCATGCTTGTCCTCAAGCATATTGTACTTTCAAACATTAGAAATTATTCTACAATTTATTAAAAATCGAGCCTCTTTTTCGCATCCATAATCAATGCAAACAACATAGGCAAAAATAAATAAATGCTTAGAATATATAATTTGAGCAACAAGTGTCATAAAACTGAAATATGTGAACTAAATCATTTCACTAAATTGAGTTTGAATCCAAAATTTGCAAGGTATTATTAATTAATTATGCAATAATAAAAATTTTAGACATGGTCAAACCATTTTACGTGAACTAGGATGACAACCCAAGCATCCTATCCCGGTTACTCAATTTAAACAGTCTTTTTTTTAGGCTCGGTTAGCGGAATGTTTGTGTAACACCCCTAACCCGTGTCCGTCACCAGAATAGAGTTACGGAGTATTACCAGAACTTTCAGAACATTTTTAGATAAATCATGTCAATCACTATTCATTAACCGAGATCATTTGTATATCCCTTAAATGGACCTTCGAGGCCCAATATGAGCATTAGAATCGAGTTGGGACTTAATCGGAAACTCTAAGAATTTTTCGTGACATTTCAAAATATTTTCAAGGTGCAGGGCTCACACGCCCATGTGGTCCAAGGGACACGCCCGTGTGACCCTAGGACACACCCATGCTACAGGCCGTGTTCAATTTCGGTTGCTCTCTGACTTGCGCCACAGTGCCATGCCACACGCTCGTGTGCTAGGCCGTCTGGTTAATTAATTCAATTTGAATTAGGTGCAGGTTTCACATGGCCAAGACACACGCCTATGTTCTAGGCCGTGTAGCACACATGACTGAGACACACACCCGTGTCCCTGCCCGTGTGCTCAATTCCGAGCATTCTATTTTCTCGAATTTAAGGTGCAAGGGACACACGGCCTGGCTACACGCCCATGGGGTAGACTATGTATCATACACGGTCTAGACACACACTCGTGTATCTGCCTTTGTGGACAAAATAAAGCCATTCCTAGCTTCATTTCTCACCCAAAATCACACACATGGCCTGCACTTGAACCACACATCCAAATGCCAATCATTTCAAGCATTCAAGTTAAGCAAACTCTATCATTCAACGTAGCATACCATTACATGCATACTTGTTCATAATCTTGCCTTGGTTTAGCCCATATGATAGGCATAATTTGATCAACTACTTAACACATGTGTAGCTACCATAGTATGACATTACAAATATATCAAAACAACCCATTACTAGCCATTCCAATGGCTAGATTACAAGCATCATTTACATTTACATGCCAATATGGTCAATATAACATATACATGCCATTACAACCATAAATGATTTACCATATTGTACCGACATAGGCCAATGGATAATGTGAGTTATCTCCACCGAGCTTCCAATCCAACGAGCTTTCAATTTACTCTAAAATAGGAGAAAATAAAATAGGGTAAGGATTTTATGCTTAGTAAGTTCGTATAACATGGTACTTAACTTACCATTCATTCTATTTTGAGGTAACTATGTAAGGCATACTCAATCAATTTGACCTCAGGCCCTACAGATATCTGCATTGCCCTTGTTAGTCATATATTCCATAATAACATCAAAACATATATGGGCTCAACAACAATCAAGTTTCCATGCACATATGCTTTCCACAACATGCATTCATTCAACATGCATAATTCATCTCATTATTACAAGTATAATTTCATAATAGTTCACTCCGAGTTCAGATCATTTCACATCAGAATTTTGCTCATATTACTCAGAATATCAAGGTCTCGATTAGTACACTCAAGGCGTACAAGTCTATAATCAAGAATGTACATATATTCATCAAATAAAGTCATGTACAAAGAACATCATCCCATGTTTTCATATATAATTTGTCATGTATCGTCATTTTCTTGTATTTCAAACGAATACATATAATAACTCATTTCTTATACATATCTTCTCATATCAAGATTTCTACCCGTTGAATTTATGTAAAATATTGATGGTTACACAGGTAGTACACTCGAGGTGTACAAATTAGGATCCGTCAATTCATATTCAATGGTACCCATAAGGTCTATCTGATAGAGTACACTCTCGAGCCATACATGTATACAACAGGATTACCAGTCCAGGCTAAATCCTTTTTATGACATATGCTCTAAGGAGCTTGATCTGGATTACCCATCCGAGCTAAATCCAATTCATAATATATGCTTGACAGGACTCACATCAGGATTACCCGTCCGGGCTAAATCCTTTCTGTAATGAAGTCATTAGGATTGCTCGTTCGAGCCTAATCCATTTTGCAACAAATGCAGGACCTCACTCATTTCAGCAATTACACTTATCCATCAATTTTCATTTATTCAAACAGGATTGAAACATTTTTAAACATTATCGGGCATGTGATTATTTCATACATCTATAATCATCCATATAATTCAAATGATCACATTTCACATTCATTCCAAGTATAAAAGTAACATTTTCATCGTTTTTCCTTTATCATCTATCAGGCATTATCATTTAAATTAGACATTTTTAATTATCGGGCTTGACCGGATATGTAACCATCTCACATATTTATGACATTTATACAATTCACATAAACACAATCAATGCAAGCATGCAAGTAAACACAGTTTAGTTACACGAACTTACCTCGACAAAGGTTCATGTACAAACATTTACTAATCTGACCTTTTCCTCTTTTCCTCGTTCTAACTTTGAAGTTGTTCTATCTAGATCTATACGAGTAAATTTAACATTAATTTATCATTTTTCACTGTAACAGCTCGGTTTAGACCCTAGTTGGAACAGTGGTTTCGAGACCACAAATTCGAGGTCATAAAAATATTTTAATATTATTTTTTATGTTTATAATTTTTGATAGAGCATGTGTGAAAATTTGGTGTGGAAATTTTATCGACTGTGTGTCGAATTGTGAAAAAGGACTTAATTGCATAAAAGGTAAAAGTTGTGTGTTGATTGGTGAAGAGTCTAATTGTCATGGCTTTATAAAGGTGAAGGCCTTATGTAGTAATTAAACCATTAGCAAGGTTAATGGACATCCATAACCAACTATTATAAGTTTTAATGTTTAATTCATTAAGGGAAAAAAGGTAAATGATGTATATTAGGTTATAGTTTAATTAAAACAAAACAAAATGCAACTCATTTTGTTCATCTTTCCACCGAAATTGAAGAAAGAAAAAGGGTTTAGAAGCTTTCTCACATTCGACTACTTCAAGCTTCAATTGGTATGTGATTTTTGTTCAATTTTTGATAATTTCTACGTTTTTGATATCGTTGCTTCATGTTCTTTCAAACCCATGCTTTAATTTTAGAATTTTATGGTGATTTTGAGATATGCCATTGATTAATGCTTGAGCTTTGTGATAGTTGTTGATGAAATATGAAAGATATGTGTTTGATTAACATAGTTTGTTCTTGAGTTTTTGATGAATTTGAGTATTTTGGATTAAATTGAGAAAATGAAATTTTGAAGGACTAAATTGTGAAATAAACAAAATGTGTGGACTTGTATGGACATGGGTGATATTCGGCCAAGCATAAGTATCATGAAATTTGGTGTATTTTATGATTTTATGAAATAGGGACTAAAGTGTCAAAATGTGAAAAATGTGAGGGCTATTTTGTAAAATGCCCTAAATATATGTGTTTGGACTAAATTGAATGAATTGGTGATTGAATGAGTTAATTTTGTATATGTATAGACCAAGAAAGGAGAGGTTCGGATCGAGATCGAGGCAAAGACAAAGTGCTCGCTTAATCGACCGTTTCGATATTTCGACGTCCGAGGTAAGTTCGAACATAATATGTGTATTTAACTATGTTTAATGTTATGAAATGAATGGTATGATATTATTGAATTGTGAATGCTATGTGAGGACTCGAGTTATGTGGCACTAAGTGTGCGTATTCAAAAATGTGACCGAGATGATTAGCACTGGGTGTGCGAAATAATATAAGCTTCGGCTTTGTGATTGGCATTGCGTGTGTGATACCGATTTAAGATCGGTTTGATATAGATGCACTAAGTGTGCGATGTTAATTAAGATTATGCTATTTATTTGGGCACTAAGTGTGCGATTGAACCGAAGAAGTGACGAAAGTTGATCGAAATGAAATATTGAGTATTAAGTAGCATAAGTGATCGATAACTAAGTGTTGGCTAAGGTACGTTCGAAACCTCTGTGGTTGATGAAATTATGAATGAGTTTATGGAAGGTTAATTGAACATATTGTCTTTGGATGGTAGGGTATATGTGATTGTGAATTAATCTATGTGATTATTTATTTTTGGTATAATGTATTGTTATTAGTGAGCAACATGTATTATGTTACGAACTTACAAAGCATTGAAAGCTTACTGGGTGATTTGTTTCTCTGTTTTACAGTGTCAGTGAAGCTAGCTCAGATTCGGGGATCGTCAGTGGCTCTATCACACTATCAGCTATCTATTTTGGTACTTTTGAAAGATGTATATAGATGGTATATGGCATGTATAGGCTAGTAGTTATGGTACATTTTGTGATGTTTGGACCTTGCCATGTGATTTGGCTTGGAAGTTGAATGATATTGATACTTATATGAACTATGTTAATGATGAATATGACATGAGATAGTAAGAATGGAAATGGTATGTTATATGTAATTTGGTTGATGAGAATGATGGATGAAATGTGAACTTGTAGTAAGAATTACATGATGCATGGTTTATATGAATTGAGTTGTGATCATGGTGCTTGAATGGATTTATTTGAGTAGGAATTGAAATTATGAACTGATGATATTTTTGAGGATTAATTGTAGTATAAAAGAGTATGTTTTTGGTTGCCAATTGGGGTATAAATGCATGAGATTTGAAGTTTGTAGGTGAATCAATGTGTGGGAGGCAAGTTTGGCCTTGAAAATGGCCTATAATTGCCCACACTGTTGAGCACACGGGTGTGTGGCTCGACCGTGTTGTTTAAGTTTACCAAGTGAAACAGGTCAGTAGCGACCATGAGCTGGACACACGGGCGTTTGACTGGCCGTGTGGTGCAAGTACGAGTCCACCACGGGTGAGGCACACTGGCGTGTCTCAGGCCGTGTGGATAAGTCAGTATGTATGCCCTATTTTGACACGGCTCGAAAGTACGGGCGTGTCCGAGGCCGTGTGAGACACACGGCCTACCCACACGGGTGTGTGACCTCTGTAGTTTAGAGAAATTTTTAAATTTTTGAGAATTCCCGTATGTATTCGGTTTGGTCCAAACCCTATTCTAAAGTGTGTTTAAGGCCTCGTAGACCTTGATAAGGGACTATATGTTTGTATTTGCATATGTTTGATTGCTTATGGACTTTGTGTTGATTAAATGGATGTAAAATGTTTCAAATTTTCAGTAATGCCTCTTAACTCTATTCTGGTGACGGTTTTGGGTTAGGGGTGTTACATTCATATTCAAGTGGACTCAATTTTCACTCTAGGCAAAATTACCATTTTGCCCCTAACTTTTCCATAAATTCTCATTTCGTCCCCAGGGTCGAAAAATGAAACTTGTGCAAATTATTCCCTATTCCAATCCTAACCAAAGCCCCATTACAAAATTTACAGCACATGTATTCATAAAATTTCAAAATTTTTCCTTCAATTTCACAAGCTTACATTTTAGTTCTTCAAAAATCACTTTGTAAAAGTTGTTTATCTATCAATAATCTTTCATTTCCTACCATAAATTTCTGATTTCCAGCATATACATCAATGACTCATTTTTCATACCTTGATAACTTTTCAAATTAATCACCCAAATAGAGAGATTAAGTTATCTTGATTCCAAAAATAGCAAAATTAATAAAAACGGGACAAGGAAACTTACCCAATTAGGCCTTGAAAGTTTCTTTTCTCTCACCTAGGGTTTCCATGTGTTTTAGGTTGAAGATGATGAAAATGAGATGATATCTTTTCGTTTCATTTTTTAATTAATTAAGTATTTTCTATTTCCAATTTAGTCCTTGCCCTTTTTCTATATTTCCATGGATGTGTAACAGTCAAGTTTAGACCCTAGTCAGAATAGTGGTTTCGGGACCACAGATCCGATTCAGAAAAATATTTTCATATTATTTTCTATGCTTCCAGTATGTGATTAAGTATGTGTGAAAGTTTCGTGAATTAATTTATCCGTTTGTGTGTTTAATTTGATAAAAGGATTAAATTGTAGAAATGTAAAAGTTGCATTCTCTATGTTTAATGTGCTACATTGACATGTTTTATTAATGTGGGAATCCTTAAGTGGATAATATACCTTTGTTTATGCTAGTGGACATTTATGTCCCTATTTTACATGATTTTTATATGGTTTTATAAAGGTTAAATTTGTAAAATAGTTAATAAGTTATAATCAATTAAAAGACAAAGCCAATTTATGTTTTTATTCATCATCTATAGCCGAAATTAAAGAGAAAGAATAGCCATTTCTTTAGGGTTCATTCAGCCAAGCTATAATTCTCAATTAAGGTACGGTTTTTGATCCGTTTTTAATAATTTCTATGTTTTTGATATCGCTGCTTAGTATACTAACAAACCGATGCCTTAATTTTGGAATTTGATGAATAATTTGAAATGTGTCATTGATGAATGCTTGAGCTTTGTGATGTTAGTTGATGAAATATGAAAAATGTTTTGTCTTTTGGATTTTTGGTGAATGAGTAATTTGGACTAAATTGAAAAAATAATATTTTGAGGGATTCAAATGTGAAATAAATGAAATGTATGGACTTGTATGATCATGATGAAATTTCGGCTAAGCATGGGTACAAGGGAATTTTGTGTATTTTGTGATTTTGTGAAATAGGGACTTAAATGTCAAAATGTGAAAATGTGAGGGCTAATTTGTAAAATGCCTTAAATATGTGTTTTTGGATTGAATTGAATGATTTGGTGAATAAATGGGTTAAATTTGAAAATGTATAGATCAAGAACCAAAGAAAACGGATTTAGACCGAGGAAAATCGAAAGTGATCAAGTAGTCGAATCCGTCCATTTATTAAGAATACGAGATAAGTCTATATACAAATAAATGTATTTAATATGATTTATTCATGTTCATTTGATATTGAATTGAGATGAATGTCTTTGGAAGATATACATGTGAAAACTAAGAAAGTATAGACAATGTAATAATGTCCGAAATGTCCCGTACGAACCTTAGGAATAGATAGGATTCATATGTCATGACATAGGGTTCCGATATCTGATATCATGTAAGACCACGTCTAGGACGTTGGCATTGATTTGAGATTTACGTATAAGACCATGTCTAGGACATTGGCATCGTATTTCATTCGTGTAAGACCCTGTTTGAGACAGTGGCATCGATATTTGATTACATGTCAGACCACGTCTGGGACGTTGGCATTGTACGACTATTCCGTGTATCATATGTGATTCCAAATGGTTCAACGGGAAAATTCTGAGAAATGAAAGACTATGTGAAATGTATTACCGATTCAGGTACGTTGGAAAATGAATACTATGTTTGAGTATGAAGGGTGAGTCAATGTGAATTAGCTCAAGTGAGATATGTACATAGTCTTGTTGAGACTAAATCTGATATATGTATAAATGTACTATGATCTAATGAGATACATAGAGATGGAGTTTTTTGTCAAGCAAATGGATTGTTACAATGAAGCTAATAAGAAATATGTATATGCTATTAAGATATGTTGAAGTTCTTGTGATTGAAATGGTTATAAATGTTTTATATGTTAAGTTTATTTGTATATGGCTTACTAAGCTTTTGAAAGTTTACTCCGTGTGTGTTTGCATTGTTTTATAGATCGTTAAAGCTACGGAAGGCTCGGGAATCGTTGAGGATCATCACTACACTATCAAACTCTATTTTGGTACCTTTTGAATGTGTACATATTTAAGTATGGCATGTATAGTCTAGTTGAAATGGTTGCTGTTTTGAGATGTATATATAAGCTATGTGATATGGCTTGTAAATGGGATGTGAATGTAGTAAATACTATATATGTTTTGTGGTGCAAAGTTAGTATGATTTGATGAATGGTTAGTATATTGAATTGGTAAATTTGTGGATGGATTTTGCTTAGAGTCACTTGTGATGAGAATGAGATAAATAGTACATAAGTTGGTATGCTTGATATGCTCTTGAATGATTAGAAAAGATGGTCGTTTTGGTGTGTTTTGGTTACTTTTGATGCTTGGAATGGTACTTATTTGTGCTTGTAGGTATAACCCAAAGTGTGGCTGGCTAATTGGCCTTGCAAGTGGCCTATATTTGCCCACACAGTTGAGCACACAGGCTTGTGGCTTGACCATATCCTATGTGGTTGCATTTCAAAACAAGTCAGTTTCGACCACGGGCTGGACACACGGGCGTGTGACTGGCCGTGTGGTGCAACTCAGTGTCGACCATGGGTGAGGCACACCGGCGTGTCTCAGGCCGTGTGGACAAGTCAGTATGGATGCCCTGTTTTGCCACGGTTTAGACACACGGGCGTGTCTGAGGCCGTGTGGACAAGTCAGTATGGATGCCCTGTTTTGCCATGGCTCAGACACACGGGCGTGTGACCTCTATAGCTTTGAAAAATTTTGAAGCTTTCAGAAAATTTTGTATGTGTTCAGTTTAGTCCCGACCCCTCTCTAATGCATGTTTAAGGTCTCGTAGACCTCATTAAAGGACTATATGTTTGCATTTTGCTTTGATATGACGATGATATACTTTGTGATGTGAAATGTTCGTAAAAGTTCCAATTTATCTGGTAATGCCTCGTAACCCTAGACCGGCGATGGTTACGGGTTAGGGGTGTTACAGGATGAGTCACCAAGAAAAATCTACATACTTTTCTTAATGGTCTAATTACCATATAAGTACCTCTAGTTTTGAATTTCATAGCTATTTATTCCTTATAGCTACTAGAATTCAATTTTTGCATTTTATGCGATTTAGTCCTTCTCATAATTAAGCACTAAATCGATAAAATTTTTGTATCAAAATTTTCATACGACATGTCTATCATAATACGGACAATATAATAAAATAAAAATAAACTTTATTTTTGACTCGGATTTGTGGTCCCGAAACCATTGTTCTGATTTCATCGAAATTTGGGATGTTACAGTTTGTAAGTTTTCAATTTGTCACTTGAACCTTTTTACGTGAGATAAAATGACAACCCAAGCACCTCACCCCGGTTACTACATTCGGTCACGTTTTCGAAACTTTCACTCATAACTTGAGCCTTTATTTATTTATTTTTCATTTTATTTATTTATTTATGTACAAGCAAATATATATATATTTTTCAAACAATCAATTTATTTGAAAAATCTAGTTACATATATCAACTTCAAAACACAAACATCGATTAATCTAGATACTTGAACACTTTAATTCAAAAATTACCCAATTGCTCAAATTGACTAAGTACTGAGATTAGAGACTCAATGTCAAACAAACTATCGAATAAATCTAGCATAAGATTGAACATATGCAAAAGAGAAACATGCAACAAAAACCATGCATATTTACCATTTTACTTACCATTTCAACCCTCCCACTTAATTTATGCTTATCATCAAGCATGTTTTATATGCAATAAAAGACATTAACCCAAATAACAAGTAAAACGAAAAGTTAAGAATACTCCCCATGTGTCTTTTAATGATGTTGTCGGTGTTGGGGGTAATGACTTTGCAGGATGTCGAGGATTGTGGAGACTTGGGTTTCCATTGTTCCAAGCCGAGCTTCGATCAGGCTTAAACGTGCCTCCACAGATAGAGGTTGCTCCTCTTGCTCCCTATTAGTGAAGTGTGGATGTTGGAGAAAGACCATATTTCCGCGAGTAGTTTGTGTACCTGGAGGGACAAAATAACAAGCAGTAGGCGTGCCGGCAAGCAAACCCATATATCCAAACAATATTTATCTAGGCTATCCATACTATATGCACATGTTAATGACGAGAAATCCACTTTAGAAGGAAAAAGTTGAGAGGTTAAATTTGTAATATATGACCTAAGTATTAGTGGACGATCACATCGCAAAACAATATGAAAGTTTCATGCAAACCAATATCCTAAGTTAACTTTAAATCCAAAATGCATACACCATAGAAAATAATTCAATTTTAGTTAAAATAGATGACGAATCATTTTAACTTGAAAAATTAAATGCTAAAAATCGATGAATATATCTCAAAGTGGGTTCATGCACCAATAAGTCCTTTGAGGTCTTTGGATTATAAAGTTGATTTCTAGATTGAGTTAAAGCACAATGAACATCTTGAGCATCAAAGTTACTTGGAATATCTAATAGAGCAGTATGATAGGAATCAGTTTGAATTGTTAGGGTCGACAAAACCCATGGCAATGTTAAATTCAAAAATTGACATCCTAAAGTCCTTACCAAGTAACCGAAAACAGATAATGCTTTGTGTTTTAGCATTTCGTAATGCATTAATATTGAAGCTAAATGTGGTGTAGAATTCATAAATCAATTCATAATATGCACTACATGAAATACTTGCAAATGAACTCCAACCAATAGCATTAAAATAGCCAATCACAACATCATGAATATTTAACGTATCAAGAGTGTAAAGATCAATTTGCTTATAGACCGAGAGCGCACGTTGTCAGATGTTATCGTATCTTGCGCGATGCTCCGATGATGAAAAGTTGAGAAACCCTCGTAATCATCCTTCGATGGGAATAGTGTTTGAACGACCTCATGATGCTCCACGGACATTGATCGTCTCGTGATGGTCGAGCATTTTCGTTGGGCAAATCGGGTGTAGGACTTGAATTTCCAGCAGCGTCAGTACTGCTGTATGGAGGTGTCACTAGCTCATATGTCAGTAATCGACGGGCTCGAGTGGTGGATGATCGTGTTTGACATTGTGAGAAACACGCTCATTTCTAGTTGAGGGACCTTCGACATAGTCGTTTAAAGTCCCAACCTCATCCGAGTGACCTACATAATATGTTAGTAAAAGTAAAATAGGTTGTGGGTTAGGAATCAACCTTTCGGGAGTAGCGAGGCTGTTGTTTCAATGTTCTGTTTCGATCGAAGTTGGGCTTCATCGGTGACGATTCCTAGTAGGCGTGGTTGTTTGTCTCGTAGGTGGCAGATAAGGTTCTGAGTCCTTATTGTCTAAATTGACAATTGGAGGCATTGTGAATAAGTTATGTTCACGATTCAGCGAGGCCAGAATATTGCCTATCATTTGGTTCTGAGTTTGAACCATGGTTTCCGTATGGGCTTAAAGAACAAACGACTCCAGTTATTCGCGATGGCTGTGTACGATGGCGGCGAATGGTGACGATGGCGGCAGAGGCGCGATATGGGTCGATTTTTGAAGGGTGGTGGTAGGGGTTTCAGGTATTGTGCCGATTAAGGTGGCAGGAGGGATGGTTAGGGGTTTTTGTGATTATGAAGAAAGAAAAAAATAAAAATAGATGAGATGGTGTTTAGGGAAGGACAGAGCGACGACGCGTGAGTGAAGGTGTAGAACGATGAGACCGCGACAACGTAGTGATGTCCAAGTCCGGTAACGATGAAATGGAGGAAGGGGTGAGCAACGATGCTCCAGGAAACAACGTTCTGCGATGATGGCTCCCGAGACCACGATGAGACCACGGTGACTCGTGAGCACTCGACGACGGTGATGATCAGCGATGGTTCATGACAATGGCGGCGGCATGGGGATGAGGGTTAGGGTTTTTTGTAGAGAAAATGAAGAAGAAAGGTGAGGAAGAAGGGCGAGTGTTTAGGGTTTGGATGTTTTCCCTTTTTTTCTTTTTTTTATTGGCCTGTTGGGCCATTATTTTCTTCTTCTTCTTCTTCTTTTCTTTGGGCCAGATAGGTCGTTCGGCCCAATTTCCTTTCTTTTCCCCTCTCTTTCTTTTTTTTTTGTTTCTTTTGGGTCATGCTGGGCTAGGTGGAGTTTTGGTTATTGGGTTTATTGTGTGGATAATTTAGATTGGTAATTTGGTATGGGGTAAGTAGGTTAAATGGATTTGGGTTTTAGGATTATTATTTAGGTTAAGGATGTTCGGTTTTGCTTGTGGGTAAATAATTTTTAGCATTTAGCACGCCGTGCCAATGCCATCGTCAGTACTCGATTTTTGAAAAATTCATAAACTCCATTACATTTCTGAAAATACTAAATTAACTGGATTAAGTAAAAATTTATTTATTTATTTACAACCTACATCTTACTAAAAGTCAAAATTAAATAAATGAAAATAAATTTGGGTTGCCTCCTAAAATTGTTAGCTCGACGACCTGGGAATTAATTCATCCAGCTCTTCGAGGACTAATTCCTCAACCATGTCGACTTGAAAATTTTCGTAGAAAGGCTTTAATCGTTCTCCGTTGACCTTGAAAATTTTTCTGAATTTTCACTTTTAACCTCGACTGCACCATGTGGAAATACGTGAGTAATAACAAAAGGCCCTAACCACTTAGTTCGAAGCTTGCCTGCAAAGATTCTTAGTGTAGGATCATAAATTAATACTTTCTGCCCAACCACAAATTGTTTACGGGTTATCTTTTGATCATGGTATGTCTTGATATTATCCTTATAAATTTGGGCACTTTCATACGCTTCTCGTCGAATTTCCTTAAGTTCCTGAATATGTAACTTACGATACTTACCTGCAGCTTCCAGCTCCATGTTGCATTGCTTGACCGCCCAAAACACTTTATGTTCTAATTCAACAAGAAGGTGACACGATTTACCAAAAATTAATCGATAATGAGACATACCTATAGGTCCTTTATAAGCTGTATGGTACGCCCATAGTGCATCATTTAATCGCAAACTCCAATATTTTCTATATGGCTTACGGTCTTCTTCAAAATCAACTTGATTTCTCAATTCGACACTTCCGCTTGGCCGTTTGATTGAGGGTGATAAGTCGTAGCAACTCGTTGCACTACCCCATATTTTTTTAAAAGTATATCGATTACCTTATTACAAAAATGCGTTCCCCGATCGCTAATCAATGTTCGCGGTGTGCCAAATCTAGAAAAAAATATAACTCTTTGGAAAATCAACTATCATTTTGGCATCAGCATGATGAGTGGTTTTTACTTCCACCCACTTTGACACATAGTCAACTGCAAGTAAAATTTAAATGTTACCATATGATGAGACAAAAAGTCCCATAAAATCAATGCCCTATATATCAAATATTTCATACACATGTATAGGAGTTAGAGGCATTTCATTTTTTTGGCTCAAGATTCCTACCCTTTGACACTTTTTGCATGTTTTATAGAAAAAATATGCATCACGAAAAATATGTTGCCAATGTAGTCCACAATTAAGTTCTTTATGCGTAATTCGTTTAGGTCCAAAATGTCCATCACATGCGTAAGAATGACAAAAGGATAGAATTTATTTTACCACAGTTTCTACAACGCAACGTCAAATTACCTAATCGGAACAGTATTTCCAAAGGTAGGGGTTGTCCCAAATATAGTATCGCAATTCATGTTTTATCTTATCTTTTTCAGATCGCGATAGGTTAGAAGAGACTATACCTGTAGCAAGGTAATTCACCATGTTTGCGTACCAAGGAAAAATTGTCTGAGTAGCAAGCAAACTTTCATCTGAAAAATCATCTTTGATCAGTGTGACATCCTTCGATGGAGGTATTCGGCTTAGATGGTCAGCTAACAAATTTTCGCGTCCTTTCTTATCCTTTATTTCAAGATCAAACTCCTGCAAAAGTAATATCCACCTAATAAGCCTCGATTTTGTTTCCTTTTCCTGATCAGATATTCAAGAGCTGCATGATCAGAGAAAACAACAATCTTAGTCCCTAATAAATATGAATGAAATTTTTCCAAAGTAAAGACTATAGCTAGAAACTCTTTTTCAATAGTCGAGTAATTGCTTTGGGCAACATCCAAAGTTTTAGACACTTAGGAGATAACGTGTGGTTCTTTCTCGATTCTTTGCCCAAGGACTGCTCCTACACTATGGTCACTTGCATCGCACATTATTTCGAAATGATAGTTCAAATTTGGTGGCTGAATAATGGGTGCCGAAATAAGCTTATGTTTGAACGTGTCAAACACATCCCTGCATGATTGGTCAAACTCGAACTCCTTGTCCTTCTGTAGGAGATTACAAAGCTATTGCGCAATTTTTGAAAAGTCTTTATTGAATCGACTATAGAAACTTGTATGACCAAGGAAAGAACGAATCTCCCTCACAGTTGTGGTGTAACAGCCCGATTTAGGGGCTAGTCGAAACAATGATCTCGGGATCACTAATCCGAGGTTAGAGAAAATTATTTCTATGATATTTTATGAGTTAGAGTGTGATGGTATAAGTGTATGAAAATTTTGGTGCTTTAATTTTATCGATTTATTGCTTAATCGCGAAAAAGGACTAAATCGCATAAAGTGCAAAAGTTTAATTTTATAAGGTAAAGGTGTTCAATAACTAAAGAACATTAATTGGAAGTCTTTAAAAGGCAATTAGACCCCTAAGAATTAGAGTGGCCGGCCGTAGGAGACAAACACTGTCAAATTGGTCAAAGTTGTTGATATTAGGTGGACTAAATTGGTGTTTTATATTAAAATAAAGAAAAAGAAGATATCATCTTTTTCTCTCTTCTTCTCCATCGAAAATTGGCAGCAAACTAAGGGGTTTTAGAGCTCAAATTTTCAGCAAGCTTCTCTCCTTGCTAGTAAGTATTCTAGTGATCATTTCTTGATAAAAATTAAACTTTTGGGACCCCTAAAGCTTAAGCTTTCTAAAGAGGGGACTATCTTGCAATTTGATGAAAAGTTTAGGGTTTTTCCATGAGAGCTTTTATGTTGTTTGCTGCACTTTTATGGAAGAAAATGAGTCTTAGTTATTAGATAAACAACTTTTGTGAAAGGTGTTACCATGAAAACACCTAAATGGACCTTGTTGTAAAGATTATAAAGTTTGTAGTAAATGTATGAAATGTTGGGTTTTCATGATAGCCATAAGAGAAATAAGTTTTCACCTAGGCTTATAGAAGGTAGAAATTTGATTACAATTTATTTCCGAGCCTAGGGGTAAAAAGGTCATTTTGCCAAAGTCTAAGGGCAAAATAGTAATTTTGCCAAAGCATGATTATTAAAATGTTTTTTGTTAATGTGATGATTGAAACGAGCTAATTTTCTATTATAGAGCAAGAAGAACCAAGAATCCACCTCGATCAGGGAAAGAAAAAAGTCTCGGACTAGATCGACGATCTAGCTTATTTTGAAATCGAGGTAAGTTTGTATGTGATAAATTCAATGTTTTGCTAGCACGTTTGAGAATATTTGGTATTATTTTGATACATGATGTTCTACTAAATTGAGTAATTGATGTTGAATGAGTAAGTTGAGATGTTGAAGTCCTAGTGGACTATAATGAATGTAAAAATGCTATCATCGAGACATGAAATGGATAAGGTCCCGTATAAGACCATGTCTGAGACATGGTCTCGGCACTGAATTAAGATCCCGTATAAGACCTTATCCGGGATATGGCTTCGGTAATGAATATGAGAATCGTATAAGACCATATCTGAGATATGGCACCGATAATTGATGTGAGATTCCGTATAAGACCATATCCGGGATATGGCATCGGCACTCAGAGGTGACCCCATGTAAGACCACATCTAGGATGTGGCGTTGGCTTTGTACTTATATTAATGACGATGAAAATGCATCTTTGAGCATCCTTAGTGATTAATGGGATAAATAGATGAGTTTGGAAATAGAAATGAGATTAGTACTAAAGACATGTGAATGAGTGTTTACAGGTACTCGTGAATGATTCACGAAGAAATATCTACGACATGTGGCATGGTATGTGCTAAGTAAGGGCAAGTATGAGTAAGTGTGGCAAGTAGCCTATAACCTTATGTATGATTAATTATTGTCATGGATGGATTTTATCATGAGCTTATTGCTGCTATTTATTTCCATGCAAACTTACTAAGCTTTATGCTTACCCCTTTTTATTGCCCTTTTTCCTTGTAGTATTGCCAAGATAACTCGAGAAACGTAGAACGTCGAAGTTCGGAAATCACACTATCGACATCACTTTGGTATAACAATTTAGACTTATTTTGAGTATGGCATGTATAGGACTTGGGTATTTTGTTAGGTCGTAATTGTTAGCCAAAGTGTTGGCTATGTATGTTATTAAAGTCATTTTGTATATGGTCATTAAAGTTGGGCCAATACGTAGAAAATTCTTATGCTTAATGAAGATGAATTTATGAAGTTTATGCTTGTGTGAATGTTTCGAATTGAGTTCTTGGATGTGTTTTTGGGTTATGAGTTGTGTTGAGATGAGTTGGAATAAGTATGTTTGCTATGCAGGGTGGCATTTGCTTGGAATATAGCCTTTTTAATGGCCACACAGGTAGACGCACGGGCATGTGTCTAGACTGTGTGAGACACACGGTCAGCCCCATGGGCGTGTTAATCGGCCGTGTGTCCCATTGCTTACTAGGCTTGTAAGTTAGTATGCTCAGTAGTAAACACACGGGCAGAGACATAGTCGTGTGTCTCAGCCGTGTGGGAGGCGCGACTTTGGACATAGGCGTGTGCCCAGGCCGTGTGAAGTCTGCACTTTAAATGTGGAATTTAATTCGACTCACAGTCTAAGGACACTGGCGTGTGCCTTGCCTGTGTAACCTTCTTTAGGTGATGATGTCATAAACAGAATGCCAAGGTTTTGGCACACGGGCTAAAACACGGGAGTGTCGAGGCAGTGTGAGGGACACGAGCCAGGGACATGGGCATGTGTCTAGCCGTGTGAAATAAGTCAGTTTCGACCATGGGTGAAAGACACGAGCATGTCTTAGGGGCACACGGGCGTGTCCCTAGGACAACACGGGCGTGTGGCCCCTGTTTTGATGAAGAATTTTCTAAGTTCGTAAAAGTTCCCAGTTTAATTTCAAAACCTCTCGGAAGTATGTTTAGGGCCTCGTAGGCCGAGAATGAGCAGATTATGGGTTTATATGGAAACTCTTTATGGTAAAAAGAAATTTTATAGCTCAATGTGATATGTTTAAGCAAGTTAAGTTAGGTAATGCCTCAAATTCAGTTTCAGCTTCTGATAAGGGTAAGAGGTGTTACATTTATTGGTATCAGAGCTACAGTTTAGTCGATTCTAGGACTAATGTAGTGTAACTATGAGTCTAACCATACATGCCATATGCAAGAGTAATTGAGTAATGATAGTGTGATGGCTCCTGACATTTTAAATTTGAGTTTTTATGTAGTAAATGGATTCTTATCCAGACCGAACTACAACTGATGATACTGCGAGTAATGCACTAGCTCCCGCTCAAAGGACCGCGCTAGTGAATAGTAGACCCGAGACCTTGGGTCAGGGAGAAGATGCCCGAGAAGCCTTTCTCCGTATGATAAGCAATTGGTATACTGAGTATACCCGAATAAATCGTAATGCTCAACCCCCTCCACCCCCACCTATTCCTCAACCAACTCCCGTAGCTCCTCAAGTGGTTGAGGTAGTAAGAAGAGAAAGACCTCCGGTCGTTAAGATCCGGAAGCAAGGAGCCGAAGAATTGTGGGCTAGTAAGGATGATGATCCGGAGAGAGCAGAATTCTGGCTCGAGAATACCATCAGAGTATTCAATATTTTATCATGCACGCCTGAAGAGTGCTTGAAGTGTGCGGTATCTCTCTTAAGAGATTGGCCTATCGGTGGTGGAATACCTTGTGTCGGTGGTACCAAGGGAGGGAGTTAGCTGGGAATTCTTCCAAGAGGAATTCTGGAAGAAATATATCAGCCAGAGGTTCATCAACCATAAAAGAAAAGAGTTCTTGGAATTAAAGCAAGGCCGTATGTCAGTGACCGATTACGAACGGGAGTTCGTAAGGCTTAGCAAGTATGTCCGGAAGTGTGTGTCTACCGAGGCCATCATGTGCAAGAGATTCGAGGACAGTTTAAATGAAGATATATGTTTATACATTGGAGTCCTCGAACTAAAAGAATTTGTAGTGTTGGTAGATAGAGCCTGTAAGGCCGAAAAGTTGGCTGAAGAGAAAATAAGAGTTAAGATTGAGTCTCGTGACTCGAGGAAAAGACAACTGAACAAGTCACTCCAATCCTCATCTAAGAAATTGAGGGATTTCGCTACTCGATCAGCCACTTCAGTTGGGTTTTCAAACCGAAGTAAGGACAAACAATTTTCGGGCTCTAAAGCATAGACCACATCAGTTGCTAGTGTGGGCAACGTTCTACCGAGTAGGCCGGAATGCCCATAGTGTGGCAGGCACCATTTTGGTGAGTACCGAGCAAATGAGAAGGCTTGTTTTAGATGTGGGTCCTTAGACCACTTTATCAGAGATTTCCTCGAGGTGGGCGAGAAAGAGAAGTCTCAGAATGCAAGATCGGGAAGTGCTGCTAGAGGAAGACCGCAGAGAAACTCGGGAAATGAAATTGGTAACAAGAATCCATCCAGAGAGCAAGCTGTAAGAGTCGAGGGTAGAGCACCAGCGAGAACATATGCCATCCGTGCTCGTGAAGAGGCATCTTCCCTTGACGTAATCACGGGTACATTTTCTCTTTATGATACTCGTGTTATAGCTTTAATTGATCTGGGATCTACCCACTCATACATATGCATGAAATTAGTCTCTAGCATGAGTATGCCTATAGAGTAATAAGAATGTCTAATCCCCTAGGCAAGTATGTGTTCGTTGATAGAGTTTGCAAAGGTTGCCCTTTGATGATTAGGGATCATTGTTTCCCGGTTGATCTTATGCTATTGTCGTTTGATGAGTTTGATGTCGTCCTTGGGATGGATTGGTTAGTTACTCATGTTGTAGTTGTGAGTTGTGGAAAGAAGTTTATTGAGTTGAGAAATGAAAATGGGGATTTTATTCGTGTTGAATTAGATAAGCAAGATAGATCACCAGCAGTAATATAATCCTTGTCGACTCAGAGGTATTTAAGAAAAAGGTACTGTAACACCCCAAACCCGGCCTATGCGTTAAGACCAGACTTGGCATGCCACACAATTCAAACTTACGTCCAGCCATCAATGTTTTTAATGAAAACAATTCTTGAAAACGATTTTTAAGTTGGAGTTTATCAAAAATTGAGATTTATTTGAAAACCATGATCTTTTTAAAACATAAAAGTTTACAATTTGATTTTCAGAGAAATATTTGGTTTAAAACTTTAATAATTGGTTGAAATAAATTTGTAAAAGAGTTTTCTCAAAATTTTACGAGTAAGAGATTTTTAAGAAAAACCCCTTTTTATACACAAGTTTAAGAAAACATTTATATAAATTAAACAAACCCCATTTAAGTAACTAAAACATATTAAAATCCATCCACGCATAAAAATCCATAAAAATAATAATAAAGGCCTTATTACATCGCAAATAAAATAGTGCTTAAATAAGAATACTTAAAAGAAGTTCAAGTTTTTATAAACCATCATTTGTAGTATGGTCTCCACACGAAGTCATCCCCGGCCCAAGCCTCCATCAATTATTATTACCTGAGAAGGGTAAGAAAAACGGGGTGAGTTACTTAGAACTCAATGTGTAACCCACTTACCGTGTTCACTGGGCCAAAACCATTTAAGCAGTTAGTTGGGCTTGAGCCCATTTACAAAGGTACAATATATAAATCAAGTATAAAAATAATGCATGTGATATGCAAATTCCCAACCGAGCCTAATTTCCATCCGCTACACACCACCCGTACCAACCATCACACCTGTGGGGATCAAGTCAACCCACCCCGCCAACACACCAATAGTAGGCATTAAGCCAATTATAATATTTGTGGCAACAGGCCATTTATAATAATTGTGGCAACAGGCCATTTATAATAATTGTGGCAACAGGCCATTTCTTCTCTTCATCATTTATCCCAACCCATGCAGTCATGTATATAGATAATGCATAACAATATATTCATAAGGTAAATTTCAATCAAAAAGCCCATATTACAAGTTATCAATTTGGCCCATTTGTCAAAATAGCAATTTGGCCCATTTAACAATCTAGCCATCTTTGGCCCATTTAACAATCTAGCCATCTTTGGCCCATTTAACACATGAGGCCTTTTCCAAAATTTCACACTTGGCCAATTTATCAAAATAATTTATAAGGCCCAAAATATCACTTTTAAACAATTTAGCCCATTAAGGGCAAATCCGTAATTTTTCTCCACAAACTTATTACAGGTTTCATGCATTCACACAAAAGTTGCTAATTACCTTATTTTCAAATTTACCGACTTTACGATTTTTATTCTAACGCTTACGGTAATATAACCCATGAGATACGTGTGAAGTTACACACCTGATTACGGTGAGAACTACACTTTCCCGCTCGTCGATACCTAAATATATATCAATCTTGATTAGAACACTAATATTTAATAAAAAATTATTCTAATGGTTAACGATCTAGATCCTTACCCTCGGAATCTCGAATGACAACTATTTGCGATTTCTCCCTGATTGATGGTTCATAACCCGATGAAGAACCACGAACAAACAATGGCTCGGGGGTACGTACGACTTCAAATAATAGATTTTCGCCGGATGAGGGTCCACAACCCGGTGGAAAATCTCAGATTGCTGAAACAATCCTTCGTTTGAATTTAGGGGGGATAGCGGAACCACCCCTCTTCCAAACACTATTAACAACCCTTTTCGTCCCTATTTTGTTTGCCTCCATTAACAAAGGATTATTAGTCCTAACAATATATCGGAAATTTTAAGACTAATGACTTAAAAGGGCGAACTCGGCTTACCTTAAAGTCCCAAGTGATTTTCAAAGGATTCGTATATAAAAATTTTCGGTTATAAAAATCCCAATGATAATTCATTGATAAAAATGAGAGTGATCAAAAATCCTTGAAGAGTTCCTTCTTACCTTGCTAAATATGATCCGAACTTAAATAACTTTCAAGATGACTTGACAAGATGATAGTTCAGCCCCCCCACTATCTTACGATTATCCAAAGCTTAATGAAAGAATTGATTGAGAACAAGGTCAAAGAAGAATAAGAGATTCGGCTATGATATAATAGATAGGAAAATAAATTTCGGCTATGGGGATGGTTACAAGCATTCGGCCATGGAAGGAAAAAGAAGAAAGGATGTGTTTGAATGGTAAATAAAATGAAGAGGAAAGGAGAATAAGGAGAAGAGAAAAGAAATGGAGATGAGAGGTTTGTATTTCGGTTCTCAAGAATAGAAGATGAATCAAAAGAATCTTTGGGACCAAAATGTATTCGGCAATGGGGAAAAAGAAGAAAAAGAAATGGCTTTTTGGTGCTGATAAATTCGGCACTAGGAGAGAATTACAAGATGAAGCACTTGAGGGTTTTGCAAAAATGACCAAATGGTCAAAAAGAATGACCAAAAGGAACAAAGCAAAGATTGCTTTCCTCCTAACACAAGCACATTCGGCCAAGAGGAAAAGATGAGAGAAAAAAATGTTTTTAGGAGAGCAAAATGACCAAAATGAAAATTCTCTCAAGCTACCAACTTTTCCCAAAACTTACCACCAAAATTTGGCTCCTCCTTTAGTCCACAAAACATCCATGTTCATGGACAATTTGGCCATTCAAAAATTTCCAAAACAAAGCCCTTGATTCATGCCTTATGTCCCCCTTACATACCAAAACCTTTTGATTCCTTACCTAAAGTTAACACTTGCTTTTTTTTCCCTTAGTCTACTTTCCATAAAAGAATTTGTCCAACCTTACCATAAGTAAAGCTTGACCGACACATGCCATACATGTGCAAAAATAAAAGTCACCTAAATGCTATCCATGGGATTCAAACCTCTCCCCTCAAGCAATCACTCATGCGCCAACACCACCTTGCTACTAGCTCATCTTATGCTAGCTTTCGTCACTTAAATTAACTTAAGCATCATAATCGCTTGATCCGCTTCAATAAAATACTCACTACTAAAATTTATTCTAGTCTCGAATAAATCCCGAGCCTTCTCAAGACTATAATAAGCATGCAAAAATTTAATCATACACAAGCTAAACACCAAAAACATGCATCATATCGATACTCAAATTTTTAGGATATTACAGGTACGAAGCTTACCTTGCCTTTGTGATGAATACTAAAGAGACTGAATTGAGAATTGAGTCGGTACCCATAGTATACGATATCTAGATGTTTTCCCGGATAAATTACCAGGGTTACCTCCGGTTAGAGAGATTGAATTCGAGATTGAGCTAGCCCCGGGTACCGCCCTCATTTCTATTGCCCCATATAGAATGGCTCCAACCGAGCAAGGAAAGTTGAAAGCACAGTTTCAAGAGCTAACGGATAAAGGTTTCGCAAGACCGAGTTTTTCTCCGTGGGGTGCTCCCATTTTATTTGTGAAGAAGAAAGATGGTTCTATGAGATTATGCATGGATTATCGACAACTCAACAAGATAACTGTGAAGAACAAGTACCCGTGCCAAGAATCGATGATTTATTTGATCAATTGAAGGGAGCCACGGCATTTTCCAAGATAGATTTTAGGTCCGGGTACTATCACCTGAGAGTCAAGGACTCGGATGTACCGAAAACCGCATTTAGAACTAGGTATGGCCACTATGAATTTTTGGTCATGCCTTTTGGTCTAACGAATGCCCCCATCGTTTTCATGGACCTGATGAACCGCATTTTTCAGCCATACTTGGATAAGTTTGTAGTGGTCTTCATCGATGACATATCTACTCTCGAGATGAGAACGAACATGCCGAGCACTTGAGTATGGTTTTGTAAATTTTGAGAGAAAAACAATTGTATGCCAAGTTAAGAAAGAGTGAATTTTGGCTTAAGGAAGTAGGATTTTGGGGCACATTGTCTCGGGAGATGGAATTAGAGTCGACCCGAGTAAAATCTCAGCTATTTTTGAGTGGAAACCGCCAAGGAATGTAACTGAAGTAAGGAGTTTTCTAGGCCTAGCCGGCTATTATCGGTGTTTTGCCAAGGGGTTTTCCATGATAGCTACTCCGGTGACAAGATTATTGCAAAAAGACGTAAAGTTTGATTGGTCAGAGAAGTGCCAACAGAGTTTTGAGAAACTAAAGGCATTGTTGACTAAGGCTCCCATTTTGGTACAACCTGAACCGGGAAGAGAATTTGTGGTTTACAGTAACGCATCCCTGAATGGATTGGGTTGTGTACTCATGCAAGAGGGAAAGGTGATAGCATATGCCTCAAGACAATTAAGGTCGCACGAGAAAAATTACCGGACTCACGACTTGGAGTTAGCTGCAATTGTATTTGCATTAAAAATATGGAGGCACCATTTATATGGTGAAAAGTGTCAGATTTTTACTAACCATAAAAGCCTAAAATATTTGATGACTCAAAAGGATTTGAATTTAAGGCAACGAAGATGGATGGAGCTGGTTAAGGATTATGAGTTAGTGATTGACTACCATCTGGGAAAGGCGAACGTAGTAGCCGATACTTTGAGCAGAAAATTATTGTTCGCGCTGAGAGCCATGAGTACTCAGATGGCTTTGTTGGATGATGGTTCCATTTTAGCCAAGTTGAGGGCTAGACCATTGTTTCTTCAAGAGATTTGTGAAGCACAGAAAGAGGACAGCGAATTACAAACCAAAAGAGTTTTATGTGAGTCCAATGCTGAATCAGACTTTCAGCTAAGTCCAAATGGATGCTTAACATTTCGAGATAGGGTCTGTGTACCCAGAAAAGATGAACTTATTCGGAAGATTCTGCGTGAAGCACATAGCGGATGTTTAACTATGCACCCAGGCAACTTGAAGATGTACAATGACTTGAGGAAGTGGTATTGGTGGCCTAGTATGAAGAAGGACATTTTCGAGTTTGTATCGAGATGTCTGATTTGTCAACAAGTGAAGACTGAACACCAAGTACCTTCGGGTCTACTTCAGCCCATTATGGTTCCTGAGTGGAAGTGGGACTGTATTACCATGGACTTCGTCACGGGTTTATCGTTGACGCCCAAAAAGAAAGATGGGGTGTGTAATATCCTAAAATAGGGGCTGTGTGTTTGAAGCATATCTTAAGTGTTAATAGGCCTTAAGAATTGTTTTCATGTGTTTTAGGGGTTATTAAAGCTCGAGGATAAAAAGGGACTATTTTGGAAATTTTGAAAATTTTGGGTCAAAAGTGAAAATTGGGTGATGGAGGCCTTAAGAATAAATTTTGTAAAATTATGGACATGAAAGCCCAGGTAGCATAGTGGCTTCCGTGTGCCACTTAAGGGTCAGCGCCAAAATACGTCAGGGGTTCGAGTGGCATGGGGCGCATTAGCATTTTATTTTGCAAATAAGCGCTACATTAAAGAAGGCCTTAAAAAGAAATCGAGGTGATTTATGTCACAGAATGGAGCCTGGGCGAGGTGGCAAGGACGCTAGCGCAGCAGAAGACCTTCGCAAGGACTCGAGTTCGAGTCCTGAAGGCAGCGCATGTTTGCGCTTTATTCTGTTTTTGCGTCAAGTAAGGGACGCCTACGAGTAAGGTTTAAATAAAATTTGTGCTGCAATATTGTCATGAAATTCAGAATTGGCCGAGTGGTTAAGGACTTGGCTTGAGAGCTCCGTCTAAGGGGACTCGTGTTCGAGTCCTGGAGTTTGCACTGGAAGCATACTATTTTTGCTTCTAGGGCTAAAACAAGGGAAGCTTGTAAATGAGGGCTTAAAAGAAATAATTGGAGCGGTATAGCATGAAATGAACAGCAGATCGAATGGCAGAAAGTGAGAAGAAGCTTCCTCAGGTCTCGGGTTCGAGACTTTGAAGGCACACCTGCGGAATTTTGTTTTGGTCCAGCGTGGGAGCTTGTGGCTGCATGGGCAGTCAATGCATGCACGCATGCAGCTTAAAAAAATTTCTGCTTGTTTGCTTTATTTTGAACATAGAGCATTATGCTTTTATTTTATTGTTTCTATGATGGGATGGTTTTATTATTATTAATTTTATTTGTAAAGAACGAGTTTAGGAAATGGGTTGTTTATTTTTTTTATGTATGGGAAAAACAATGGAAAGTGGTGTTGAGCTTAGCAAAAGAGAGAGTGCTTGGCCGGACTTGTTTTTTGTAAAATGGAGGAGCATGGAGCATGCATGCGTGAACAAAGCTTCATGGGATGCTTGCTATTTCTTTATTATTTTGAGAATGGGGGCATGGTTGTTTTATTATTTTTATTATTATTTTTAATTGTTGGAAGAAGGAAATTAGTGATGGGTCTTTGCTTGGGGAATGAATTCAATAGAAGCATGTTTGGGAGAGTTGACCGACATGGGGTTGGCAAGGATGCATGGCCGAATGTCATGCTTGGCCTTTCTTTGTTTCTAATTTTTTTTTTTTTGTGTCTTGGCCGTTTGGAGCATGCTTGGGAGACTCCCTTGGTCGGCCTTGAGTTTTGAAGAGCATAGCCGAATCTCCTAGTTTGTTTTTAGTTCTCCTCCAAATGTGCATAGCTAATTTCTTGAAATGATTTTTCTTAACTTTGCCTAGAGCATAGCCGGATTAGGGAGACTCCTAGGGGAAGCTTATTTTGTTCTCGGTTGTGAAAGGGAGAGGGGATTAAGTGCTGATCTTCCTCATTTATCTTTCTCTTCCTCTATGTTTCTTTTCAACCCCGAATCTATCTCTACCTCTTGAAGCCGAATGCCTCTCTGCCTTTGGGAGCCATAACCGAAAATATATAACCATCATTTGAAAGGTTAGCCGAAACCCCTCCACCATTGTACCATTGCCGAATCCTGTGAGTGTTAAGATGTGGTAGTCGAAACCTTCATCTAGTTTACTTGTGGCCGAACCTTCAAGGACTATATGGGTGTGCTCTTTTGTGTAGTTGAAGGAAGGAACTTTGAGAGAGCTCCCGGAATTTTGAACATCAAGGTAAATAGGTTGTAGTTTTGGCTAAAGGCCTTTGTTCATAAGTTTGTGTATCAGCTGACCCTAACCTTGTTTTAATAGGACTATCGATACCTTGAGAGCATCAATAAGCAAGGTAAGGAAGTCTTATTTTCGGCTAAAAGCTATATTTTGGGTTGTGATGATAACCGACTGTTTAACTTTGATTCCAGGGGTGGCCGAATATGTATAAGGCCATGGCTGTACTCTGTTTGTGTGTAGCTAGAATTAAAGTGCTCAAGGTAAATGACTCTTGGCATTCGGCCTAAGACAATATTATTGGTATTAAGTGTAATCGATTTCGGTTATGTGTTCTAGGGTCAAATAAACTAGAAGTAACAGAAGCTTTCGGGATTTTAGACTTTGTTAGAATCAATAGATCAGAATCTCGCTATAATCAGGTGCGTAGTTATCGCACTGTTCTCGTGCTTGTTTATATGTGTTATTTGTATATGTATATGTTGTGCATGTTAGCCGAAATAATGGCTAAGATGTTGGATACCTAAGGTGGGTGATCGTTTAATCAGGTGTGTAAGCTCTTACACACTTTATTAGTATAAATTGTTATTTTGATGATATTTATAACCTCTCATGTAGTAATTTTGCCTTGTGGCATGAGCTTGGTTTTCGGGTAAGCCCCCTATTACTCGATCTATGATATATCTTGTGTATGCCATCATATGCTGTTAAATGCTATGCTATATACAAATGCATGATATATGGGATCATGATACTTGTTATGTGAGCATGATGATGTGGGATTAAACGAGTGGAGGGGGAAGTAATATTTGTGTCGACGGACACCAGTGGTTTGGTACCACATTGTGACTTCGGTCACCAGAGGTTTGGCACCTCCAGAGGTTTGGCACCTCATAGCGTCTCGTCCCTATGGATTAATTCCACCGTGGGTTGGCCCCACATTTGAGATACGAGATCGACGCCAGTGATTTGGTTTCACACGATGGGTTGGCCCCATCATTTGATTGTGACTTCGGGTCACCAGTGGTTTGGCACCACCAGTGGTTTGGCACCACAAGTATTGACGGATACCGTGACTTTAAGTCACCAGTGGTTTGGCACCACCAGTGGTTTGGCACCACAAGTATTGACGGATACCGTGACTTTAAGTCACCAGTGGTTTGGCACCACAAGTATTGACGAATACCGTGACTTTAAGTCACCAGTGGTTTGGCACCACCAGTGGTTTGGTACCACACGAGGTAGAAAAAGGAGCATGGATGGCTAGGTTGGGCTTCATAATTGCATATTCATGTGTATGAACTGTGTGGATATGGGCCAAGCCCGTATGTGGGGACATGTGTATTATCTATGCACTGAGTCTTGGTGACTCACCCCTTTCCCTATCTTTTTCAGGTGAGTAGATCGCGGAGACGGAGCCGGAGAGGACTCGAGGTGGCCATGCTTGTTCCTCGGTTTTGAAATTTTATTTCGTACCATTAAAGTTAATATTTATTACATTTTGGTTTGGTTTGTAATATGGCCGCTTATTATTATTTTTATTATTCGTATGATTAAGTAGTAGTTTTTACCTTATTTCTAACGAACTTATGATCTGTTAAGCAAATCGGTAAAGGCAACGTTTTCAAAATTAGTGCTCGTACGCGTTTTCAAAGACGTTACCATCGGGTAGCAAATTTTACCAAGTTATCAATAACCCCGACATTTCAAAAAAATCTAAATGATCAAATGGTTTCAAAGGAAAAGAAAAAGTTTTCAACTCCATAGTGTTTATCAAACCCACCTATCTTAGTTTTAGCAAACATCGTTTTACAAATTCAACAATATTTTCAGATTTCCAATGTTAACCAGAATCTTTCAAAAATGTTTTTACTCCGTGACATACCAGATCCGGTCAAGGCTCGTGGGCCGGGTTTGGGGTGTTACAAGTTGGTATCAGAGCCCGGTTCAAAACTCGGCTGTGGGGGGGCCCAAGGCCTAAAAATGTTTTCTTGATAGTCTTTTGTGGGATATTATGAAAATGGTTTGTATTAAACAGCATGGCACCGAGTCTCCGGCACCGATCCGCTCAGGTAAGTACCTCTGGCTATTGAGGTGATATGAATATGTCTCTGTGTATGAGCATGAATGTGACTTTCTGAATTAGAATAGCGAACTTGAACTGAGCCCTTGTGTGATCGAAAGAACCACTTTTAAATACTTTATTTCATAAAATTGTTCGTGATTAATCAGTGGAACACATTTTCTATTGCATAAAACTTTTAAGTCAGATTGCGCGATAAGAGATGAGTTCTAGAGGACGTGGTCGAGGCGGAATGGCCGTTTCGGAACCCGTTAGATCGGGTCAAGGGTCTGATACTGAGGTATCACCTCCACCACTAGTCTTCGGCAATGAGCGGCAAGATCAGACGGGGGATGATGCTGTATCTCAGGCGGTGCTGCGAGTTTTAGAGATGGTGGCTGGAGCGGGAGGAGTTATGAGAGCTCGGAAATCTGTTCCCGAGCGACTTCGAGCCAGTGGAGCGGAGTTGTTCCGTGGTGTATCCGGCATGGCACCCAGTACGGCTGAATATTGGTTGGAAGCAACCGAGCGAATTATGGATGAGCTTGATCTGAGCCCGGAGGAAAAAGTGAAAGGAATGGTGGCGCTACTTCGCGACGAGGTGTATCAATGGTGGCTCACGGTTCGAGAGAGTGTCACAGCTGAGGACCTCACTTGGGAGTATGTCAAGACGGCATACCAGAAGAAGTATGTCGGTACTCACTACATTGATGCTCGGAGGAAGGCGTTTTTGGGGCTGGCTCAAGGGAACAAGTCCGTGGCGGAATACGAGGCTGAATTCCTAAGGTTAAGCCGATATGCTCGAGGGGTAGTTGCTACGAAGCATGAACGATGTGTCCGGTTTGAGGACGGATTAAGGGACGATCTGAAATTATTGATAGCTCCTCATCAGGAACGGGAGTTCGCGGTGTTAGTCGAAAAAGCTAAGGTAGCTGAAGGGATTAAGGACTCGATGAGACAAAACAGAGATAAGGATAGGAACCGGGATAAGAGAATTTTTGGACCATCTGAATCATCTGAGGGTCTTCGAAAAAGACCAAGGATTGAAAATTTTGCTCGTGTGACTAAGCCAACTACGGGAAATCGGAGCTGTCCGTGTGCTCAGTGTGGAAGGTATCATGACGGCGAGTGTTGGAACCGGAATCGAAGATGTTTTAGGTGTAAATCTAAGTCTCACTTGATTAAAGGCTGTCCTCAAGTGATGGATAGGGCGCGAAGTCAAGGACGTGGAACTTCAAGCTGAGATGCTAAAGGTTTGGATGCGAGGCAACCGAGGACGTGATAGCGGGTGAGTTTCTTGTTATGGAATATCTTTTATTATTTGAGTTTTATAAGATCGGGTCATACTTGTACTATTGGTGAAGTGCTTAAACATTGGATGTGAACTTAGGAACTGTGCTTAGAAGGTAAGATAGTTCGTGTTTGTATGCTAGTGGAGTATGGAACCTTGAATACGAATCTCGAGATAGTATTTAAGGAATGTGTTAGTTTTGTAGAATCAGAGTGCGCAGCATAAGTATGGTGTTGTGAATTAGAATGTACGGATGTTCGTTAGTAAGCAATTTCGAGGACGAAATTGTTTTAAGGGGGTAGATTTGTAATATCCTAAAATAGGGGTTGTGTGTTTGAAGCATATCTTAAGTGTTAATAGGCCTTAAGAATTGTTTTCATGTGTTTTAGGGGTTATTAAAGCTCGAGGATAAAAAGGGACTATTTTGGAAATTTTGAAAATTTTGGGTCAAAAGTGAAAATTGGGTGATGGAGGCCTTAAGAATAAATTTTGTAAAATTATGGACATAAAAGCCCAGGTAGCATAGTGGCTTCCGTGTGCCACTTAAGGGTCAGCGCCAAAATACGTCAGGGGTTCGAGTGGCATGGGGCGCATTAGCATTTTATTTTGCAAATAAGCGCTACATTAAAGAAGGCCTTAAAAAGAAATCGAGGTGATTTATGTCACAGAATGGAGCCTGGGCGAGGTGGCAAGGACGCTAGCGCAGCAGAAGACCTTCGCAAGGACTCGAGTTCGAGTCCTGAAGGCAGCGCATGTTTGCGCTTTATTCTGTTTTTGCGTCAAGTAAGGGACGCCTACGAGTAAGGTTTAAATAAAATTTGTGCTGCAATATTGTCATGAAATTCAGAATTGGCCGAGTGGTTAAGGACTTGGCTTGAGAGCTCCGTCTAAGGGGACTCGTGTTCGAGTCCTGGAGTTTGCACTGGAAGCATACTGTTTTTGCTTCTAGGGCTAAAACAAGGGAAGCTTGTAAATGAGGGCTTAAAAGAAATAATTGGCGCGGTATAGCATGAAATGAACAGCAGGTCGAATGGCAGAAAGTGAGAAGAAGCTTCCTCAGGTCTCGGGTTCGAGACTTTGGAGGCACACCTGCGGAATTTTGTTTTGGTCCAGCGTGGGAGCTTGTGGCTGCATGGGCAGTCAATGCATGCACGCATGCAGCTTAAAAAAATTTCTGCTTGTTTGCTTTATTTTGAACATAGAGCATTATGCTTTTATTTTATTGTTTCTATGATGGGATGGTTTTATTATTATTAATTTTATTTGTAAAGAACGAGTTTAGGAAATGGGTTGTTTAGTTTTTTTTATGTATGGGAAAAACAATGGAAAGTGGTGTTGAGCTTAGCAAAAGAGAGAGTGCTTGGTCGGCCTTGGTTTTTGTAAAATGGAGGAGCATGGAGCATGCATGCGTGAACAAAGCTTCATGGGATGCTTGCTATTTCTTTATTATTTTGAGAATGGGGGCATGGTTGTTTTATTATTTTTATTATTATTTTTAATTGTTGGAAGAAGGAAATTAGTGATGGGTCTTTGCTTGGGGAATGAATTCAATAGAAGCATGTTTGGGAGAGTTGACCGACATGGGGTTGGCAAGGATGCATGGCTGAATGTCATGCTTGGCCTTTCTTTGTTTCTAATGTTTTTTTTTTTTTTTGTGTCTTGGCCGTTTGGAGCATGCTTGGGAGACTCCCTTGGTCTGCCTTGAGTTTTGAAGAGCATAGCCGAATCTCCTAGTTTGTTTTTAGTTCTCCTCCAAATGTGCATAGCTAATTTCTTGAAATGATTTTTCTTAACTTTGCCTAGAGCATAGCCGGATTAGGGAGACTCCTAGGGGAAGCTTATTTTGTTCTCGGTTGTGAAAGGGAGAGGGGATTAAGTGCTGATCTTCCTCATTTATCTTTCTCTTCCTCTATGTTTCTTTTCAACCCCGAATCTATCTCTACCTCTTGAAGCCGAATGCCTCTCTGCCTTTGGGAGCCATAACCGAAAATATATAACCATCATTTGAAAGGTTAGCCGAAACCCCTCCACTATTGTACCATTGCCGAATCCTGTGAGTGTTAAGATGTGGTAGCCGAAACCTTAATCTAGTTTACTTGTGGCCGAACCTTCAAGGACTATATGGGTGTGCTCTTTTGTGTAGTTGAAGGAAGGAACTTTGAGAGAGCTCCCGGAATTTTGAACATCAAGGTAAATAGGTTGTAGTTTCGGCTAAAGGCCTTTGTTCATAAGTTTGTGTATCAGCCGACCCTAACCTTGTTTTAATAGGACTATCGATACCTTGAGAGCATCAATAAGCAAGGTAAGGAAGTCTTATTTTCGGCTAAAAGCTATATTTTGGGTTGTGATGATAACCGACTGTTTAACTTTCATTCCAGGGGTGGCCGAATGTGTATAAGGCCATGGCTGTACTCTGTTTGTGTGTAGCTAGAATTAAAGTGCTCAAGGTAAATGACTCTTGGCATTCGGCCTAAAACAATATTATTGGTATTAAGTGTAACTGATTTCGGTTATGTGTTTTAGGGGCAAATAAACTAGAAGTAACAGAAGCTTTCGGGATTTTAGACTTTGTTAGAATCAATAGATCAGAATCTCGCTATAATCAGGTGCGTAGTTATCGCACTGTTCTCGTGCTTGTTTATATGTGTTATTTGTATATGTATATGTTGTGCATGTTAGCCGAAATAATGGCTAAGATGTTGGATACCTAAGGTGGGTGATCGTTTAATCAGGTGTGTAAGCTCTTACACACTTTATTAGTATAAATTGTTATTTTGATGATATTTATAACCTCTCATGTAGTAATTTTGCCTTGTGGCATGAGCTTGGTTTTCGGGTAAGCCCCCTATTACTCGATCTATGATATATCTTGTGTATGCCATCATATGCTGTTAAACGCTATGCTATATACAAATGCATGATATATGGGATCATGATACTTGTTATGTGAGCATGATGATGTGGGATTAAACGAGTGGAGGGGGAAGTAATATTTGTGTCGACGGACACCAGTGGTTTGGTACCACATTGTGACTTCGGTCACCAGAGGTTTGGCACCTCCAGAGGTTTGGCACCTCATAGCGTCTCGTCCCTGTGGATTAATTCCACCGTGGGTTGGCCCCACATTTGAGATACGGGATCGACGCCAGTGATTTGGTATCACACGATGGGTTGGCCCCATCATTTGATTGTGACTTCGGGTCACCAGTGGTTTGGCACCACCAGTGGTTTGGCACTACAAGTATTGACGGATACCGTGACTTTAAGTCACCAGTGGTTTGGCACCACCAGTGGTTTGGCACCACAAGTATTGACGGATACCGTGACTTTAAGTCACCAGTGGTTTGGCACCACAAGTATTGACGGATACCGTGACTTTAAGTCACCAGTGGTTTGGCACCACCAGTGGTTTGGCACCACAAGTATTGACGGATACCGTGACTTTAAGTCACCAGTGGTTTGGCACCACAAGTATTGACGGATACCGTGACTTTAAGTCACCAGTGGTTTAGCACCACCAGTGGTTTGGTACCACACGGGGTAGAAAAAGGAGCATGGATTGCTAGGTTTGGCTTCATAATTGCATATTCATGTGTATGAACTGTGTGGATATGGGCCAAGCCCGTATGTGGGGACATGTGTATTATCTATGCACTGAGTCTTGGTGACTCACCCCTTTCCCTATCTTTTTCAGGTGAGTAGATCGCGGAGACGGAGCCGGAGAGGACTCGAGGTGGCCATGCTTATTCCTCGATTTTGAAATTTTATTTCGTACCATTAAAGTTAATATTTATTACATTTTGGTTTGGTTTGTAATATGGCCGCTTATTATTATTTTTATTATTCGTATGATTAAGTAGTAGTTTTTACCTTATTTCTAACGAACTTATGATCTGTTAAGCAAATCGGTAAAGGCAACGTTTTCAAAATTAGTGCTCGTACGCGTTTTCAAAGACGTTACCATCGGGTAGCAAATTTTACCAAGTTATCAATAACCCCGACATTTCAAAAAAATCTAAATGATCAAATGGTTTCAAAGGAAAAGAAAAAGTTTTCAACTCCATAGTGTTTATCAAACCCACCTATCTTAGTTTTAGCAAACATCGTTTTACAAATTCAACAATATTTTCAGATTTCCAATGTTAACCAGAATCTTTCAAAAATGTTTTTTCTCCGTGACATACCAGATCCGGTCAAGGCTCGTGGGCCGGGTTTGGGGTGTTACAGGGTGTAGGTCATAGTGGATAGGCTCACGAAGTCGGCCCATTTTATACGTGTGGGTTGGCTACTTGCTTGATAAATTAGCGGATCTGTATGTGGCAGAGATAGTGAGACTTCATGAAGTGCTGTTATCGATTATTTCGGATAGAGATCCGAGATTCATGTTGCGGTTTTGGAAAAAGTTACAAGAGGCCTTGGGCACAAACTTGAGTTTTAGTACAGCTTTCCATCCGCAAACCGACGGACAGTCGGAAAGAGTGATACAAATACTCGAAGACATGCTTCGATGTTATCTCTTGGAATTTCATGGTAATTGGGAGAAATACTTACCGTTGGTGGAATTCGCCTATAACAACAGTTTCCAGTCAAGTTTGAAAATGGGGCCTTAGGAGGCAATGTATGGGCGTAAGTGTCGAACGCCCTTGTACTGGACAAAACTCAGAGAGAAACAGATACAAGGGGTCGATTTGATTAGGGAAACTGATGAAAAAGTAAAGGTGATACGCGAGTGTCTAAAAGCGGCCTCAGATAGACAAAATTCATACTCGGATTTAAAAAGGAAAGAGATTGAATTCCAAGTCGGTGATAAAGTGTTTCTGAAAGTATCACCATGGAGGAAGGTCCTCAGATTTGGCCGAAAAGGCAAATTAAGTCTGCGTTTCATCGGACCTTATGAAGTTACCGAGAGGATAGGACCGGTAGCTTATCGGTTGGCCTTTCCACTCGAGCTTGAAAAGATTCATGATGTCTTTCACGTATCCATGTTGCGCTAATACCGCTCAGACCCTTCACATGTCATAGTACCAATAGAGGTAGAAATCCAACCGGACTTGGCTTATGGTGAAGAGCCGGTTAAAATTTTGGCGCAAGAGGTCAAACAGTTAAGAAACAAAAGTATAGCCCTGGTGAAAGTGCTATGGCAAACGCATGGAATAAAAAAGGCTACATGGGAACCCGAAGAGTCTTTGAGAAACCAATATCCCAACCTTTTCACCGGTAAGATTTTCGGGGACGAAAATCCTTAATAGGTGAGAATTGTAACAGCCCGATTTAGGGGCAAGTCAGAATAGTGATCTCGGTATCACTAATCCGAGGTTAGAGAAAATTATTTCCATGATATTTTATGAGTTAGAATGTGATAATATAAGTGTATGAAAATTTTGGTGCTTTAATTTTCTGGATTTCTTACTTAATCACGAAAAAGGCCTAAATCGCATAAAGTGCAAAAGTTCAATTTTATAAGCTAAAGGTGTTCAATAGCTAAATAACATTAATTGGAGGTCTTTAAAAGGCAATTAGACCCCCAAGAATTAGAGTGGCCGACCATAGGAGACAAACATTGTCAAATTAGTCAAAGTTGTTGATATTAGGTGGACTAAATTGGTGTTTTATATTAAAATAAAGAAAAAAAAGATATCATCTTTTTCTCTCTTCTTCTCCACAGAAAATTGGCAGCAAACTAAGGGGTTTTAGAACTCAAATTTTCAGCAAACTTCTCTCCTTGCTAGTAAATATTCTAGTGATCATTTCTTGATAAAAATTGAACTTTTGGGACCCCTAAAGCTTAAGCTTTCTAAAGAGGGGACTATCTTGCAATTTGATGAAAAGTTTAGGGTTTTTCCATGAGAGCTTTTATGTTGTTTGCTGCATTTTTATGGAAGAAAATGAGTGTTAGTTGTTAGATAAACAACTTTTGTGAAAGGTGTTGCCATGAAAACACCTAAATGGACCTTGTTGTAAATATTATAAAGTTTGTAGTAAATGTATGAAATGTTGGGTTTTTATGATAGCCATAAGAGGAATAAATGTTCACCTAGGCCTGTAGAAGGTAGAAATTTGATTAGAATTTATTTCCGAGCCTAGGGGTAAAAAGGTTATTTTGCCAAACTCTAAGGGTAAAATAGTAATTTTGCTAAAGCATGATTATTAAAATGCTTTTATTAATGTGATGATTGAAACGAGCTAATTTGCTATTATAGAGCAAGAAGAACCAAGAATCCACCTAGATTGGGAAAAGAATAAAGTCTCGGACTAGATCGATGATCTAGCTTATTTTGAAATCGAGGTAAGTTTGTATGTGATAAATTCAACGTTATGTTAGCACATTTGAGAATATTTGGTATTATATTGATACATGATGTTCTACTAAATTGAGTAATTGATGTTAAATGAGTAAGTTGAGATGTTGAAGTCCTAGTGGACTACAATGAATGTAAAAATGCTATCATCGAGACATGAAATGGATAAGGTCCCGTATGAGACCATGTCTGAGACATGGCCTCGTCACCGAATTGAGATCCCGTATAAGACCATATCCGGGATATGGCTTCAGTAATGAATATGAGAATTGTATAAGACCATATCCGAGATATGGCATCGATAATTGATGTGAGATTCCGTATAAGACCATATCCGGGATATGGCATCGGCACTCAGAGGTGACCCCATGTAAGACCATATCTGGGGTTGGCATTGGCTTTGTACTTATATTAATGATGATGAAAATGCGTCTTTGAGCATCCCTTGTGATTAATGGGATAAACAGATGAGTTTGGAAATAGAAATAAGAGTAGTACTAAAGACATGTGATTGAGTGCATACAGGTACTCGTGAATGATTCACGAATAAATAACTATGACATGTGGCATGGTATGTGCTAAATAAGTGAAACTATGAGTAAGTATGGCAAGTAGCCTATAACCTTGTGTATGGTTAATTATTTTCATGGATGTATTTTATCATTAGCTTATTGTTGCTATTTATTTCCATGCAAACTTACTAACCTTTATGCTTGCCCCTTTTTAAAGCTTTATGCTTACCCCTTTTTATTGCCCTTTTTCCTTGTAGTATTGCCAAGATAACTGAGGAACGTGGAACGTTGAAGTTCAGAAATCACACTATCGACATCACTTTGGTATAACAATTTAGACTTATTTTGAGTATGGCATATATAGGACTTGGGTATTTTGTTAGGTCGTAATTGTTAGCCAAAGTGTTGGCTATGTATGTTATTAAAGTCATTTTGTATATGGTCATTAAAGTTGGGCCAATACTAAGCAAATTCTTATGTTTAATGAAGATGAATTTATGAAGTTTATGCTTGTGTGAATATTTTGAATTGAGTTCTTGGATGTGCCTTTGGGTTATGAGTTGTGATGAGATGAGTTGGAATAAGTATGTTTGCTATGCAGGGTGGCATTTGGCTTGGAATATAGCATTTTTAATGTCCAAACGGGTAGACGCACGGGCATGTGTCTAGGTCGTGTGAGACACACGGTCAGCCCCATGGGCGTGTTGATCGGCCGTGTGTCCCCTTGCATGCTAGGCTTGCAAGTCAGTATGCTCAGTAGTAAACACACAGGCAGAGACACGGCCGTGTGTCTCAGCCGTGTGGGAGGCGCGGCCTTGGACATGGTCGTGTGCCCAGGCTGTGTGAAGTCTGTACTTTAAATGTGGAATTTAATTCGACATACAGTCTAAGGACACGGGCGTGTGCCTTGGCCGTGTGACCTTCGTTAGGTGATGACATCATAAATAGAATGCCAAGGTGAGGCATGTGCCTTGGCATGTGTCGAGGCCGTGTGAGGGACACGTGCCAGGGACACGGACGTGTGTTCAGCCGTGTGAAATAAGTCAGTGTTAATCACGAGTGAAAGAGACGGACATGTCTTAGGGGCACGCGGGCGTGTCCCTAGGACAACACAGGCGTGGGCCCCTATTTTGATGAAGAATTTTCTAAGTTCGTAAAAGTTCCCGGTTTAATTCTGAAACCTCTCGGAAGTATGTTTAGGTCCTCATAGGCCGTGAATGAGCAGAATATGGGTTTATATGGAAACTCTTTATGGTAAAAAGAAAATTTATAGCCCAATGTGATATGTTTAAGCAAGTTAAGTTAGGTAATGCCTCAAATCCAGTTCCGGCTTCGAACATGGGTAAGGGGTGTTGCATGTGGGGTATGGAAGTGAGTTAATAATGCCAATTTTTGCTTTATCAATAGAAATTCCCTCAGCAAAAATGATATAACCTAGAACTAATCCTTTATCCTCCATAAAATGGCATTTTTCATAATTTAAAACAAGGTTAAATTCTAGGCAACTTTTAAATAATTTTGCAAGATTTGACAAATACAGCTCAAAAGACTCACCATACACAGTAAAGCCGTCCATGAACACCTCAATTATTTTCTCGACGTAGTTGGAAAATATACTTACCATACACCTTTGAAATGTGGTTGGTGCATTGCAAAGTCCGAACGGCATCTGTCTGTAAGCGAATGTGCCAAATGGTCACATAAACGTCCACGTCTCTTGATCCTCCGGTGCTACTGGAATTTGAAAAAACCCTGAGTAACCATCAAGACAACAATAATGAGATTTTTCAATTAAATGTTCTAACATCTGGTCAATAAAAGGAAATGGAAAATGATCTTTCTGAGTTAAGGAATTCAACTTCCTATAATCAATGCAGACTCTCCACCTGTTTTGGACACAGGTGGGAATCATCTCACCTGTTGAATTCTCAATTACGATCAAGCCAATTTTTTTCGATACTACATGGACCGGGCTGACCCAATTATTGCCAAAAATGGGATAAATCATCCTAACATCAAGTAACCTTTGAACTTCTTTCCTTACCTTTTCCATCATAGGCGGATTGAGACGCCTTTGAGCCTCTCTTTTGGGAATTGCATCCTCTACAACTTGAATTTTTTGCATGCAAGTCGAAGGACTCAAACCCTTAATGTCGGCTATCGTCCATACAATTACCTCTTTATAATCTCTAAGAATAAGTACCAAATTTTCCTCTTCTACCTTCGAGAGTTTACTCGAGATTATTATCGGTAAGGTATTTCCTTTGCCGAGAAAAGCATACTTCAAATGGTCCAGAAGTGGTTTGAGTTCCAAGCCTGAAAAACATATGGTAAAATCTTAGTTTGTGAAAGGGACAATTCAAAAATTTTACCTAAATATTTCCGTAATTGTGGTACCTCCATATGAGCCATTATTTCGCGAACAGACTCTTCAAAGGTTATCCACTCCTCTAGTTCTTCCATGGCATCAAAGTCTAGACTTCTGCAAAGAACAGTTTGTAAGTCATCCTCGTCATGATATTCTAAATGTAATTATTTAAAGGATCAATTATATCAATATTAGGAACATTAGAAATCATGCTAGGGCAGTTCATGGCCTCATAAACATTGAATTTCACCACTTTCCCATCAAACTCCATAGTGAATATCCCACTTTGTACGTCAATCTTTGTTTGTGCGGTACTCAAGAATGGTCTCCCAAGAAGTATGTCAGACGAATTATTCGAATTATCATCCTCCATGTCGATAATGTAGAATTCTGTAGGAAATATTAGCTCATTTACCTTAACAAAAATATCCTCCAACACTCCCTCCGAATGCGCTACAGATCTATCTGCAAGCTGAATAACTACATCTGTTTCCTTCAAATGACCCGCGTTAAGTAGTTTATTAATTGACAAAGGCATAACATTAATTGATGTGCCTAAGTCACACATTGCTTTTTTAATACCAACACTACCTATTTTACAAGTTATGAAAAACATACCTTGATCCTTACATTTGGGTGGTATTTTCCTTTGTAGAACGGCAGAGATATTTTCTCCGACACTTACCTTTTCATTGCCCAGGAGCTTTCTCTTACTCGTGCATAATTCTTTTAAGAATTTTTCATATTGTGGAATCTGCTTAATCGCATCAAGAAGAGGTATGTTGATTTCTACCTTTTGAAAGGTATCGAGGATCTCATTCTCTTCTCGCCCCTTTTCATATTGGACAAGTCTTCTAGGAAGCAAAGGTAATACTGTAAATTATTTTTGAGATGTTGGCTCTACTACAGCCTCTGTGTCAAGTTTCTCCTTATCTCGACCAACATCGTGGGCACGAATCGTGCTAGGTACGGGCTCTAAAACCTTTCCACTCCTCAATGTCATAGCACTTGCATTGTGTTAAGGATTAGGCTCAGTTTGGGACGGCAACTTACCTTGGGACTCCAAATGGCTAACCGTGAGCGAGCTTGCTCGCTTATCCAACTCCTATAAATACATGTTAGGTTTTTGTTGAAATTTCTCAGTACTATTGGCTAGCCTTTCCACTATAGCTTCCAAAGATGACTTTGGGGGTGGTAATTATTGATTCGAAGGCGGTCTTTGTTGGTAAGGTTGATTGAACTGAGGATTCGACCCATAACTTACATTTGGGTGATCTTTCCACCCCCACATTATATGAGTTCGAGTATAGGTCATATCGCCTTTAGGGTGGTCCTGGAAAGTTCCCGAAAACATTTGCTTGTTCTATCGAATCCTCATGTAAAATCAGGCATGAGTCCGTCGGGTGGTCTAGCTTAGCACAAATTCCGCAGAACCGTGCTGGGCCCATTTTATCTGTAAGCAAAGTTTGTACAATGTTAGTCAACTTATCAATTTTATCTTCTAGAGATAGAAAACTTAATTTATGAACACGTCTCGTGGGTTCTGTGGCTGGTCAGAATTGTTGAGAGTTAGCAGCTATTGTCGAAATCAACTATCGTGCTCTCTAAGGAGTCATATTAACTAGTGCCCCTCTATTTGCAACATCTATCATTTTCATTTCCATCGGGAGCAACCCCTCATACAAATACTGCAAGAGTGACTGTTCAGTTAGTCAATGTTGTGGGCAGCTTGCACACAACTTTTTGTATTGTTCCCAATAATTGTAGAGCGACTCAATCTCCTTCTAACGGATTCCTACAATGTCTCTCCTTAGTTCGGCCGCTCGAGCAATAGGGAAGAATCTGTCAAGAAATAAACAAGACATGTCAGCCCATGTGTTGACAGATCTCGGAGGTAAATAAAATAGCCACTCTCTAGCAGAGTTAGCTAATAAGAAAGGAAAAGCACGAAGTTTAATTTGGTCTTCAGTTACTCCTTGAGGCTTCATGCTTGTGGACACGGTATGGAATTCTTTGATGTGGGTGTGCAGATTTTCGTTCTATAATCCACGGAAAGTGGGTAGTAAATGAATCAAACACAACTTTAACTCGAATGGTGTTCCTCCCGTCGGATAGGTTATACATAAGGGTTGTTGTTCATCCAGTGCTGCTACGAGTTGGCATATAGTTTGTTCGGCCATCTCGTCTGGTTCGTCAAACAAGAAAATTTCCTCGGTGTAAGATATGGTTTCGAATTCGGGATTTGGTCGTTTAAAGTGTTGAATGGCTTCTTTTCACAGTTTTCGGGCCAATTTCTCAATTTCTGGTTCAAACTAGGTATAAGGTAAACAAACAAAAATTAGAAAAATATCTCCAATCACAAGGAACGGCACCAAAATTTGATGAGCGTCGGAACCACCAAAAATAACTCATACAAAATAACTCTAAATAGTAGTAAAGAGTGGTAGTAGGGTCGAGTCCACAAGGATTAGTATTATAATCAACTTTCGCGTTTAACTTGTGATCAGAATTTCTGTCGTGTCGATAATCGTGGCTATAGTCTTGCCCGCGACTCCAAACAGACATGCTAAAAAGAATAAATCAAGGGAGTTTTAAATGTTTAAAAATTAAATAAATGAAACAGCGTAAGTAAACAATTAAATAAATTGGAAATAAATATAGATTTTGTAAACAGAGATAATAAGCTTTAGCCCTAGACTCGGTGGATTCCAGATTTAGAATTGATCCTCAAAAATTAATTTTCTCCTCCAAACAATAAGCCAGTTCTAGCAGTTAAAAAAATCCTAACCACCAATTCTTCCTCTCGTAGCTGATCCCGATACGACTTGCAAACCAACCCTTATCGATTATCTAACCGAGATACGTGTGTTCCCGATTCAAGATTTCGACAGCCTTGCGTTCTGGAGAACCCAACTCGAATTAACGACCTCAACCACGTGGGTCATTCAAACCCGATCACTTCTCCCTTGATTTGTTCTTGGAGATTCGAATACAGTACGACTGACTCATTTCTCCAACTGTCCGCAAACACGACTCCAACCCAACATGCACTTTTTGACTTGAAATCGAGTTAACTTTAAAGGATGAGTTGTCAATCCTAATACTTAAGAAATATATGAATACCAATTGGAAGGATTTTTAGTATGGATACATATCTCACGATTCCCGACCGGAAAGAACACCGGCCTAAAACTTAGATGGAATTTAGTGAAACATGAAATTGATCATGCTTTGTAGGTTTTGAAAGGTGATTTGATGATAATGGAGAAGAATGGGAAAGAAAGGTACTTGGAAAGCAATTAGACAAATTTGGAAATAACAAATAAATGAAAATAAAACAGCAGTAGCTATTGACGCATCAATTTTGGAAGAAAAAGAATAATTCTATTTAATTGCAAATGAAAATCAAGTGTAAAATAATAATGTTTTTCCCAAGCCACCTTAGAGTCCTATTTATATACATAACATTTACTAAATTTGGCTTTAACCATTCAACACATAATTAAAATTTAATAAAAATTAAAATTAGATTTTTTCTAATTTTGGCTTTTACAAAGTCAAAAGAATCTGATGAGTCCTTGGCATTTTCCACATTTTTTATTCAGCCTCACTTTATTGACTGTGTTGCAATTTGGTCATTTTATGCTCGTTTTTGACTCATAGCATCCCAATTGCATCCGTGACAAGATTAAAACGTAAAATCACTAATTCAGCAGGGATCAATTTAGAAATTAACCGAATTAAACACAAAAAGTCATGCAAATTAACATGTGATCAACCCAACTTCAGACAAGTCTCTTGGACTTAAACTTTCAGAAAGTGCAAAGGAAATCGAGGAAGATGAATACAAAGAAAACGTAAACGTTTTCAATGAAGGCACTGCTATCTTTATATACTTAAGCACGGAGATAAGGTTTAGTGAAAAAATCAGATAATTCCACTAACACTCTTGATTCTCGTGATTAAGTGCGCTTATCATAATTTGAGTCTTTTCATATACAGTAGCTTAGTTCCATTTTAACTAAATTTCAATTTAACTAACTAAATTACCATACTAAAATAATAAACAAATCCATTCAACTGTAAATCAAGCAAGCTCGCCAAAGCATCTAGGTGGCATACACTTAACAGAAGAGTCCACCAAACCTCAGATCTTCGACAACACTAAGAGTCTGCTAAGCGACGCATGCAAAAAATTCTATACTTAATCAACACAAATAATTTACTTACTCATCTATACTCTTAATTCACCAAAACACTCTAAACAATAATCAGATAACTAGACTTCGTCGGATGGGCTGTTACAACTTTCAATTTGGTTATTCGTAATATAATTTTAGATTAGTACTATTTAGTCTTATTAGTGTATAAAATTAATTTAAGTTTAATTCAACCTTCCTTGGGTATGATCCTCAAAATACTTCCCGAAGAGTTTCGTTGTAACATTCTTTACTATGTTACAATTTGACTCGTATACTTGCGGACATTGCTATTTTATTAATTATCTATTTTGTTGCAGTATTTTCAGTCCAGACGTTCGCACGTCTGGCAGTGGTAAATCGATTTAGAAGCAAAAAACCATACTAGTGTTATCTGTGGATAAGTTTTTACAGAGATGTTTGGGGGTGCAAATGGTAAATGGTTCTCAAGCAATGCCTAGGATTTCGGGAGAGGGTGGGGGTGATTGTTGGCGACAACCACTAGGGGTAAACTCAAATGCAATTTTGATGGTGATATTTTTGTTGATAGTGGACATATGGGATGTGTCGTGATTGTGTGTAATGAGGAGGTGATTCTGTTCGATGTATCTTTGGTTTTAAAAGGAGCAAGCCTGAGCCTTTCATGGTGGAAATCTTAGCAGCTTGTGAGGCTTTGTCTTGGCTTCGATCTTGGCATGTGGATGACATTATTTTTGAAATTGATAGTCAAAGGTTGTGGCAAGCTCTCTCTTCTAGCACTTTGGACGTCTCTCATTCTAGGATATTATTATTGAATTGTCAAAACATTGTTTCAAGTTTTCAATCTTTATCTATCCATTGGATACACAAGGATGCTAATAAAGCAGCTCACACTTTAGTAAGGGTGGCTTTATTGAAAGTGAACTACTTTGATGATATTAGTTGTCCTCCTTATATTGTTGGTATTGTTAATGCTGGATTTAGGCAATGGTGCATAGGGTACGCTTGTCGGCTTAGGTTTAGTTGTGCCCCTTGTTGTTTCACTTTATTTTGATTTTCCCATCTTTCTGATTATTAATAAATATGGTTTCCTTTAAAACCAAATATCTAAGCAATTAATATAGCGACGAGTTGTACATCACTTAGTCATTGCAATTATATCATGTTTACAGTAGTAATGTCACATTTACTAAATATGTTAATTTGTTATCATGTTTAAAGTTACTAATGTTTATTTAGCGTTGTTTACATAGTTGGAGAACAACTTTTTGATAGAATAGGTACTAAGCAGTATGCAATTTTTTATAATACTAGGAGTAAGGGATGGAGTAATATAGTGTTAGCTCAGAAGGATCAACTCGAGAACACCGATAAGGAAGTTGAATTGGCCTTTGAGATGTTGTGGTGGAAGCAATAAAAAATGTGCAACAAAGAACAGAAGGATTTATAGTGGTTTGACCCTAATTGCCTACTCCACTACTTTAGGTTACCACAATTAAGGATTTTCCCAAATTCACTAATTTGGCAACCTTTGAGGATAAGGTTTAACCTTACAATCTCCCTTAAGATTTATACCCCAAAATCTTAAGATACAACTTAAGATAAGGTTTCTATCCAAATCTTACTAGTTAACCCTCTCTCAAAGAGAAACAAATAAGCAAATAAAGAAACAATCCTTACAATATCAGGAAGTTTGCCAATTAAGCATAAATACAAATAAGAACATTTGAGCTAAATGAATACAATGAAAACTCACAAGGGTTTACAAAAAAAGGTATGAAAGAATTAAGCTCTAGGTTGTTTTGATTTTTCTTTAAGCTTTGCACAATGCTCTTGTTATTGCTAAACCTTTGGAAGATGGTATTTATATCCTCTAATTGATTTCTAACCGTTGTGATTGTTTTAAAAGTGAATGTAGCCGTTGGGGATGAAATATTAGGTCACTAACTTCACCTGCAGCAAGGAGTATCAATACCTATTAAAAGGGTATCGATATTTTTGTAATTAATGTTGATTTCAGTGATCGTTGGAGCAAGAATATCAATACCTGAGGGATTTATCGATATTTTTATTAAAAAGTATCGATACCTAACTGAAGTTACAAATTCTAGAATGTCAATTTGGTATTGATTAACAGAGGGGTATCGATATCTTGTAGAATATCAATACTTAGGCAAAAAGTATCAATACTTTTTGTCCTGGAGCAATTCTAACTTGTTTGAAAATGATTAGAACATATTTGGAAAATGTTTGACTCAATTAAAACCATTTCAACTTAATTTTATGAAATTGTTCAACTTTACTTTTATTCAAAAACACTTTAATTTATTATATTAAAACATATTATCCAATAATGCTTAATTTAACATATAGCTTGAACCAGTATCAAATGAGTATTTAACAAGAGCTTTAACTCATCGCTCCATACAAATAAAGACAAACAGCAAGCAATGTTAAACCCCAATTTTTTTACTCGATATATCATGCATTGGGAGAAGATCCCTTGATTTACATTACATTAGTTTATTTACTCAATGATGTATGATAACTTACATACAAAAATCTTAAAATTTTCTTAAAAAGCATGAAAATTGATTCTTTTGAATTATCTGAATTTTTTTCCAACATGTGAAACAATCATTTTTACTTTAAGTCTTTCAATCTAACTTATAAATCCAAATAAATAAATAAAACTTTAAAATTGTTTTTTAGTTTATTAAATGATTATTTTTAAGGTAAATATTTGATACACTAACAATGCACTTTTTAACCTCACAAGTAGAGTTATAAATTAGTCACATGTTCATTCTTTTATATATATATATATATATCTTTTATATATATATATATATATATATACTATTACTTATATACATTTTTCATCAACCCTACTTGTTGAATTTTTAAATTACACTGGCAGTATGACAAAAATTTCCTATTTTTTAATACAATGACTTCAGAGTTTAACTTTACAATTTGGTTAAAAAAAACTCATCATGTGTTTTATTTATGGGAAAATATTTGATACACTGTCAGTAGAATTTTTAAATTCCACAAGTGTTTTCAAGGATATAATAAAATATTTAAAAAAATAGACACATATCAATTTTTTAAAATTGCTTATGAAATTAAAAAAAAATACATTACCAGCATACCAAAAAATTACCATTTATTTATTTAGTTTTTAATTTTTTTAAAGTATTATTATTCACCATCAATGATTCTTTTACTCCACAAGCAATATCAGAATCTTTCATATGTATTTAACTGATATTTTAAAAATAAAAATAAATAAATGAGACATGACAAATCAAAAATCTTTACATCGAATGTATCAAATAATATTCCCTTTTAAATACAAATTAAAGATACATGATTCTTTCTTATCCCCAATAAGTTAGTTTAATATCTAGAATATGATTTGTATATTCAAATTAAAATTATTTAAAAAGTAATTAAAAATTTCATATATTGTAATATTAATAAATTTAAAAATCATTTAAATTTATTTATTTTAAACTTCCCCCAATAATTTTTTTTTTACAATAATACAAACACTTGAAAGTTTTTTTTTTTTTTCATCATTTTCCAAAAGTATATTTTTTTCAAACCTAATTTTTTAAAAACACTTTGTAACGGTACTAAACTAACCTTTAAGCACATTTATATGACAATGTGCTCTCTAAAATGGATCCAACTTTTGTTAAGATAAAACATTGATTCTGAAGTCGCTCACATAGCTTTAGCTACGAAATACTGAATCAGCATAAGGAAAAATAAGGAATAAAGAATGGAAAAATTACAATTAATGGTGGTGGTGAAGAAAACATACTGAGAACTTCAACAATGATTTCTTCTTTTACCAGTCATGGGCTTACAAGAGTTGGAGACAAATAAAATGTTTTGTCACTAAGTTTGCAAGAGTCTTGTTCCTAAAAAGAATGTTATCTGCAACCCTCTAAAATGCTTAACAAACATTCATGGAGCTTCATTGGGTAAAGTTTGTGAAGTCTTCCTAAAAATATGTTTTCTGCAACGCTCAAAAATGTTGTCGTACATAAGATCAAATTGAACACCTGCCCTTTCTCTATTCAATATGAACAATATGTGATCTGCCTCTACAATCTTGTAATACCTGCCATTTTTCATTATACAATTGTATATATGTCAAGCTCATGCTGTTAGTAATGGAATGAAAATCAAATGAGCGATACTAACCATATGCCTGGCTGCAAAGGTTGGCAATCGGAATCATTCACAATGGAACAGCTTGGGTGTTCTATCGGGAGACGAGGGTGAGTCATGGATATCGTATTAAGTGCTCCATCATTGTCCTGCCAATCCTCGTCCCTGCAAATACCAACATGTTTTTGAAATTAAAGCCTTAAGCAATGCAATCAACTTCAAGCAACAAGATGAAGTCAATGTATACCGGTAGCCTTTATATGGCGGAGGAACATCGGTAGGATATCGATACAGGCTCATCTGTAGAACTCGCATAAAAAGCATAGGGTGAATACCAAGAATGCCAGAAGGAACTGTGACACCAAGGATCTTCCTTGTACGTTTTGTAGCATAGCTGAAATAGAACGTATTCGGAAAGGTTTGCAGATTACTGTTCAGTTTTATTGATCCCTGAATCGTAAGGTCAGGAAGGATCCAATCTCCTGTAGCCCAGGGACCTGCATTCCCCAAGAGGCAATCAACAAGACCCCAAAGACCTACTTTTCTCCATGACAAGTTAAAGTGATCGAACCCGAAATTGTAATAGGCCTTTAGCAAGGGGATGTCCAACCAATCATATACTATAACTCCTAAGCGGCATAGCTGCAGCAGACATAAAGGTTTCATATTTTGCCCATCTTCCGGCCTAAAAGTGATCAAAATCACAGCAACAATGAATCAGAAAACTCTCGACATGGCTGAGCTGAAGCAAGGATCCAAGGAACACAATATGAAATATCAAGCAAAGAAGATTATTTTAAAGGGAGCTTACAGCATGCCATCTAAATAAGTTCTTGTAGTCCCATTGAAAGCCCCGGATAAGGCTGTTATGCTTAACACCCAATTCTCAGAAGTATTCTCATATCCCTCGAATGCCTAAGGAAAAAACACGATCGGCACTCAAACAAAGAAAAAGAATCTGTAAAAGGTGACTCTACATTCGAATCGGTAATGGACTAACCTTATCAGCAAGCATCTGCTGCAAGACACGCACAACCTGAGCACCAGCTGAATGACCAACAAAGTGAATAGGGTGATCTTCATCCCATTGTGGGTAATGCCCTGTCATCCCAACATCACAGTACAACAATCAAACCAGTCTTACATGAACGTGGATCGATCCAGTGCAAAGAACGAATATCGAAACGTGATTTTTGTCAAAATGAAAACACACAAACAGAAAAAATAGATTAATAATAATAATCAATAAAAAAAAGGTGGGACATTTCAGCTTGCCTTGTTCATAAATTCGACCAAACCGAGAGTGGCCACAAGTCTTGCTATGTTGTTCACCATAATCAACTCTCCCACCTTTCAAATAATAGAACAATTCACGAGCCCTGAAAACCAAAACCCCATAACCCTCTCAAAATTCCCATACCAACATACAAAATCAAACCTAAATGGACCTAAATTCAACCATTTAATCCGTAAACAATCAGCTTACCTATCATATATGCTGGTGAGAGACCCCAAATCAGGCACAAGAACCCTCTCATCTTTCTTTTCAGCCCCTCCAAAATATGAAAAGCTTCCGAATTTCTGCAAACAGAACCCACACCACATCATAAATTCTGCTTCAACTAAAAAAAAAAAAAACCATTTTAATGAACACCAAAAAAAAAAAAAAGAAAAGGAAGACAAACATACTCCTTTGCCAAATCCAAAAATGCCATGAACCAAAACAATAGGAGGCAGATCATCAACAGTAGACTTACTGGGATCTTGCTTTTTCACCTCTAAACTTACATTAGACTTGAAAACACATTCACTCAAAGCCTGTGAAAGGTCTGCAGCAGCAGCAGTGCTGTACACATAAAACCCATATAAAAGATGAACCACCGAGCTAATAAACAGCTCAGCTAATTGAAAAGAAGAAATACACCATCTTATCATCTTCTACAAAAAAAAAACCCAAAAGATTAAAATTCCAGACGATTCGCCTCCAATTTCTTGTTCTACAAAGAAACAATGGAGGCTTTCCTCTGGGTAAGATATGACCCTTATATGCTACTGCCGTTGAAAAGGGGGCAGATGAAACAGGTTACCAATTTTTTTTCTGCTGTATGATTTTGGGTTTTTGGTTTTGATTATAGATTGCTTCTGGGTTTCAAAGTTTGAAAATGGTTTTACCACAAATTGTTGCCTATATTTTTCCACATTTCCAAACATACAGAAGAGATGACCAATAAGAAGACTCAGTGTTAATGGAGCCCACACCCAGTCTTCGCCCCTCTCAGATTTCCACACATATCTCGTTTTCCAGGTGGAATGGCCCCCTAATTATTATACAGAACCCACACTAAAAATGAATATCACCATTATTTTTATATTTTTTAAAGCATTTTAAAATGGCATAATAATATTTTTGTGCTTTTAATTTTATAAAAAAATTATTTTAGCATTCCATTTATTTTTACACTTTTTTTAGTTTTTAAATTTATATTTTTTTACCAAATCACTTCAAATTATGAAAAAGTTAACTTTTGTTATGTTTGTTGCTTTATGTGGATTATTAAAAAATCATTTAATTAATTTTTTAAAATTTTAAAATATTTAAAATAGTTTTTTTTTTTTATACTTTGTTAATAATTTTAATGATTTTTAATTTTTAAAATAATTTTTATATTTTATAAATTTTTAAATTTTTAAAAATTAATTAAATGGTTATATATCAATCACGTGACAATCTATATGTATACTACTTAACAAAATTAAAAATATTAATTTTTTCTATTTATTTTAAGATAATTTGATATATATATATATATATATATATATATATATATATATAAAAGCTAAAAGAACAAATAAAGGAATAAAATAACTAAAATGTGAATAAATCATTATTTCTTTATATTCAATGCACTGATTTAAAGGGTCCAGAGATTCGCTCATTAAAGAAAAGTGTACATGGTTTTGATGGGCGGTGGTAAATCAAAATTATGAATGATACCATATCATTTTACTGAAAAAAAAAATTCTTTATCTCAATGAAATCCATTAATAATATAATAAATTTTAGAATTAAGATATGGTTTATATCTATTTTATGATTTATGAAAATTATTTCTTTTGAGATAACTAAGTGTTGTCACTAATAATATTTTTTTTAATGTTTGAATTTATATTTTCTCATTAAAGATGTAAAATATTTTACCATTATATCCGATACTTATTAATAAATCTATTAATAATTATATAAATTTATAATTGTTAGTGATTTAGAGATTACAATAAAATAAAATGGGATGGTTTTTTTTCAGCTAGTTTGACCTTTGACTTGATATTATACACGTATAGTTGAATTGTCTTCCTTCGAATTTTATTTAATACTGTAACTTTAATTTTGATTTTTTATCCTAATTCATTTTTGAATTTTTATATTATATTAACTTTTACAAAACTAAGAAATTATGACAAAATATATGAAATAAAATAAATAAAAATATTTTTAAAATTTGAATATATGTTATGAATTATTTTAAAGTTATGAATTTATGATTAGAAGTATATAAAATATTTATAAAATTAAAAAAATAACATTTTGGAAATTTTGAAAAGAATTTTTAAAATTTCTCAAAATTTTTTTATTTAAATAAAATTACCTCACTATAAAGTTTAAGAAAACATAAACCACTAAATATCAATCTTATTAACTTTAATGTGTATATATATTTTTTTTTTAGTACATTATCAGTTAGAGTTTTTAAACTCCATTAGTAGAATTAAGAGTTTGACAAGTATCCTATTACATATAGAGGTATAGTAAAATATTAAAAATATATAATTAAAAAAGTGACACATGTCAATTTTTTAAGGCTACTTGTAAAATAAAAAAATATATACTACCACTATAACAAATAATCACCCTATTATATTGTTAAAACAATATTGAGATGCTGTTAAAATTTTAATGATACCTATACATATTATTTTTTATGAAAAATTATTTGATACATTGTTAACATGTGGGTTTAAGATTTAACAAATATATTATTAAATGTAATAAAAAATTTTAAAAAATTAATTATATAAATAAATGTAATATTTATCTCTTTTTCAACTTACTACCGCAATGGGTATTAAATAATAACTATTTCAATTACATGGAATATCAGTAATTAGAAAATAATATAAATATAATATTTTAAAAATCTAGAAAACTGGCATCCAAAGGGATTCGGAAATGTGTCATATCTATTAAAAGGAATAAAATTGGGAGAGGTGGTAGTGATGGATTGGTAAAAAAGAAGCAAATAAAAAATATATATTGCGGAAGAAAGAATCAAATAAAATATGAAAAAGAAGATTGAGTTTTAGGGAAATTAAAGGAGTATTCTAGGGAGTTGGCGAGAGTTGTCAAGATAGGTGTGCTGGACCAACTGTATTGCCTTATCCATATTAAATCCATGTCCACTCAGCCTTCCTAACCACGCCCGTTTCACCAAATGTGTCCTTCACACGCTCCCGCCTTGTAAACCTACGGATTTAATTCCCAATTTGGCTTTTTTTCTTTTTTTTTTTTTTTTTTTTTTTGCCTTCTTGCACTTTCTAGTTAAAATAAGTCATTTTTATTATTTAATAGTAGATTATCTTGATAATCAACTGAACCGCCTTGCCTAAGTCCACAATAAGAGCTTGTCATTCAATGTCCGCCGTCTGAAAGTTTACCTTTTTCACCATCAATTATTCATGCTTTTTTCATTATCGGTTAAATTAGGCATATAAGTTTTTTTTTTTTTTAATTAGGGAAATGGATTATTTTTGAGAGAGAATAGAAAAGCATGTCTAGTTAGACATATTTTTCTCTAACTGTCAAATTTAATGGCTTTTTGAATATTAGTCATGCAATGATAAAAAAATTTAAAAGGGGGGCAGCGGTCAAATTCTTTTACCTATAAATACCTTTATTTTTTTTTACTTCATTTTATTTTCTCAATTCTTTCTAATTTCCTAACTCTCTCAACTCTCTTAATTTACTCAAGTTCTTGTTCTAAATTTTTCGATATTCTCATTTAAAAATATTTTTTTAATTATTCTGTATTTTATTCGTTCGAATTAAGTTTTCACAAATGACAACCTCCCTAATTCGTTTTGACAAGAATCACATTTCTACCGCTCAAGTAGTAATGGTAAGATAAAAATTTAATTTTCGTTTATTTTTTATTAAGTTAAATTTTTTTAATTTAAAATATTTTTTTGTCATTATAAATAGGCGGATGATCGTGTTTTGGAGGGGTTCATGCATAATTTGGTAAAGCCTCCAATCATCGAAATTCGTGGTTACTTGCAAGAGGCAGGATTCTTGCATACGTGTTGTATTCTCAGAGGTTGCAAACTCGATCCTAAACTCATCAATGCGTTGGTGGAAAGATGGAGGCCCGAGACGCACACTTTTCATCCTCTATACGACGAGTGTACAGTCACACTAGAAGACGTGGCATTACAACTCGATCTGCCAGTGGATGGACCAGTCATCATGGGAGCAACGATTGTTCCCAATAAAGAGGATCTCTGCGCGGCATTATTGGGGAAGGTCCCAAACAAGTTTAAAGGTGGCCAGATATCAATGAATTGGTTGGATAAAAATTTCCAAAAGCTTCCTCCGCACACAACCAAGGTCGTCAAAGAACAATACGCCCAAGCATTCATCTTCAGTTTATCGAGGGCATTTTAATGCCTAATAAATCTTGAAATTTGGTGCACGTAAGGTGGCTAATTCACCTAGTAGACTTCAAAGAATGCAGACAACTGAGTTAGGGATTAGTCGTGTTGGCCACATTATACCGGGAGTTGTGTAGGGTCACAAAATCGGATAAGATGTCAATCAGTGGTTGCCTGCTCCTGTTACAATCGTGGGCCAAAAGACGACTTTTATTTCTACATCCCCGAGTGAACTACCCATACATGTTTTCATTGGTGACAAGGCAAAAATCATTTATTAATAAATACGTAGTTTGAACAGTAAATGTTTTTATTTATTATCTGTTTGAACTAACATATCGCTTTTACATATAGAACCATGGGCCAAGTTACGTGGGACTACTTGAGGAGCTGAAAGGTATTAGGTTACTATTAGACCAATGCTTGGAAGCCGATGTTAGTTACTTATTCTTTCGAACCTATATTAGTTACACAATGATTTGTAAAATAAAATTTCATATATAATGAAATTTACAATTGTGCATTTCAGTTTGAATGGATGTCATACGCCGACACCGATATCATATATTGCATCTTTCTGAAAGTATTAGCCAATTGGGGGATGTGGGATACAGAGGTGCCGTTGATAGTGTACGTGATGGTGGAAATTTATGAATTGAATCGGGTTATACGACAATTCGAGTATCAGCAACAAATTTTGCGGTCACCATGATACATGAAAAAGCTACACAATGTGGACATGCGGGGGAAGAACGACGAGGATTGGCGAGAGGTTCACAAGGACTACATCAAGGTTTGGGATCATAGGATAAAATTCTTACCCATCCACAAACCATTTTTCTCAGCAGACATGGCAGCCTATTTGAAGTACTTATTGTGGTTCAGAGTCGCCGACAAGTTGTATCTGCTATCAGTAGAGGCGAGGAGTAGACAACTTCGTTAGAAGAGGGAACGACGACTGCCCCAGTAACAACGTAGGGCTAGACACGGTCACACGATGGGTTCGTCATCTGCTACGCCCAAAGAAGTGTCGCTGTAACACCCCTTACCTGTATTCTACGCTGAGACCGGGTACGAGGCGTTACCGTACTTGACTCATTTGGTCATACAACTTTGAGCTATAAAATTCATTCCAATTTAAAACTTTTTCATTTACAATCGTAACATCCTCATTATAGGTCTACGAGACCCTTTTTATATACCCGAGATGCTTTGGGACCAAACCGAAACTTTTAAGCACTTTAAAAATTTTGACATAAAACTGGGCCACACGCCCGTGTGTAGAATGGGGCACGCTCGTGTGACATATCACACGGCCGTGCTCTATACCCATGTAGAATTATTTTCATTTCGAACCTATAGGGGTTTTCACACGGCCTAGACACACGCCCGTGTTCTTGGCTCGTGTGCTCCACAAGGCCCCATGTGTAAAAACCTGAGTATTATGTTTGTGGCGTTAGCAACCAATTATAGGCACACGGCCTAGGCACACGGCCTAGGCACACGCCCGTATGTCTAGCTTATGGTCAACACTGACTTACAACATTAACATGCGGGGGACATGTAACAGCCCGATTTTGGGGCTAGCCGGAACAGTGGTTCCGAGACCACTAAACCGAGGTTGAGGAAAATTATTTTTGATGTTATTTTGTGTGTTGTAGCATAATTATATGGATGCATGAAAATTTTGGTGCATTAATTTTAAGGATTTTATGCTTAACTGTGAAAAATGACTAAATTGCATTAAGTGCGAAAGTTCTATTTTATAAGGTAGAGGTACCTAATAGCTATAAAATGTAAATTTGAGGTCTTTAAAGTGCAATTAGGTCATTTGGAGTGTGATGGCTGGCCATGTAGACAAGGGGGACAAGAGCATTAAATTTTTAGTCAAATTTGGTGGAAATTATGTGATAAAATGAATAAAATAAGATGAGTAAAAGATGTTACCATTTTTCACTATTCACCTATCTTCTCTCCACCGAAAATTTGAAGAAGAAATAGAGCTTTGGGGGTTTAAACTTTCAGCCAAGTTATCTCCCTTGCTAGTAAGTGATTTAGATGGTTTTTATTTGATAATTTTTGTACTTTTGGAGTCCCCAAAGCTTAAGCTAGCTAATGAGGGGACTAGTTTGTGATATGGTTGAAAGTCTAAGGTCTTTCCATGAGAGTGTTCATGTTGTTAGCTGAGTTTTTATGGAAGAAAATGAATATTAGGGAGATGGGGAACAACTTTTGTGAAAGGTGTTAGCATGAAAACACCTAAATAGGACTTAAATGCAAAGAATGAATTTGTGTCATAAATACATGAAATAGTTGGAATGGTGAGTAGTTGTAAGAGAAATAAATGCTCAACTAGGCTTATTTATTGATAAAATGTGTTGAAATGTGACTTACGAGCCTAAGGGCAAAATTGTAATTTTGCCATAGTGCAAGGGGCAAAATGGTCATTTTTGCCTAAGTGTAGAAATTGATGTATTATGATCATAGAATGATATAAATGAGTGAATCTTATTGTTATAGATCAAGAAGAGCGCAGAATTAACCTTGATCGAGGAAAAGGTAAGGTCACGGATTAAACCGTTAGTTGACGCGTTTTGCACCGAGGTAAGTTTATGTGTAAACATTGCACTTTATATATATATATATATATATATATACACACACACATTGTTCTTGCTAACTAGTGTATAGCACAATTGAGAAAATGTATGATTCAAGCGGATTTAATGTGGTAGTTATTGAATAACTCTAGTATGAATGATGAAACAGATATATAAGTATGTTATATCAATACTTGATGGTGGGCTAAGTGCGATACCACCTTAATACTTAATTACGATGGGCTATGTGCGATACCATCGTCTATTTATCATCTGGTGGGCTATGTGCGATACCACCGTAATTAACCTCCAGGTGGGCTATGTGCGATACCACCCCAAATAAATCTGATGGTGGGCTAAGTGCGAACCCACTGAGGAATTGATCTTGAGCAGTTGATCAATAGATTTTGATGTGTTGTATTATGTGATATTGTGATGCTAAGTGTAGGGAGTTATACTAATGAATGTGTACATTGATCTTATGACATGGTGGGAGTGTAGAAATGGAAGGAATGAGTAAGCATGATTATGAATGTGGAAGGTTTCTTGTTTAGTATGTATTGCTATATAATTGTTTAGCATATACTAAAATGTTTTAGTATGTATTGCTATATAATTGTTTAGCATATACTAAAATGTTGTGTTGTTTACGTGTAAACTTACTAAGCTTAAAGCTTACTCCTCTTTCTTTCCCTTGTTTTATAGAGTTTAATAGCTGAGCCGGGATACGCCGATAACCAGAAGACTGCCTACACAATCTGCTCACCTCGGTATATTTAGACTCAGTGATTTTGTATATGGCATGAATAGGGGCTAGACTAGTTAGATTATTTTGTTATTTTGGCCAAATGTGTGTTGGCCCCATGTTAAGATAACTACTTTGTATATTGCCATGGTTGATGGCTCACCTTATCATTTATGAAAATATAAAGTTATTCATGGAAGTTCACATTGAAATTATGAGTTGTTTATTAGTATGTTGAATGGGTTCATGTGGTGTGAGCTAGAGGGGTGCAAAGAGCTTGGCAAATAGCCTTGTTCTTGCCCACATGGATAGGCACATGGGCGTGTGTCTAGGCCGTGTGTGACATACCAGTCCATGGGCGTGTGCCTAGGCCGTGTGAAGTTTGCACCTTGAATTTAGAATTTGAACCGCCACACGATTAAAGCACACGAACGTGCCCAGGCTATGTGGATTAATCAGAGGTGACCACGGACCAGCCATATAGGCATGTGTCCAGGGCGTGTGATTCTAGTCAGTGTCGATCACGGGCGTCGAACACGGGCGTGTGAGATGATACACGGGCGTGTCATCTACCCCACGGGCGTGTGGCCCTTGTTAAGGTAAAATTTTCTTAAGTGTGTGCAAGTTTCCAAATTTTCCCCGAACCCCTTTTGGAGATGTATTTAAGGCCTCGTAGGTCCATTATAAGGATGATAGACATATGAATGAAAAAGTTTTTAATTTGAAATGAGTTTGATAGCCCAAAGTTGTATAATTGTGTGAGTTAAGTATGGTAACGCCTCGTATCCGGTTTCGGTGTAGAATACGGGTAAGGGGTGTTACAGGACACACGGCCAAATCACACACCCATGGGGCTGACCGTGTGTCACACACGGTCTAGACACACGCCTGTGTGTTTACTCGTGTGGACCAATTCAAGGCTATTTTCCAAGCCATTTAGCCACCCTTACATGCACACATTCACACATCATTACAAAACATTTTCAAATCATCAATTATAACTCTTGAATTATCACATTTGAACCATGTAAATCAAACTATCTTCCCATATACGAGGGAGAACTATTACTAGCACCATTACAATCGACATAAGCCATCATCCATAGCTATACACAACCAACCCATAACTCTTTTAGGCCAACACATTTGACACTTTAACTATGACTTAATTAAACCAAAATAAGATCCCTATACATGCCATAACTTAAAAAGACTTGAAACATTATACCCAAGTGACTGCTCGATAGTGTGAAAGCATCTGCGACGGTTTCCAACCCGAGCTAGTTAAGTTAACCTATAAGAGATAGAAAAGGAAGAGGAGTAAGCAATAACGCTTAGTAAGTTCATATGCAAATATAAATCAACTATTGATATTCATTCATTTTGCTCCACCCCAAAGGTATTATAATGAGATTTATACTCAGGCTTATGAATACCCATTCCATCATTCATAATGCTTACTCATTCTAAACTTTCACCTGTCACAAACTCATATCATAAAACATTGTTCATATTTACTTGCTTTTATACCCTGCATTTATCACCACAAAGCCACATGCAATTTCACTTAGTCAAGTTTCTCGATATCACCCCGAAATAATAATGAATACTCGGTGGTTTCGCGCACAGCCCACCATTCAATAATTAATAAGGTGGTATCGCACATAGCCCACCATCAATACTAAGCACAATGGTATCGCACATAGCCCATCAGTAACAAATAATAAGGTAGTATCGCACATAGCCCACCATTGATAATATTGGCGATGGTATCGCACACAGCCTATCGCTAACAATTAATAAGGTGGTATCGCACACAACCCACCATTAATTACACATTCACAGATATTTATCCTCACATATTTTCCTATTTCGTATGTTCATCCAGGAATATCCTCACACTCTATCATTCTTAAATAGATTTCTACAATAATCATTCGCATTCATACAATGCATTAATAAATATAACATTTGCAATCAAGATGCATCATTTACACATAACTCACTATGATTTCCTCATATACCGAAATTACCTCAAATGAATTCTAGGCACATACCTGTACCTCTCATGATATAACCACACACTTTCTCATTTTCAACATACCTATTGAATCATTCAAAATTCTAAAGAATACTCTTGAGTCTCATACATAAAGTATCATATCAACATCACACCCCCGATAGGATCTTACATGAAATATCATATCGATGCTATGTCCCTGACATGGTCTTATATGAAATCTCACACTGAGGCCATATTCCAAATATGGTCTTACTCAGGACCTTAATTATCATAGTATCATAATATTTGCATTCCTTCTATTCTTAGATTCAATTGAAGGCTTTCATTTCTTGACATCCCGTCAAAACATATTTAATATATTCATGGAGATAATATACAATTCATACAACATCGGAATATTAAATATTTCACTTAGAGTTGCATTATTAGCACACGAACTTATCTCGATATTGAAAAAGGTAGAAAGGGACCTATTTGTCCATATTTCTTTTTTCTCCCATTCTAGGTTCGAATCTCGTTTTCTTTGATCGAGAACAATAAAAATTTACTCATTTAATCACCATACCAATCAATACATTTTAAAAATTCTACTTTGGAAAAATTATCACTTTGCCCTTAGACTTTGGCAAAATTATGATTTTGCCCCTAGACTCGTATATCAATTTTCATCCAACTTCTTTGCTAACCAAGCCTAGCTGATCCATGTTCCCTTCTATAGCTACTCAATATTTCAACTATTACACACATTTACCATTCATTTCACAACCTTTACAAAAAGGTCCTTTTAGATGTTTTTATGGTAACACCCTTCACAAAAGTTGTTTGTCTAACAACTAAGACTCATTTTCTCCCATAAAAATGCAGCAAACAACTCAATTGCTCTCATGGAAGAACCCTAGATTCTTAACCATTTTGCAAAATAGTCCCCTCATTAGCTAGCTTAAGCTTTGGGGGTTCCAAAAGTACAAAGATTTTTAAGAAAGGTCACCAAAATCACTTACTTTCAAGGGTGAGAAGTTGCTGAAAATTTTGGCTTCCAAAACCCTTCTTTAGTTGATATTTTTGGTGGGAAGAAGTGTAAGAGTATGCCCAAAGATCAATCATGAGATGGTTGTAATAACATACTTAATTTACCATGTTTATTAATATAAAGCGTTGTCATTATTATTTCAGTTTTTCTTTCTGTGTGTATAGATAAACTGTTTTATAATAATGTCCTGAGAATAATATAATTATTCTTAAAAGATCCTTAGTCAAGTATTATTGTTGACTAGGACAACAATAATGCATTAAGACTAACATGTAATTGATTGATGATAAGGAGTTGTCATTGATATGGAGTGTCAAAATCAATGCATGAATATGTGTGTTAGAGAACAACAAATTGGATTGACCTGATATGAGTATGTTTCTTGGATTATTATGTAATTGTCACAACATTACTCATAGTGATTAATATGTATATGATCCTTAGACTTGAGATCATTATTATCCCAGCATCGTGAGTTGTATATTTTGATACAGTCAAACGTACACCGTAACAGATTGTTCTATAAAGGCTGATGTTGGATATACCACAATCTATGTAGAGGGATATGGTTGATCAATAAAGGATAAGTCCCTCCTACATAATAGGAGTAATATCTTAGGCCACTTGATTGAGTGAGACTAGAAATGCATGGCCATGCTCAAATAAGTTGATATGAGATGTCATACTAATTTGTATATCATAGTCTACTCAAGATATCAAGAAATATGGGATGGACTATGCAAGTGTGACTATCCCATGACTTGTATCCGTTCCAGAGATAAAGGACTTAAGGATTAATACATGAAAGGTTAATCACAAAAAAGGTTATATCGAATCATGACTTCTTATAACATAGGTAGCAATGATGCATTGCTAGATGCCACTCATTGTTTGTGACAATAGAATCGTTCTAGTATTACTGCTAACGTTGCAAGAACCTACAGGGTCACACCCTATGGTTGAAATGAACGGAATAAAATGTAGTTGGTATTGTGTTTGGTTGTCACATGAATTAAATTAATTAAAGAATTAATTTAATTGGGCAATCAAATATTGAACATATTATCTGTACAAGGATGTTGTACACATAATGATAACATAATTTTATTAATATATGAATTTGATTCATATATAAATTTAAATAAATATAGTTTACCGAAATCCTTATTATAATTAATGTAATTATAATTTTTGGATATAATTAATGTAATTATAATTTCCGGTTAAAAACTTTATTGTATTTATTTAATCTTATAATACATTCAAGAGATACCAATTATAAAAGGCCCAATTAGAAGGATACCAATTATAAAAGGCCCAATGAAAAAGAAAAAAGACACCCATTATAAAAGGTATTAAAAGGAGACAAAGCTGAAGATGAAAAACCCTAAGTGATTGCTTGTTAGGTCTAGCAGCCGTCAAGCAAATAAACCTCCGAAACAGTTTTGGAGATTTCTTCCGTTCATAGTCAAACCGGGTGGATTACGTAGAGGCAGGCATCGAAAAAGGTTGTGGCTTGATTCGACAATAGATCAAAACTCTTGTTGCCAAGGCGTCGCTGTCTACTCAGATTGAAGTTTTGGTAATTTCGAAACCTTTATTTCACCCCGATTCGTTCCTCACACATGGATTCATGGTTTGGATTATCGGATCTAATTTTATTTTGCTGCGCCATTGGGTACCGGCGTTCCAAAAAGAAGATGAATAAAAATGGGTGATATCATCTTTTCTTATTTTATTTATTTGCTTCAATTTAATCACTTAACCCACCCAATTTTGACTAATTTGAGTCCATTGTCGCCCTTATGGCCGGCCATCACTTTCCCATGGCCTAATTGCACATTAAGGGCCTACAATTTAATAATCCTTAGCTATTTGGCACCTCTAGCAAATAAAATAGAACTTTTTCACTTTATGCGATTTAGTCATTTTTCGCGATTAAACATGAATTGCTAAAATTAAAGCACTAAAATTTTCATGCACCCTTATAATCATGCTATAACCCGTAAAATAAAATTAAAATAAATTTTCTCTGACCCCGGATTAGTGGTCCCGAGACCATTGTTTCGACTAGCCCCTAAATCAGGCTATTACAGTCGCTTATGTCTACGCAATATTCCAATCAGTTCACTCCACTTATTCCTATTCATTTAACCAACCTCGTGTTTTCACAAGCACTGCATTACGCACCACCGCCACACGTGCCCGATTCTTCTGTTTCCGCAGGTACATATTTTGGGACACTAATGTCCCCCGAATTTTATACTCATATGCTGACCCAAATGACTGACCAAATGCTGGTGCATGCACCGTCACCGATGATAACACTGATACAAATGTTGATTCAGCAATTGATGTCAGTGCTGATGCCCGGGTCAATGTCGACGTATCCGGGTTTTATGGCACCTTTTGGTTACACGTCGATAGTGACACAAACACTGCCTGCATCATTGTTTTATCGGGGTGGGTCATCAAGGTAATTGTCTATAGGTGGAGTGGAGCTACACGATTAGAGGCTAGAACAACACTGCACTCGAGCACAGAGGAAGGCGAAGAAAAACACGGTAACGACGGTGGTGATGGAGATGAGTAAGAAGGGGGTGGTGAAGGCAATGATGATGAGGACGACAACAGCGATCAAGTTTATAAGCCCACATCTCCTGTTTTGCGTAGAAATCCTCCTCGCGTCCATCGTCCACTGCCCCACGACAATATTCTCCCCAACAACACGATTAATGTATTTTTTTATTACTATTGAGATATAAATATATATAAAATAAATAAAAAAATCATAAATTTTTAGTCCAACACTATATTTGTCTTCGTTACGTTCTAACGTGAGTTACGCGTAAGTTAATAATAAATAAAAAATTTAGAACACCAGAATAATGGAAGCATTGTAATGAATATATTCTTTGAAAGAAAATAATGTTATCGACGTTGAGGCCCCAAAGTACCTCTCACAACAGAACATGTTGCCTTCATATGCCCTGAGTTTCTATAGTACCCACATAACCTCTGTTGACCATCCCTCTCTCGAATATCCATATTATTCCGTATCTGAGTGATATTCGGATGACCTTTCAGGACACGATGCAGGTTCATGTTCGGTGTCAACTCATACCGCTAATGGACACTAGTGGCCATGTACTCTCATAGAGGATGGGTGGGAATTTAGGACTTCATAATGTAATGCGTGTACTCAATTCATAGGTTCCCACTGTTGGGAATGTGCCTATATTGTAGTAAACATGTAACTATTTTCAATTTATTTGAACGATAAATAAATAAAGTTAATTTTACATTTCACTATTATGTCTTTTGTATTTTCTATCTTTTATAGCGAAATTGTGGCAAGCAAATATTAGCTCATTGATTGTCTAAAGTTCAAGCTGAATATAAGTGGCATTGTAAAAAACGTTTACATTATGAGAAAAACAACTTACTTCAGTAAGTAATCTAAATGAGTCTATAATCTCATAAAAGAATCAAAGTGAGCATCTGATTCAAATACTAAAAAGGATTATTATGTCGTCTACAATTCCAATTGGGGAGATGGCTAGTCTTGGCTATCGAAGCAATTAACTCCATGAGTAGAGACATAGATGTATTCATTGGTAGAATGATATATTGGATTGGACTCAAGATGAATTAATTCTGAATCCATTTGTGAGTTAATTCACTTGTGACGTTCATTGTGTGATTTACCTAAATCTTGAGTTAGCCACTGACCATGTGTATGCAACTCATGTGCTTTGATATAAGTATGCTCTAAAGATGATCTAGCCCATAGTCAGTATGTTGGGTACATGAAGTGTATATGGCATGGATTTATTAACAACTGTGGGATTCATAGCTCAATTAAAGAGTTAATGATATCCTCTCATTGGCATTGTGGATTGATAAATATGGAATGTGGCCACGGGTTGCTTGTTCTCGAATGAGCAATTTATCACAGTCATTTGTTGATAGTGATCATATTAATCATTAAGAAGACACAATGGTGACAATGAGATAAAATAAGATTGTATTGAGTGAACAGATTTAACTCAAAGGAATTAAGGATATTATATGAGGGTAACACACACATGATGAGGTCATTGGACAAAGCATATAGATGAATTGCTTTTGTAAGGAGTATACAATAAGAAGTTTTCAATCATGGTATGTCTTGTGGACTGGCCCCATGATTAAGTAATTGCGAATTATTGGAACGATGCTTCTAGACATAATTGCAATCACTAGAGCCTAATTGTATATGTTCGATTTGTCCCTCAGTTAGCTCAACAAAAGCTTGACCGGACTACATTTGAATCAGAAGAAAATACTATGACTTTGGAAATAATTTAATTGAGTCAATTTATTCGATGTGGAATTAAATTAGATGGTCATGAGAATTGTTCAACTAGAGAATTTGATTAAAGAATTTTCTTGAAAAATTAATTTGGAAAATCTAAGTAATTGTTGGAAAAATTAATTTTGATCAAGTAAAATTAAATGAATCAAATTAATTAAAATTAATATGATATTTTTAGAAGTTAATTTTCAAGTCAAAAATTGGCCCAATGGGTAATTGAACTTGAAAATTGGACATGAGATTGTAAATTGGGCTCGGGAGCCCAAAATCAAGACTAAGACCCAAAAATTGGTCAAATCGGGCCCGGTATGTAAAACTAAGCCAACGATCCAACTGGTGGTGCTGTAAGGGTGTTGCACCTGCATCACCGAACACGGTGATACCGGTGGATGCGACGGCAGCATCCCGTTGGCTGGCGACGGTTGGTCATCGGTGGTTAAGCAGTGAAAAAGTTAACACTCCTACTGGAATTCTACCGGATAATTTGATTTTAGATTAATTATTCTAAAAAAAAATTATTTTAATAGTTTAATATTCAATTTAATTATTACTTATCTTAATAGTATTTTATTAATTTAATATTAAATTTAATCTAATATTTATCTTATTAAATATTAAATTAATTTAATATTAAAGTGATTAAGTTTAATCATAGTTGAACTCTCTAAACTTTCCCTATATAAAGAGAGTCTTGGGTCATTATTTACACACATGTGAATTCAAGAGAAAGTGGGAGAGAGAAAGTTTTCCAAAGAGATTATTCCAGAAAATTTCTAGAGATATTTTTCTGATTTACAACTTAACCCAAAATTTTAGAGAAATTGAAAAATTACCCAACTGATAATTTTTGTGAAAATTTTTCTGATTTGAAGCGAGCCTACACTTGGCAGACGTGAGCTTGAGCGGAAAAGACTACTCGATCGAAGCGCTTATCTTAGACGAAAAAAAGGGTACATCTTGATTAAGTGTTTATTACTTTAGATATCACAACCAAGATCTTGTTTTGGAAAAAAAATTAAATTCTAGTTTTTCTCTAAATTTATTTTCCGATGTGTTCCCCAAACTCGTTTTTCCCACACCCACATGCAGAAATTACATGTGCGTATGGGAACCGAAGTGCTTAGAACCTCCCACAATGGCAAGTCCCTCCTGTTAGGCTGACACGATATGATGCCCCTGACATGTTCTAGTCCAGCCTAGCATACTACGTGACCTAAAATTCCAGGTTCTAACGCGAGTGGCACACTACATACATAGTGTTCGCTCTCTCCATATTTCATCTGATTTCTTTCATTACATTCTCGCACCAAGTATGGTCGTCCACTATCTGTCCAACGTACGTCGCCGCCCTATTTGGAAACAAGGCAGCCAAGCGAAAGTATGTTTCTTTCACAACCTAGGTTATTGACAAATGATGCGTTCACTTTAGTACGAAATTGATACACTCAACTACTTTTGACGTTATGTGCCTATACCGTAAACCTCCGTCATACAATTGTGTCACTGTTCAAATGGTATGTTCACTAAGTACATCGCACCGTAGCTGTTAATAGCGCCCAAGTTCAACATTTCATGAAAACGATGTTGGACAAGCTCATAACTGGTCGAGAAAAACATACCAATTAATGCAAACAATGAATAAAATATGGTACACCATGACTGTGCAGGTAGTGCCAACAATGTAACAGCTTGTTTTCAGTGAAATCAAAACAGTGGTTTTAGGGCCACAAATCTGACATCTAAAAAATTATTTTAGTATTATTTTATGGTCTACATTAAGTTAGTAGTGTTGTAGAAAACTTTGATGAAGAAATTTTATCGTTTGCGTGCTTAATTTGATAAAAAGGACTAAATCGCGTAAAGTGCAAAACTGGTGTTCTATTAGGAAAAAGTGTCAATTTGATATGGAATTGAAATATGAGAGGCCTTAAGTGGTAAATAAACCATTAAAATTAGTAGTGGACAAGTTTGGACAACATTAATGGGATTTAGTATGGTTATCTAAGTAAATAAACAATTAAATAACAAAACAAATAAAATAAAATAAAATAAAAACCAAATTACCTTGTCCATCTTCTCCTAGCCGAAACTTTGAGGAAGAAACCACCATTTTTGAACATTCAACATTCAACCAACCTTTGTTCTTGTGCATGTAAGTATTTTTCATCTCATTTTTAATGATTTTTATGTTTTTGGAGTCGCTGTAGCTTAATCTAACTAGCCTAGGGACTAATTTGCAAAACTATTAAAATCTAGGGTTTACCATGAATTTATGTTAGTTTTTTTTATGCTTGATGGATGAAAATTAAAGTTTGGTGATAGTTGAACAACTTTTGTAAAAGAAATTTTGATGAAATTGTTATTTAAGGATTTTATTGAAAAATAGAAAAATGTTCATGGTGAAAATGTGAAATAAATTAAATGTAGGGCTTGCTAAGGGCTGAGATGATATCCAACTAGCATGAGAGTGGACTAAATTGAATGAATTTTCATTTTTATGAGCTAGGGACTAAATTGTATTGAATTCAAAATTCTAGGGGCAAAAGTGTAATATTCCAAAACATGATTTTTGGATTAAATTGAATAGAGTGAAGTTTGAATTAGTTAAATTTGATTATATAGATCAAGAAAAGCAACATACAGATTTAAGTCAGGGAAAAGAAAATGTATTGGATTAATCAATTGTTTTTCTCTGTACGTGTTTGAGGTAAGTTCGTATATTTAATTAACATTAAATTATGTTTGATTTAAATGCTTTTAAGTTAAATTCTTGATATTTTAACTCTACAAAAATATCTAATGAAGTTTCGGTGACTTTCGGATCCTGTTTGAACCTTAGGAATTTATAGGATACAAATGACATGTCATTAGGGGTTACCGTGTTTTGGGTGCTATTCTCGTACGTCCTACCAGTGGTTGAGTTTCTGACATGTGTTGCGGTTACTTGACAGCTTGTATGAGCAACACGGTGTAGCTACGTCTTGACTGACAGCTTGTGTGAGTAAACCCATTTATGGCTCGAGAGAGAGCATTGATATGAGATATGAGTTAGTAGTGGTTCATCCAGATATGGGCACTTAGTGTGCAAGATTCCCGCGTATTCGATATTATTGTAGTGGTTCAACAGGTATACAAAAACTGAAGGATCGATATAAGCATCTACTTATAATGTCATGAAAGCATGAGGAAGGTATGATAAGATATTGATTTAAAGATTTTAGTATGTTTATAATAGAATGAATGTTTACATGGAAAGCTTAATAAAGCTCTTTGTTGTATAATGAGTTTGGTTAATTTATATGCTAATTATACTTGAGAATTATTGTTGGTGCTTAGGCTTGTGCCAAGCAATGTTGGATATGTTCACCATTCGTTTTTAAGCTTTTATAATGAAATGGTAAGTAATGTTAATGATTTATGAACTTACTAAGCATTTTATACTTACTTGTGTGATTTTCTCTTATGATTCTAGTTAATTAGAGGTTCGTGCGATTTGGAAGCTTGTCAGAGATCCATCACACTATCCATTGGTTATATCGGTATATTTTGAAGAATTTTGAATCAGGTTAATAATAGCGTGTATAGGTGTCTTGTTTAATGAATTTGGCCATTATGTGTGGCTTGTATATATGTTATTTTGGTTGATAAATTAGTTGGTATGTTGTTAAGATTATAAGGTATTTTGTGTGGTTGTTAAATTGATGTTGTGTTGGTTAAGTTAATGGTAAAGAAATGTTGATGGGAATGATACAGTAACAATTAACGGTTGATGTGTAATGAATGTAGCATAATGTTGAAAATGATTAATTTTTGGTATTTTGGAAGTAAATATCTTTAGCCAAATTGGTATGGTTCATGTTAGGGGAGAAATGGTCATTTTAGCATTGGTTGTTTATGAACTTTTGGTATAAGATCACTATGACAAATGTGTTAGTGAATTTGTTTAATTGGTAGTTTAATTAGTGAATGAAATGGTTAAGTGATAGGTAAGTTTGATTGTTGAAATTGAGGTGCCATTTTGGCATATTGGTTGAATGGTTAGGTTCTAGGTTGATTAACTTGGATATGCATATGAAAAGTGAGTTTTGAATGCTTGATTTTAGGTGCAATTGGCTTATGCATGAGTCATGAGTTAGGGTGAGAAAAATGGCTTGGAAATGACTTATTTTTCGTCCATACGGGTAGAGACACGAGCGTGTGTCTCAGCCGTGTGTGACACACGGCCATGTGTCCCCTGTAGCTATCAAAGGATTGTAAGTCAGACTGTTACATGGCCTAGCACACGGCCTGGCACACGGCCGTATGAGATTATTTCAAAAGGTATACAGCCTGGTACACGAGCTTGTGGCTTGGCCGTGTAGCCCAAGTCAGAAAGTTACACGGGTGTGGATAAGGGCTGGAACACGACCGTGTGTCCCTATTTTGAATGGCCATACGGCCGTATGACCCTTGCAGTTTGAAAATTTTTGATTTGTTTCGAAAAGTTTCATATGTTTCTGATTTAGTCCTGAATAGTTTCCAATGTCTGTTTTGGGCCTTGAGGGCTTGTATTAGGGACCATATGTATGTTTTTGGTTTGATATTGTTATGTTTTACCTTGTGATTTATTTATGAATTAAATTGTTCGTTGTATGACATTATGTTTCGGAAATACTTAGTAGCCCTAATTTGACGATGGATACGAGCTACGAGTATTACATTTATTAGTATCAGAGCTACGATTTAGTCGATTCTCGGGCTGAACGTAGCGTATGTGAGTCTAGATATACTTGCCATTATATAGCCTTTGATAGTGTGATAACTCCTGACATTTTTTGAAATATATTTTCATATAGTGATGGATTCCAACCAAGTAGACTCCGATGATGTAGAAAGTAACGCGCAAGCCTCCATTCATAGAGCAGCGTGATCGTTGTTTTGTCGAGTTTTAAATTTATATGAATGAGAATGATCGAACCTGGAAACCAACTCTGACAACGATTGAGGCAAGTGCACCTATTGAACAGTAGTACAGCTTAGGCAAGACCGGATTGTCGAACCGAAAGGAACTAAAAGTGCTAATACTAACTTTCTTTTTATTATCTAGCCTAAAATAAGTGAAGTTGTTATCTAATCTAAATTTAACTAACTACTAAGCTAAAGACTCAAGACAAAAAGAACAAATTGGGGAAATACTGTTGGGAAAACTCAATTGATTACGACGATACCCTAGGAAGAATCCACCTAGACTTCACTTGTTATCTATCACTGAACCAGACGATTTCTTCACTTGACTTGATCCGTAAGATTCCCTAAGTTATATTAAACCCTCTCTCGAGGTGAATAACGTCTAACCCTAGGTTGATTAATTGAAATCTCTTTCTAATTAAAACCCCTAGAATCGCATTAACTCGATCTATGGATTCCCATATTAGGTTTCACTCTAATCTGGCAAAATCTCGTCACCCTATCTCTAGGATCGCGACCAACTCCGCTTAATTATGCTAGATCTACTCTTGAGCAGGGACTTTTGCTTCTCCACCTAAGCACATCCAACTTGAATCAATATCCCAAAAATATTAACACAATGATTAAGCACACATAATTAAGAACAAATCAAGTATTTAACATATAGTTCAGAAAACAATAACAAGATCCGCCTTAGGTTTCATCCCCTTCAGGTATTTGAAGGGTTTATTTCATAATAATAAAAGAAAACATCTCAGAATAAAAGATAAAACAAAACATAAGAAATTCCTAAAACTCCCTGAAGGAATTGAAGGAGAGATCCGCCGTCTTGAGTAGAATTCCGGCTTCTTGAGATGGATCAACTGGCTCTCTTCGAGTGATTCCCACAAATCTGACCTTTTCGGCTTGGCTCCTTGGCCTAGCTAACTGCCTGTTCCGGCTTCTGCCGAACTCCTTTTCAAGTTGCCCCATTGGGTGTTTTTATAGACTTTGTGATGCCTTACTTGGCCCCCTAAGTATCCTAATTTAAGTAGAATTCCTACAAGGGTGTTTGAATAGGCTTTGGAATGTGTTTCTTTGCCTCAAAGTATCCTTTTCCGAATGAAATTGCTCTTTCCAGCGACAGGGACACGACCATGGCACACGCCCGTGTGAATCGTGGCCAGGCCGTGTTCGGACTTTTAATGAGGCACGGCCGTATGGTCTTTGGGCCAGGCTATGTCGATTTCTCTCTTGGCCCAATTTGGTCCGTTTTAAGCCCGTTTCTCATTCTTTTCATCCTTGGGTGCTTTCTTGAGTATAAAATATGAAAAGAAAGGATTAAGAGCACCTTTTTACATAAATCAATGGATAAATCATCCAAAAGTATGGTAAATGTGGGATTAAAATATGTTACTTTTACGGTTTATCACATACCCCCACACTTAAGCTTTTGCTTGTCCTCAAGCAAAATTCTCAACTTACAATTAAAATAAACTTCCTCGATTCATAATATTCATCAATAATGTTTCATCATAATTCAAAGATAATTCATACATGGATAATTCAACTCAAAGAGTCCTAAAGATGCAAACAGTCAAAGTCATAGTTTTTATAGTATGAAAACATAGGTGTTTCCGCTTACCTGAATAATTACCTCTGATTCAAAATTGACAAGAATTGACATCCTCACTAAAGATTCACTCAAATCACTCGAAGTGTTTAAGGTTCAGAATTAAGCACTCAAAAGTCAAACATGAAGAGTTAATCCCATAAGCTTGCATGAAAATCAAATCTCCACCACTATAAAATGAGATGATACACAAATCAAAAGGTCTTTAATAGGGTTGTAATGGGGCTTGGGTTAAAGGCGTGGATAAAGGCTGAATTAGAAGGTTAGAATTGAGATTGACCTGTCAATTTACCTAACTAGAAAAATGAACTCATCCTAAATAATTACATCAATTGGAAACTAATAATACTACTATTGATAATACTCTAATATGAGCCTCTTCTTCAATAATTGGAATTTAATGCATAAGCTCACCTAATCACAAAGCTAATAATGAATATACTTCGTTTTTTTTAGAACAAGTCAAATAATAGGAAAGAACTTTTACAACTGAAATATAGAACATAATTAGGCAACTGTTCAAAATCAAATCTCGACAAAAAGGGAGTCAAGGAGGATGGTGATAACAAATACAAAGGGTTTTGGGTTAATATTAGTGGGTGGGTCAATAAAAAGGGTTTGTTAAGATCAACAGGGTTCACTAGGGGTTAATTATGAAGGTAGGCTTTTAGTGGAGTAAGTAGGTTAAAACCTAGATGCCTTTATCATCTCGGTATATCAAATCATAGGTGTGGTCTCGACATGTATAATCGATGCAAGTTTTAGAATAACAAATCAATGTTGACACACTCATAATCAATAAAGTGAGCACGAAAAAAATGTATGCTCTATAAGGCTCAAAAGCTCATAGAAATTATGGGTATTTGATATCAACCTCGTAAATTTCAAATTTCAAGGTAACATTCAGATCCAGGTAGACAACCTAAAAAAAATTTAAATTTTGAAAAATAGACTTATCATGCTTGATTCTCTAGTATCCTTCAAATTTAATCATCAATGCACAATTATCGATGACTTAATCCAAAACATATTAATAAAAATCATAAATCAAAGGAAATTTTATTCTAATCGTGATATGAGAAACTTACTTTTCGAACAAGGCATAATTTAGGGATTTTCAAATAATACTATAGTTAACCCCCCCACACTTAAGATGTACATTGCCCTCAATGTACAAAGATAGATAATATCAAAATAATCATAAAATCATAAGATGGGTAGAGAAGTGAAACTTCCTGAATTTTGGATGAAGTCATTGAAAAGAAACCGGATAGGATTTGAGGTGAACGTGGGGAAGCGTCTCAAACCATTTGAAATTGAGTCCTCGAAGCAGCCGTCCTGATTTTATTGTATCCTAAGCTAAATATAAATGGTACGAATAATAAAAAGAAAATAAAAATAAAATAAAAATAAAAATAAAAATAAAAATAAATAATGGAAAATAAAAGAAGAAATATAACGGGAAAAGGAAGGGAAGAAGGGGGTTAAATAGAAATTATGGATCTGGTAATTGGCCCCGCCTTTGTATCTTCCTGTGGTGGCCACACGGCCACGACCACGACTGTGTGCAAGGCCGTGTGGTATGGAAATATGTACTTTGGTTAGTTTATGGTTAGGTGCTAAAAGGAAAAATAAAAGTAAAAAATAAAAAATGTAAAAATTAATGGGGTTAGTGCTCGGGTTGCCTCCTGAGAAGCGCTCGTTTATAGTCTTAAGCTAGATTTTACCTCTCATTCGTATGGACATGGTGGTTTAAGGAGGTGAAAATCCTTTCTCATGTGCTCAATTCGGTTATTGATATAAAATTTAAGTCGAGTAGTGTTTACCTTAAAGGTGCTGATTTTGGGACTAGTTACCTCGACTGTTCCATCTGGGGAGATTTTGAGTACCTGATCTCCAATCTTAAGCTGGCTTGTCCCATCATTAAGTTCGTCGTGGAGTCACCTCATTTTTGCTTCGTGTGTTTTTAGTTTCTCTTTGAGGTGTGTCTTCCATTCGTCTAGTTCATCGATCCACAGCCTTCGTTCCTCATAAATTTCTTCTTTATCGCCACGAGGCCTAGGATCTGGAATCTGCGAAAGAGCTTCAAGAAACGACAAGTTAATATGAAATTTCTTTGGAAGTTTAAGAGACTTACCGAATTGTTCCTCTGTGTGGTCTTTATTTATCGTATTAGGGTATGGCATAAGAGTTTGGTACTCTGTAATTACCGGGTTTGGTAAATCCTGGCTTACCTCAACCTTACCTTCACTTACCACGGATTCTTGCTTCGGGTCAGATTCTACTAACCTTTCACCGTCATGAGCTGTGACGGCTTGAATTTGCTCTTTTGGGTTAGTTTCAGTGTTGCTTGGCAAGCTTTCTTGTGGTTGTTCTAAGATCGGCTTAGCGAGCTGACCTAACTGATCCTCGATCCCTTGAATTGATGCTTTTTATTTCATTTCTATATTGTGGTAGCGTGTTTCTGTGTTTGCTATGAATTTTGCCAGCATCTCTTCAAGGTTCGACTTATCCTCCTGTTGGTGAGGTGGTTGTTGAAAATTTGGATGAAGTTCCTGTCTTTGGCTACTTTGATCATCCCACGAGGAATTGGGATGGTACCTCCAACCTGCATTATAAGTGTTATCATAAAAATTTTTTTGAGGTCTAGCATAGTTACCCATATAGTTGACTTGTTCGCTTTCCATGCCATGTCCATAGGGTGGGTACTCAGGATTCGCCACGTCTCCGTTTGTTTCCCACTGCATAACTGGATATACCTGCGAGGAACCATATAAAATGTCAATTTTATTACTTAAAAGCTCTATTTGATTTGATAGCATGGCTACTGGGTCGAGGTTGTAGATATCGGCTGCTTTTGTTGGCTTTGTCCTCATAACTTGCCACTGATAGTTATTTAGTGCTGTCGTAACCATTTTTTTGCAAAAACGGGAGTCGACTTTTAAAATAGGGAGTCGCCACTGATCTTTTATTCGAGGTGTGATCGGATCACCTTGTTTTAATAAAAACGTTTTGGTTTATTAAAACAGAGCTTTTGGTCTACGAGTGTTCGAGAAAACAGGTTCGGGAGTCGGTTACGTGCGAGGAAGGATCAGCACCCTCGCAACGCCCAAAATCGGTACCAAATTGATTGATCAATGTCCTAATGCTGAAAACTTGAAAACATTTAGGGTAAAAGCTAAAAAAATAGAATTTGTTAAATTAGGATTGAATCTCTGGATCATCTCGTTTCAAAGGAATAAGAGTATCATACCCGACACGTTAGGATATGACGCCCTTACTCTCTGACATCGAGATCATTTTTGATCTTCAAATTATGCAAAAAGGGTATTTGGTCACTTAGTTGGATGAAAAATCAACACCCAGCACGTTAGGATGTAATTTTTCGCACTTCTAAACTCCCAAATACTGCCTTGTTTTTTTGGAGAAAAACTTATGTACGTGAAATTTCAAAATGAATTTAGTGTGTGCGACATATTTGATATAAGGCACACACGTATTGGAATTTTGAAGCATGCTATGGTACGAGGTGCACAAACATTAAACAATATACGTGAAGACAAAAATTTAAAGTTAATAACTTATGCATGAAAATAACACATTGAAAATAGGCGAAATATATATGCAAATAAAAATAGGAATGAAAAGGCAATAAGTTAAATAAATAGATAGATTTAAAGAAAATATACTTATACACATAAATAGATAAACATATATACATATATATAAAATAACGTGAAAACAATTACATGCTCATATAGTATAAAAGTATTTTCCATATAAATTATAGGTATATACATAAGAAGAATATACATATAACAATTTCATGAAAATGACACGAAAAAGAAAATAATATTTAGGTCCATCACCGACATATATAGTATTTATTTTAAAAAGGATAATCAAAAACAATAAAAGAGGAACTAAATAAAATAATTTGGGGACTATATTAAAATCAAAACAAAATCAAATAGCTAAAAGTACTAGATCAAAAGAAATCGAAAAAAGGATTAGATCACCAAACGCGTAAACGAACGAGGGTTAAACGTGAAATATTTTCGCTTGTGCGAACGTTGCGTTTAATAGGCCTAAATTGCAATATAATCAAAGAACAGGGGGACCAAACGCTAAATAACCCTTTTAAGGCAGAGAGGCGCGGATCCGGGTCGCCAAGCGGGTCGACGCGCGGACCCTACCCCCTGAAACGACGTCGTTCTATATTTTATTTAAATAAGAAAAAAAAGGCCTTTCAAATCACTTTTTCAGTATTTTTAAAAAAAAAATCGCAGAGAACCCTCTATTCTCTCAGGAGGAAACCCAAAAGGCAGCCCCCTCTGTCTTCCCTGTCGATTGGTATTCATCCGGCCACTCGTCGCACCACTGCGCCACCACCGCATCGGTGGCCAGTGGTGCTCAAGGCCCGACCGTCGGGTCCCCATTCGAAACCCCTTCGACGCCTCAACGCTCGGGACCCGAAAACGACGGGAAGGTGTCCTTCGGTTCCTCTCCCTTGGCCAGGTTCCGACGACGGCTCCGATTCATGTAAGGTTCTTTCGTACCCTCTCCAGTATTTGTTTATAAGGATTCAAAATAGTAAAAAAAAACAAATGAATAAAGTAAAACGACAGGAAACCACAATAAAAATGAAATCAACCTTCGCCTTTTTATTTTGATTGCTGGTAATTCGTAGAAAAAGAGGGTTACAAGAGTTCTTTTTTGATCCTTTTTTATTTTTGTTTTTTGCTTGCTTTTCTCGTGTTTTTTCGTTTTTCCAAAAGAAAGAAACCCGTTTTACATCGATTTTCAATCGTCTTATAGCCGATAGGTACAACATCTTTTATTAATTTACTATTTTTCCCCATATTTTGCTATTGTGTTGCCTGTTGTTTTTTGTTTCTGCAGGGCATGGGCGAGGAAGGTGGGGATGGAGGCCGTTGGTCGGTGTGCATAGTGATGCTGCAGTAGCAACGGGTGTTCGACCGAGGCACGGGGAAGGGCACCGTGAGAAGGCGTGGGCCTGCGCGCGGATCTGAAAAGGCGTGCGGGGCCTGCATGGGAATTTGAAAAGGAGTGCATTCAACCGAGGCACATGGGGGCTGGTCATGCGGCACGGGAGAAGAGAGGGAGACCTAGGGTTCCCTAATTTGTTTTTGGGCCGTTGGGCCTCTATAACTTTGGGCTAATAGGTTAGGGTTTGTAAACGGGCCCTGTTATTTGGTCTTTGTAATTGGACCTTGAATTTGGACTGGATTATTTGTATTTGGGCCTGGTATTTGGTCTTTTGTAAATGGACATTGTTGTTTTTTTCTTTGACCTTATTTATTATTTATTGGTTTTTAATGGCTTTTGTTTTGGCTAATGGGCTCGGGCCGAAAAATTGGTTATTACAGCTGCCCCTCTTTGCTCGTTGTCGTGAAACGAGAATAGAGCAAAGACAATAAAAGAACCAATTTTTCCGATCTTGGCTAAGTCTTGACTTCTTGGTCCTCGTTTTCCCCAAACGTCTTCAAACTCCAATGCAACCTGTCGCTTTGATCTACTTCACCGCTACTGCCGAGAGATTAGACCTTAGCTTCCATTTGCTCCCGTCCAATCCTCTTTGCTCCCTCTTCTCTGCTGAAACCGCTTCGCTGGAATGTTAACCCAAGGAGGTAGGTCTTGCAGCTTTGATCTGCTCCATCGGGACCTCGGGGAGATAAATCTGAACTTTTCGACTGTTTCTTTACTCTCAGCGTGCCTCAGCGTGCGTAACCCCAGGCCTAACTCACTTCTCGCATTATGAGTCAATTTTAACAGAAATTAAAAAACAGAAATTACAAATACCTCAGCGTGTGTAACCTGAGGCCCAACTCACTTCTCGCATTATGAGTCGATTTTAACAGAAATTAAAAAACAGAAATTACAAATACCTCAGCATGCGTAACCCGAGGCCCAACTCACTTCTCGCATTATGAGTCGATTTTAACAGAAATTAAAAAATAGAAATTACAAATACCTCAGCGTGCGTAACCCGAGGCCCAACTCACTTCTCGCATTACGAGTTGATGTTTTGAACAGAAGAACCAGGAATTAAAGATACCTCAACGTGCGTAACCCGAGGCTCAACTCTCTTCTCGCATTATGAGTTGATTTTAGCATAAATTGAAAAACAGAAATTAAAAATACCTCAGCGTGCGTAACCCGAGGCCCAACTCACTTCTCGCATTATGAGTTGATTTTAAACGGAAATTGAAAAACAGAAATTAAAAATACCTCAGCGTGCGTAACCCGAGGCTCAACTCACTTCTCGCATTATGAGTTGATTTTAAACGGAAATTGAAAACAGAAATTAAAAATACCTCAGCGTGCGACCTGAGGAGTTGATTTTTGCAAACAGAAATTGAAAAACAGAAATTAAAAATACCTCAGTGTGCGTAACCCGAGGCCCAACTCATCTCTCGTATTATGAGTCGATTTTAACAGAAATTGAAAAACAGAAATTAAAAATACCTCAGCGTGCGTGACCCGAGGCCCAACTCATTTCTCGTATTATGAGTTGATTTTAACAGAAATTAAAAATACCTTGGTCTGCTTCACTTAGGAAGGCAAGATCTGTTATCTTCGATCTGCTTCGCTTAGGAAGGCAAGATCTGCTATCTTCGATCTGCTTTGCTTAGGAAGGCAAGATCTGTTATGCTCGATCTGCTTCGCTTAAGAAGGCAAGATCTGCTATGCTCGATCTGCTTCGCTTAGGAAAGCAAGATCTGCTATGCTCGATTTGCTTCACTTAGGAAGGAAAAATTTGCTTTTCGATTTCCTTCGCTTAGGAAGGCAAAATCTGCTTTTCGATCTGCTTTGCTTAGGAAGGTAAAATCTGTTATGCTCGATCTACTTCGCTTAGGAAGGCAAGATCTGTTATGCTCAATTTGCTTCGCTTAGGAAGGCAAGATCTGCTATCATTGATCTGCTTCGCTTAGGAAGGCAAGATCTGCTATCTTCGATCTGCTTCGCTTAGGAAGGCAAGATCTGTTATCTTCGATCAGCTTCGCTTAGGAAGGCAAGATCTGTTATCGTCGATCAGCTTCGCTTAGGAGGGCAAGATCTACTATCTTCGATCTGCTTTGCTTAGGAAGGCAAGATCTGTTATCTTCGATCAGCTTCGCTTAGGAAGGCAAGATATTCGCATTATGAGTTGATATTTTGAAAAACAGCAATTGAAACGTATCATCTGGTGGAACTCGGATGTCTTCTTTCTCCTCGATTCGGTACAGTTATCGTCAAAACTTCTTGCTTTACTGGTGCACCTGTATGTGTCATGCGTGATGTTATCATGATATGCACGTGTTTGGTCTTAAATGCTTTTATGCCTACATGATTATGCCATGTGCCCTTGGTTTGTTTGCCATGTATCTCTTTTCGTCACGACTTTTATGATGACCTGTATTCATTACTTCGATTTTTGACTTCCCTTCAGGTTTTGTACCCGTCCTCAAACTTCAGGAGTAATCTGCGTTTCTCGTATATCACCCTTTTGCCCCAATGTATCTTCAGGGTTCATCTCATTGTGACCTGGGGGTATAGGATTTGAATATCCTCCGTTCATCCCACTGCGACTCTAAAACATAGGATTTGTCTCTTCTTTAACCCACCCTCTTGTTATTCAAAGGTACAGGATCTGTTTCAGCTTCCTTCTAACGATCACTCTTTAGGTGACCCAACCAGATGTATATGAGTGATGCTCGCATGAATGCAGAATATCATTTCCTTTCGAGAATGATTCTGGTTTTGTACTTGGGTTAACAATGCCCATTTTTCGTTAGGATTGTGTCACTGACGCGGTACTTTGTCATTTTGTTCAATCACCATTTTTTGACAAAAATCCGAAGTGATAACCTTAATTTGGACTCAGATATTTCCAACCCTTAAGCTTGGTGAATCTTAAGCAATAATCCTGTTTCAGACTCCTGCATTGTTTAGAGGTCTCTAGAGTAATATGCGAAACTCCTTTCATGAAAGTATTATTAGTCCAATAATCGTTATTTCAATGCAAAATGCTCAAAAAAGGACCATAATGATGGATGAAATGGAAATTTATTGGGAGCATAGTTCGAAACAAACCAGTTAATCAAAGCTAGCAAATGCAATGAAGAAGCAAGTTTATTTAGAGTGTGTTTTGAAAAGACAAAGATAGTAGACTAAAAATGGGTCAAATGGAAACTAGGTGCCCCAGATATCGCAGCTTGATCTTCTCTGTTCAAACTTCTTGAGGACCATTCTAAACTTAATGTGTTTAGGGAATCTGAAGTACTTTGTCGATGCCCTAAGGCGTAACATTCCTATTCATTGTTACTTCAAGCGTAGCAAGACTACTGTATGCCCCATTTTTTATCAAAATTTGAGCTGCCCTTTTCGGGTTTTCAACTCAAACCCACCTTGGTCTCAAAACGCCCTTTGCGGGTTTTCGCCTTTGGCCTCTCCTTTTTCTTTCTTCTTTTTTGATGAGAATTTTTTTTATTTTTTTATTTTTATTTTTTTTGATTCCCCTTTTTAGGTCGAATCTGAATTCACCGAATTGGACATGTCCTTGCCATCCATCTCTGTCAATATCCATGCTTCCATAGAACAGGCCTTCTTTGCTGCATGAGGTCCTTCCTAGTTTGACATTTACTTTCTTCTGAAGTCTCTTTTGCATGAGAGAATTTTTCTTTCAAAGCCCTATCATGAAATTTTCTAAGGCGATCCTTTTTGTGTAAACTCGCTTCATCTGATCGTGACAGATATCTCTCCACATTTTCTTTTCAAATTCACTTGATCACATCGGGATTGGATCCATTCCACCTCATCCAATTTCGGCTCGGCCTGTGCCTGGGGAAAAGAGGATTTTGACTTCATTAGGCAAAACCTAATGAGGAAAGCGTTGTCCCAGCAGAGGTCCTGGCCGAAGTTTAGTGAGCATAAAAGGGTAAACGTAACTTCTATATGCCAATATTCACAAGTTTAGGTCATCTTCCTAACACAATTTTTTTTTACACTATGACGTGGCACTTGATCTTTGAAAAGACCGCAAACTTTTGACATTGTGTGGTTAAATATGATCTTTTCGCCTTTTTGGTTAATATTTTTTCTTTTTTCCTTTTTTGGTCTAAAGACTATCGACTTTGTAATATTGGCATATGAAGCGACCCTTACCCTCTTAGTGAAGAGATCGACACCCATAAAAATGAATTGATGTGGACCAGAAGCTTTCGAGGAGATTGGCTTGATAACGTCCATGCCCCACGTGTAGAAAAAGGAAGAGGCACATAAGTTATGTCCTCCTCGATTTGGCGTTTGATGCAATTTTCCTTTTTGGGTAGACCAGTAGCTCGAACCTCTTGATTGGCTTAGTCAGGGTAGAACCACCAGCATGTGATCTTCAAATATCCTTATGGACTTTTTCTGTGACTTCCTTAGCTTTGACAGCATACTCGTGCCTTAGTAGTCCCGGCGTGTCTTAACGTGATCATACGAAAATATCTTTGAACTCTTGGAAATAACTCTATGATTCCTTGCCTTGTTCCTGCGGCAAACTAAGCTTCCATCTTCATCTCCCTTGTAGTGTTTACTGACACTTCGTAAGATGGGATCTACCATTCTTGACAATTTAGAAATAAGTTGTGACCTCTGTCATCTCCCCAATCTTCCAATCCCTTTAGACACATATCTCGTTAAAAAGAGAGTCGGCAACAGTGTCGCTCATGTCATTGGTATCTGGGGGACCCATTGTAGGCATGAAGGTAGAAAATTTAAAGTATGATATGAAAATGAAACAATGTAGAGTATGAAATGCGAGGAGTGAAAATAAAGATGCATTTTATTGAAATAACAATTCTGGAAACAAGCCTATTTCACGAAAGGACTCTTGTTGCCTCTAGGCTTAAAGCAACAAGCATGTTTTGAATATTACTCCAGATTAACTAAAAATGCAGGTCTATTCCACAGTCCTATTGTTCAAAACACTCCCAAGTGTGTAAGGCTTCGGAGAGCTTTATGGTCTTATTGTTCAAAACACTCCCAAGTGTGTAAGACTTCGGAAAGCTTTATGCGCCCGTTTTCCCTTCGAATGTGTTATTGGCGTTCGGACTTCTTGATTTCTAGGCTTATGATAACTTCTTTAAGGAATCGAGACTCTCTCACCCCCACCTTCAATTATCGCAAATTATTGCTCCGGTCGACTCATCGAACTTCAAAATCCCTATTTTAATAAGCCTTTCCACCAATTACTTAAATGCGATGCAGTTATCGGTTGAGTGACCTGTTATTCCCGCGTGGTACTCGCATTGAACATTCGAATCATACCATTTGGGGTATGGGGGCTGCACTGGTTTCATGTAGTGAGGAGCCACACTATGTGTATCAAACAGGCTTTGATATAACTCCCCATATGTCATTGGAATTGGTGTAAACTGGAGACACTTTGCATTGGATTCTTGACTTGATGATCCCTGATGACCAGTGGTCACAGCCCTCGGTTGACCTGCAGAGACTGACTTGGAATGCTTGCTCAAGTTGTTCACTTTATTTTCCATATTTCTCGAGCTTGACCTTTTGACACTTCCTCTTGCATCTATTTTTCCACTCTTTATGGCATTCTCAATGAGTTCCCCAGACATTACGATATCGGCAAAGTCTTTTGTGGCGTTTCCCACCAGCTTGTCATGAAATTGCGCTTTCAAAGTGTTGATAAAGAGGACCGTTATCTCAGTTTTAGTCAGTGGGGGTTCTACTTGGGCCGAGATATCCCTCCACCTTTGAGCGTATTGTCTAAAAGTCTCTATTGGCTTCTTTTCCATCATCTGTAGCGTTAGTCGATCAGGCGCCATATCGGAGACATGCTTGTACTGTTCACAAAATACTGATGCTAGGTCCTTCCATGACTGGATCCTCTCTCTGCTGAGTTGATTATACCATCAGAGGGCTGATCCGATCAAGCTATCTTAAAAACAGTGTATTAACAATTTGTCTTCATTCACATAACCAACCATCTTCTGACAAAACATGATAAGATGCGCCTTTGGACATCTCGTTCCATCGTCTTTTTCAAAATCTGGCACTTTAAATTTCAGAGGCAAGACCAGATCGGGAACCAAACTGAGCTCTTTGGCGCTCAGTGCAGAGAAAACTCCAGTACCTTCTATCGCCTTGAGTCTTTCTTCCAGACTCTTATACTTGTCCTGAGCATCATGATCCTTCATTCTCAGCTTGGCTATTTCTACCGGATCATCCAAATCCGGAACTATTGGATTAGTGGAATTAGCTCCGGGGTTTGATACGAATATTCCTTGCCCTAGATGAGCAGGTGGTACAGGTGGTTGTTCTGGGCCCGTAGATTCCTTTTGAGGCCAACCTTCGTGCATTGCATGGGCGTGAGGTGGAGTGAATCCTGGGGGATGGAACGGACCCTGATTAACTCTCAAGTGGGGTTCTGTAATATCGGGACTCTGCGCGGGTCCTTTTCCTTTGACCAGAGCTGTCATCATCTCCATCATTTTGGCCATTTGATCCTTTTACTCGAGCAATTCCTCTCGGGATCTTACTACCAGATCTCTTGCTTCCTGTTGCGACTTAGCCATCTGCTCTTGCAACTCTCTTTGGATCCTTTCCATTCTTTCGATTCTTTCGTTGAGTTCTGCATCCATAGCTCTAACTCTTAGCCGTGTCCTATAAGGATGACGTGATTTCAGATTCGTAGTGTCGCAACTTTAGATTATACAATTTTAGCCTTAGTGAATGATTAGGGTGATATGATACTACTGCGTGTAATGCAATGCAAATGCATGGTATGAATGCAAAAAGGTGTCAACTCTGATTCAATTCCCCATAAGAAACTTTCTTAGAAAACAAAGCTCTTTACGTAAAACAGATTACAGATATGGTTTGGCCTTAGCGCCCAGATCCCTAATCTTTCGGAGTAACGAAGCCAACTCCTGTCCTTGGCCTGTCTGTGACTCATGCCGCACACTTAATACCTCCGCCTTTGCTGCCAAAATTTGCAAGTGCTCAGCCACCTCTCAAATCTAATTTATGGCCTCTCTCATGAGATAGTCCCTATTTTTAATTTGCTTCTGGGCCTTATGTAACTCCTCCTTCTGTTGCTCCTTACTCTCTTTCAAGTACCTAATATAATCCTGACAACCCCGCAGTGCCCCTTCTAGCTCTTCAGTCTTCTTTTCCATTTCTTCGATTCTACTCAAACTTACCTTTAATTCTATTACCGAGTTACAGTTTCGATAATAATCAAGGGACCTTTCCAACTCTGCCACTTTAGACTTCAGTTCATTTCTTCTGTCTTGGCCTTCTGACACTTGCTTTTCTAAGATCTTCTTCTGAGCCTTCATTTCTTGGAATTTCCTTTCCCATTGCTCAGTCTTAGCTCTTTCCTCTTGTATCTCTTGTCGCCATTGACCCGAAGTCTTTCCTAGCCCCGCAGTTCTCATTGAGAAACGCATCTTTTTGTAGTCCCTTTTTAGGCTGTCCAGCTCTTCTTCAGCTTTGCTCTTCCCCTTTCTTATCTTTTCTGCTTCTAATTTCTGTATCTCTACATCCAACTTCAAAAGCATCTTTTCCTCCTCTAGCTGCTCGATTTTCTTCTCGAGCTCTGAACTCCGCTTTACAAAATCTTGCTTTATAATTTCTAATTCCGTTGGTATCATTTGCAAATGTTCTTCCATAGATTGAATATTATCTGAACTTGGTCCCGGGATATTATCGTTGATTCTTTTGTTTAGCCACACTTTCGGAAGTCGCCGTTTCGCCCACAGTCAACCTCTTCATCCGATGGGTTTGCTTCCAAGCATTCGCAATTTCCTTAATCTTATTTTTATAACTCTCTCCTGTATAAGAGAATTCGCTTCGATCCAACCCATGTGTTGCTGGCACAAACTGTCTAGACTGGTATTATCTTGCTGCTAGCAGAGGGGCTTATCCGATGACTCCCCAAATTCCGGGTAAAGGGCCCCAATTAAAGTCTCCGCATCTGTAAAGGATCTCTCCAGGCACCATCCATAGAGCTCTCCACTCAATGTCTCCCTCCTGAAGATTCTGAAGAATTGTCCTCCATCCTTCTTCCGTTATATCTTCTCATCTTGACACGGCGGCTTCCTCTTTTATCGGTGAATAATCCTTATAAAAGGGTCGATAAGAGACTTTATCCATCTTCCAAAAATGCCCATCCCATCAATAGCTGTGCGCATCTGATAAACCTTCCTTCTCCCACTCTTCTGTATGCATTTAATGATCTGAAAGTCTCTGCAAGAATTGCTGGGACAGGTGTAACTTGTTTATCCAATCGATCGAACAAATCCGCCACTGCTTCATCTATGTGTCTTAAGGCTTTTGGGAAGACGACTAATCCATAGAGGCTTAAGGCGTAGATATCAACTTTCCTCCTCACATCAGGGTGCATCAAAACCAAATCCCTTAAATTTACCCAAAGGATACATCTCCCTTCACCTTTCTGTTGAACCTTGGTTGAGATCCACTGTTCACTCATTCCCGTAATTTTCATCAACTTCTTCGCCAAAGGAGGGACATAGGCAGACCTAATATAAACCTTGTCAACTTGCATCTCGGGAATACGAAGTAAAGTGGTGTATTCTTCTATTGTTGGCACCAAATCCACTTTCCCAAAAGTGAAGCAACTGTATGCGGAATTCCAAAACTGGACCATAGCCCGAAACAGGTTTTTATCTATCTTAACATCCAATAAGTGAGAGATATCACCATAACGGCGGCAGAACATCTGTTTAGCTTCATCTTCCCAATGGGTCCAGATATCCCGCAACTCTTGAAGCTCATTTTGTGTTACGCTAACGCGGGTGAAGTCCCTCAGCTCCGAGGTATGACCTTCAACTAAGCTATCTCCTTTTTCCAACTGTAACTTTTCTGACCACGCGCGCACAGCCGCATTATCCTCTACTTTATCAAGAAAGTCGTTTTCCATAGCAAACTTCCTATCTCAGCAACTGAATAGAAATTGACACCTCTACTATATGGAATGTCATGCAAATCAAACAAATCAACACAAGTTAGTATTGCATAATCAAAACAAGTAAAATATCATTAAACACTTACCTGGGTAACTATTTCGACATTCTACCTAGGGTAGGCTCTAGGGCTTCTATATGGGGTTCGGTTCTACAGAGGGGTACCTGAACTAGCAGATTCCTCGGTCCTCACCCATTATAGGCTCATACGGACCGAGTTCGGTTCAGGGGGATACATTTCCCTATGGCCATGCGGAGGTGAAAACCTCACGAAGCACATAGGTACGAATGTATCCTGGAAGCAATCCACTAGCCCATGCGGAGGTGAAGACCTCGCGAAGGCTTAGTTTCTCACTCCCGCTTAAGGGTGTGACCACAGCGGTCATGCAATGTAAATGCCATTATTATGAGGCTCAGCAGCGTAGCAGTTATAGCACGAACAAATGCTTTAAGAGAAACGTGGTTTTTCGTTAAAAACAAAAGCAATTTTTCAAGTTCTCAACCAAAAGGACAAAAATCAATCAATTTACGGCCTGACTCTCGGCGTCCCCAGTGGAGTCGCCAAGCTATCGTAACCATTTTTTTGCAAAAACGGGAGTCGACTTTTAAAATAGGGAGTCACCACTGATCTTTTATTCGAGGTGTGATCGGATCACATTGTTTTAATAAAAACGTTTTGGTTTATTAAAACAGAGCTTTTGGTCTACGAGTGTTCGAAAAAACAGGTTCGGGAGTCGATTACATGCGAGGAAGGATCAGCACCCTCGCAACGCCCAAAATCGGTACCAAATTGATTGATCAATGTCCTAATGCTGAAAACTTGAAAACATTTAGGGTAAAAGCTAAAAAAAAAACAGAATTTGTTAAATTAGGATTGAATCTCCGGATCATCTCGTTTCAAAGGAATAAGAGTATCATACCCGACACGTTAGGATATGACGCCTTTACTCTCTGACATCGAGATCATTTTTGATCTTCAAATTATGCAAAAAGGGTATTTGGTCACTTAGTTGGATGAAAAATCAACACCCAGCACGTTAGGATATAATTTTTCGCACTTCTAAACTCCCAAATATTGCCTTGTTTTTTTTTGGAGAAAAACTTATGTACATGAAATTTCAAAATGAATTTAGTGTGTGCAACATATTTGATATAAGGTACACACGTATTGGAATTTTGAAGCATGCTATGGTACGAGGTGCACAAACATTAAACAATATACGTGAAGACAAAAATTTAAAGTTAATAACTTATGCATGAAAATAACACATTGAAAATAGACGAAATATATATGCAAATAAAAATAGGAATGAAAAGGCAATAAGTTAAATAAATAGATAGATTTAAAGAAAATATACTTATACACATAAATAGATAAACATATATACATATATATAAAATAACGTGAAAACAATTACATGCTCATATAGTATAAAAGTATTTTCCATATAAATTATAGGTATATACATAAGAAGAATATACATATAACAATTTCATGAAAATGACACGAAAAAGAAAATAATATTTAGGTCCATCACCGACATATATAGTATTTATTTTAAAAACGATAATCAAAAACAATAAACGAGGAGCTAAATAAAATAATTTGGGGACTATATTAAAATCAAAACAAAATCAAAGAGCTAAAAGTACTAGATCAAAAGAAATCGAAAAAAGGATTAGATCACCAAACGCGTAAACGAACGAGGGTTAAACGTGAAATATTTCCGCTTGTACGAACGTTGCGTTTAATAGGCCTAAATTGCAATATAATCAAAGAACAGGGGAACCAAACGCTAAATAACCCTTTTAAGGCAGAGAGGCGCGGATCCGGGTCGCCAAGCGGGTCGACGCGCGGGCCCTACCCCCTGAAACGACGTCGTTCTATATTTTATTTCAATAAGAAAAAAAGGTCTTTTAAATAACTTTTTCAGTATTTTAAAAAAGAAATCGCAGAGAACCCTCTATTCTCTCAGGAGGAAACCCAAAAGGCAGCCCCCTACGTCTTCCCCGTCGATTGGTATTCATCCGGCCACTCGTCGTACCACTGCGCCACCACCGCATCGGTGGCCAGTGGTGCTCAAGGCCCGACCGTCGGGTCCCCATTCGAAACCCCTTTGACGCCTCAACGCTCGGGACCCGAAAACAACTGATAGGTGTCCTTCGGTTCCCCTCCCTTGGCCAGGTTCCGACGACGGCTCTGATTCAGGTAAGGTTCTTTCGTACCCTCTCCTGTATTTGTTTATAAGGATTCGAAATAGTAAAATAAACAAATGAATAAAGTAAAACGACAGGAAACCACAATAAAAATGAAATCAACCTTCGCCTTTTTATTTTGATTGCTAGTAATTCGTAGAAAAAGGGGGTTACAAGAGTTCTTTTTTGATCCTTTTTTATTTTTGCTTTTTGCTTGCTTTTCTCGTGTTTTTTCATTTTTCCAAAATAAAGAAACCCGTTTTACATCGATTTTCAATCGTCTTATAGCCGATAGGTACAACGTCTTTTATTAATTTACTATTTTTCTCCATATTTTGCTACTTTGTTGCCTGTTGTTTTTTGTTTCTGCAGGGCATGGACGAGGAAGGTGGGGATGGAGGCCGTTGGTCGGTGTGCGTAGTGATGCTGCAGCAGCGACGGGCGTTCAACCGAGGCACGGGGAAGGGCGCCGTGAGAGGCGCGCGTGGGCCTGCGCGCGGATCTGAAAAGGCATGCGGGGCCTGCATGGGAATTTGAAAAGGAGTGCATTCAACCGAGGCACATGGGGGCTGGTCATGTGGCACGGGAGAAGAGAGGGAACCCTAGGGTTCCCTAATTTGTTTTTGGGCCGTTGGGCCTCTGTAACTTTGGGCTAATAGGTTAGGGTTTGTAAACGGGCCCTGTTATTTGGTCTTTGTAATTGGACCTTGAATTTGGACTAGATTATTTGTTTTTGGGCCTGGTATTTGGTCTTTTGTAAGAGGACATTGTTGTTTTTTTCTTTGACCTTATTTATTATTTATTGGTTTTTAATGGCTTTTGTCATGGCTAATGGGCTCGGGCCGAAAAATTGGTTATTACAAGTGCCATCTCCTCTATCTGCCAAAATCAAATAAAAGAAAATTTAGCAAAGTAAAAAAAATAATAAATAATAATGAAAATAAATTGCAATAAAAAAATGGCTAAAGTAATAAAAATTAAGCGTTCTTAATATTTTAGTTCCCCGGCAACGGCCCCAAAAACTTGATCGTTGTTTTGTCGAGTTTTAAATTTATATGAATGAGAATGATCGAACCTGGAAACCAATTCTGACAACAATTGAGGCAAGTGCACCTATCGAACAGTAGTATAACTTAGGCAAGACCGGATTGTTGATGTAACATCCTAAAATAGGGGCTATTTGTGTTTGAATTATTTTGCTTGTGTTTGGATTATTGTGGTATTATTTATAGTGGAATAAGACTTAATTAGGGGTCTTGAGTAGGCTCGGATTAGTAGAAAGTTTATTTGTGAAGCTTTAAAGGTAGGAAGCCTTAGTAAGTAGGAGTTACAAGGTTAAAAGTGGGAACATTTGACATTAAAAATGACTTGGAAAAGTGGCAAAAGGGAGGCCACTTAGATGCTAGAGTTGACGCCACAAGGAGCAAGGGGGAACCTATGTTCGAGTCACGAATTTTCCCTTTTTATTTTTATTTTTGGACGGCAATAAGGGGAGGGAAATTCTCAATTTTAAACTTTGGGATAATAAGGAAAGTATGAGAATATTATTTGGCTTTAAATGGATTTTATTTGATTAAATCTTGAAAAGTTGGCAAAGAGGAAATTTAGGGATGTGATTTATTCTAATTAAATTGGAATATTTCAAATTAATGGCTTGGAGTAAATTTGGGAAGTTGCCAAATTTTGAATTCCTTGGAGAGGAGTGGACGGCAAGCATAGGGAGGGGGAGAAGCCGATTTTTCTTAGCATTTTTCTAGTCTCCATCTTTTTGTTTTTTTTTTTTCATTCTCTCAAAACCAAAATCCTTCTCTTTTTCTAAAACCTTGGCCGAATCTCCTATACCTTAATCTTCTATCTATTTCTTTCTTTTCTCTTCTCAAACCCTTAGCCGAAACACCTATCCCTCTTGTCCCATTATTTTCTTTCTCCATTAGCCGAATATACTCCTTTGGTGTGCCGAAATTTCTTCTCCTATTTTGTGTAACCTTGACCGAATATTTTAGCAAGGGTGCCTCTTCTACTTTTTCCTCCAATCGATTCTAAGGTGAGTGTCCAAGGTCGAATGTTTTTTTTTTTGGTTCTCTTGTTCTTGTCGACTTCTAAAGGGGTAAGAGCCGATTTCGGTATTGGATTGAAAGTGTGAATCGACTGATTTGGAATCGGTTTGTTGTAGGGCCTTCGAAGTGTTGGAAGCAATCTAGTGAAGCCGTCACCTTTGATTGATTGGTTGGTATGTGGTGGTAAGAATGTGTTAGTAGTTTAATCTCTTTAGTATTTGTTTAAGCCGAAGGCTATTAACATGTGATTGCCGATTTAGGGAAGCAAAAGCGCTCGGAGTGTGGTGGCTAGTATTCAAAGGCATTTGGGGCAAGGATATTGTGGGTGGCCGATTGGTTATTCCGGGATTTAAGGCTTTCGTTAATCTCAGGTGTGTACATACACACTTATAATTAATTAACGTGCAAAGTATTATGTGTATGCTAATCGGATTTGTGTAGATTTGAGTTTAATACCATAAAGGTATAGCAAGGCTTCAGGTAAGTTCTTGACAATATGATTTGCTATTTGATGCTTTTGGAAAGCATGACATATTTGGTATATGTGGCTTATAAATGATTATTGATATATCCTATGTATGTTGCTAAATGAGCAAGCTGGCATGATTTGTGTTAAATATCATTGATTGATGTGGGTTTTATGAGTGGAGGGGGCAGCGATATTCGTGTCGAAGGACACCAGTGTTTTGGTAACACATCGTGACTACGGTCACCAGAGGTTTGGCACCTCCAGAGGTTTGGCACCTCATAGCGTCTCGTCCCTGTGGCTTAGCACCACCGTGGGTTGGCCCCACTTTGAGATATGGGATTGACGCCAGTGATTTGGTATCACACGATGGGTTGGCCCCATCATTTGATTTGTGACTTCGGGTCACCAGTGGTTTGGTTCCACAATATTAACGGATTTCGTGACTATACGTCACCAGTGGTTTGGCACCACCAGTGGTTTGGTACCACACGGGGTAGAGAAAGGCGTTCGGATGGCTAGGTTGGGTGCATATTAAACTTGTGCATATTAAATTAATTATGATTTGTGTATGATGTTACATTAAACCGGGAAAAAGGGTTACACATTGGGTCTTGATGACTCACCTTTTTCCTTTAACATTTTCAGGTGACTCGTAGCTGCGGATAGGGAGCCGGATGGATTTGAGGTGGCCATGCAATGAAAATGTGGACTAGGTGGATTTTGAACTATTTTTATTTTATTATGGGTTTGATTTATTTAAGTTGTAATAAGGCCTCCTAATATTGCACTTGGATTATTTTTCATGTTTTGGATAAATTGCTAAAACTACTTCATGATATTAAAATGAGTACACATGTTTTCTCAAATTAATTCGCAAAATGTTTTATTGTGCCATCGGGTACACTTGAACCTGTAACAACCTGACCTAATATATTTTTAAACAACACTTAGTAATATTTTCTTCATACACCTCAAAATTTTTAAACAAGACAATATCTTTTATCAAAAGTTTAAATTGGCTCAAAAGGGATTTTCAAAATGTTTTTTTTTTCTGTGGCATACCAAATTCGATCGTAATGTTTGGGTCGGGTTTGGGGTGTTACAGTCGAACCCAAAGGAACTAAAAGTACTAATACTAACTTTCTTTTTATTATCTAGCCTAAAATAAGTGAAGTTGTTATCTAATCAAAATTTAACTAACTACTAAGCTAAAGACTCAAGACAAAAAGAACGAATTGGGGAAATCCTGTTGGCAAAACTCAATTGATTACGACAATACCCTAGGAAGAATCCACCTAGACTTCACTTGTTATCTAACACTGAACCAGACGATTTCTTCACTTGACTTGATCCGTAAGATTGCCTAAGTTATATTAAACCCTCTCTCGAGGCGAATAACGTCTAACCCTAGGTTGATTAATTGAAATCTCTTTCTAATTAAAACCCCTAGAATCGCATTAACTCGATCTATAGATTCCCATATTAGGTTTCACTCTAATCTGGCAAAATCTCGTCACCCTATCTCTAGGATCGCGATCAACTCCGCTTAATAATGCTAAATCTACTTTGAGCAGGGACTTTTGCTCCTCCACCTAAGCACATCCAATTTGAATCAATATCCCGAAAATATTAACAAAATGATTAAGCATACATAATTAAGAAAAAATCAAGTATTTATCATATAGTTCAGAAAACAATAACAAGATCCGTCTTAGGTTTCATCCCCTTCAGGTATCTGAAGGGTTTAGTTCATAATAATAAAAGAAAACATCTCAGAAGAAAAGATAAAACAAAATATAAGAAATCCCTAAAACTTCCTGAAGGAATTGAAGGAAAGATCCGTTGTCTTGAGTAGAATTCCGGCTTCTTGAGATGGATCAACTGGCTCTCTTCGAGTGATTCCCACAAATCTGACCTTTTCGGCTTGGCTCCTTGGCCTAGCTAACCGCATGTTCCGGCTTCTGCCGAACTCCTCTTCAAGTTGTCCCATTGGGTGTTTTTATAGACTTTGTGATGCCTTACTTGGCCCCCTAAGTATCCTAATTTAAGTAGAATTCCTACAAGGGTGTTTGAATAGGCTTTGGAATGTGTTTCTTTGCCTCTAAGTATCCTTTTCTGAATGAAATTGCTCTTTCCAGCGACAGGGACACGGCCATGGCACACGCCCGTGTGAATCATGGCCAGGCCGTGTTCGGACTTTTAATGAGGCACGGCCGTGTGGTCTTTGGGCCAGGCCATGTCGATTTCTCTCTTGGTCCAATTTGGTCCGTTTTAAGCCTGTTTCTCGTTCTTTTCATCCTTGGGTGCTTTCCGGAGTGTAAAATATGAAAAGAAAAGATTAAGAGCACCTTTTTACATAAATCAAAGGATAAATCATCTAAAAGTATGCTAAATATGGGATTAAAATATGTTACTTTTACGGTTTATCATAGTGTCGTCTGGATTAAGGCCCATATCTAAGGGCTAGGGAGGAGAGGCTAAAGAAGCCTTCTTCCAAATGATGAATGAGTGGTTCACAGAGTTTGTTCGAACTAATCCGACTGCTCAACGACCTCCACCCTCACCTATTCCCCAACCGATTCCCGTAGTTCCTCAAGGTTTGGAACCTTTACGTGTGAGTAAGCCGCCTGTTGATAAAATTCGCAAATATGGGGCCAAAGAATTCAGGGCTACAGTTGATGATGATCCTGAGAGAGCTCAGTTTTGGTTAGAAAATACGATCCAACTCTTTGATGAGTTATCTTGTTCACTGACCGAATGTGTCAAATGTGACGTATCTCTATTGAAAGATTCAACATATAAGTGGTGGAACAAATTGATTTCAATAGTACTGAGAGAACAGATCACTTGGGAATTCTTTCAAATTGAGTTCAGAATGAAATATTTAAGTTAAAGGTTCCTCGATCAAAAGCACAAAGAATTTTTGGAGCTTAAATAGGGTCATATGATAGTATCTTAATATGAAAGAGTGTTCGTCAGATTGAGTAAGTATGCCCGAGAGTGCATTCCAACCGAAGTTGCTATGTGTAAATAGTTTGAAGACGGGTTGAATAAAGACATCAAGCTTTTAGTTAGAATTCTTGAGTTGAAAGAATTTGTCATTTTGGTTGATAGAGCACACAAAGCTGATGAGCTTAGTAAAGAGAAACGAAAAGCTGATTTAGAAGCTAGAGATTCAATAAAGAGATCAACAGGGAAATCGTATCATTCATTGTCAAAGAAATCAAAAGATTACCATAATCGTTCGACCGCTTCAGTGGGATTTCCTAGCAGAGATCGTGGTAAGTAACAAACAAGTTTTAAAGCTCAAGCTACATCAGTAGCAAGTGTTGGTAGTATTAAAGCCAACAAACCTGATTGTCAACGATGTGGACGACAACACTTTGGCGAATGTCAAATGAATGATGGAGCATGTTTCATATGTGGTTTGTAAGAGCATTTTATTCGGGAATGTCCTGAGTTACCTGAAAAAGACAAATTTTCGTCTGTTCGACTAAGTAATACAATTGCAAGAGGGAGACCATCGAGGAATCCTAAAAATGTGAATAATAGTCAAAGTGCAACTAAGGTCAACTGTGAAGTTTGAGGCCCGAACGCCAGCCAGAGCCTATGTGATTCGTGCGCATGAGAAAGCTGTTGCTCTAGATGTTATTATGGGTTCTTTTTCTATCTTTGACACTAAAGTTACTGATTTGATTGATCCTGGATCAAGTTATTCGTATGTATGCAAAAATCTAGTGTTAAGTAAAAATTTACCTGTTGAGTCCACTAAATTTGTGGTTAAAGTATCAAACCCCCTAAGTTAGTATGTGTTAGTTGATAAAGTCTACAAGAACTGTCCTTTGATGACTCGGGGTTACAACTTTTTGTCCAATTTGATGTTATTACCATTTGATGAGTTTGATGTGATTTTGGGTATGGATTGGCTGACTCTGCATGATGCTGTAGTGAATTATAGATGAAAGACTATTGTACTGAAATGTCAGAATGGTGAGACACTTCGGCTTGAACTGATGAATCGAGCGAGTTGCCTATTTTTATTTCAGCTATGGCATCACAGAAATATGTGAGAAAAGGTTATGATGCGTAACTTACTTATGTTCTGGATTTAAAAGTGTCTAAGTTGAAACTTGAACCAGTGCTTGTAACCTGTGAATATCCAAATGTGTTTCCAGAAGAGTTACACGGGTTACCACCGATCAAAGAGGTCAAATTTACTATTGAGTTAGTACCGAGAACACCACCGATATCGATAGCTCCGTACAGAATGGCTCCTACAGAGTTGAAAGAGTTGAAAGCTCAGTTGCAAGAGTTAACATATAGAGGTTTTACATGACCTAGTTTTTCGCCTTGGGGTGTGCCAATTTTTTTCATTAAGAAAAAAGACGGATCAATGAGATTGTGTATCAATTATCGACAACTCAACAAAGTTACAATCAATAATATGTATCCATTGCCACGAATTGATGATTTGTTTGATCAGTTGAAAGGTGCCACGGTATTTTTGAAGATTGATTTGCGGGTTAAAGATTTGGATGTGCCAAAAACTGTGTTCAGGACCAGGTACGAACACTATGAATTTCTTGTGATGCCATTTGTGTTAACTAATGCACCTGCACTATTTATGGATTTAATGAATAGAATTTTTAGACCATATTTAGACCGATTCGTCATGGTTTATATTGATGATATTCTAATTTATTCTCGAGATGAGGCTGAGCATGCTGAGTATTTGAGAATTGTATTATAGATCCTGCGTGAGAAGCATTTGTTTGCCAAATTTTATAAGTGAGTTTTGGCTTCGGAAAGTCAGTTTTCTAGGATATGTAGTATCAACTGAAGGCATCAGAGCGGATTCGAGTAAAATTTTAGCAATTGTTGATTGGAAACCTCCGAAAAATGTATTAGAAGTTAGAAGTTTACCTCTGAAAAATGTATTAAAAGTTAGAAGTTTTCTAGGATTAGCTGGTTATTATAGAAGACTCGTCAAACGATTTTCGATGATAGCTACTCCAATGATGCGTTTATTGCAGAAAGATGTGAAGTTCAAATGGTCCAAGAAATCTCAGCAAAGTTTCAATCAGTTGAAAGAAGTGTTGACCGAGGCACCAGTTTTAGTTCAACCTGAGTTGGGTAAAGAATTTGAAATTTTTAGTGATGCATATTTGAATGGTTTAGGTTGTGTTTTGATGCGGAAGGTAAAGTGATAGCTTATGCTTCCAGACAGTTAAAGCCACATGAAAATAATTATCTGATACATGATTTAGAATTGGCAGCAATTGTGTTTGCATTCAAGATTTGGCGACACTATTTGTATTACGAAAAATGTCACATTTATATCATCATAAAAATTTAAAGTATTTAATGTCGCAAAAATACTTGAATCTGCGATAGCGCAGATGGCTCGAGTTGTTGAAAGACTATGATTTGATTATTGATTATCATCTGGGTAAAGCAAATGTAGTGGCTGATGCTCTGAGTAGAAAATCTCTATTTGCTTTGCAAGCGTTGAATACGCGGTTGTCATTGTCTTTTAATGGTTCAATTTTAGCTAAGTTAAAAGCTAAACCGTTATTTCTACAACAGATTTGTGAAACTCAGAAATGCAATGATGCCTTGATAGCTAAATGGAAATTATGTGAGACAACTCTTGATTCAGATTTTCAAATAGGATCTGATGATTGCTTACTATCAGAGGCAGAGTTTGTGTACCAAGAGATTCAGAGTTAATTCGGAAGATTTTGTACGAAGCTTATTATGGTAGATTGTCTATTCATCCGGGTAGCACTAAAATGTAGAATGATTTAAAAAAGATGTTTTGGTGGCCAGGAATAAAACGTGAGATTTCAGGTTTTGTATTGAGATGTTTAGTATGCCAGTGAGTAAAAGCTGAACATCAGGTACCTTCTAGTTTGTTACAGCCAGTGATGATACCGGAGTGGAAATGGGAGCATGTTACTATGGATTTCATATCGGGTTTACCCCTATCTCTAAGAAAGAAAGATGTTGTTTGGGTTGTTGTTGATGTCTAATGAAGTCATCACATTTTATTCTGGTACGTACAGATTACTCCCTTGAGAAATTAGCTGAGTTATACATCTTTGAGATTGCACTGGGTACCAGTTTCAATTATTGCAGATAGAGATCCTCGGCTTACGTCACGATTTTAGAGTAAATTGCAGGAAGCTTTAGGTTTGCTGTTACATTTTAGTACCACGTTTCATCCCTAGTTAGATGGTCAATCCGAGCGAATAATTTAGATACTCGAAGATATGCTTCGTTGTTGTGTATTAGAATTCGAAGGTAACGAGTAGAAATATTTATCGTTTGTTGAATTTGCATACAATAATAGTTATCAGTCAAGTATAAAGATGGCACCGTACAAAGCTTTATATGATTGTAAATGCCAAACTCCTTTGTATTGGACCGAGCTCAGTGAGAAAAAGATTCACAGAGTTGATTTGATCCGAGAGACTGAAGAAAAAGTGAAAGTAATCCGTGACAGTTTGAAAGCAACTTCAGATCGACAAAAATCGTATGCAAATTTGAAACGTAAAGATATTGAATTTTAGATCAGCGACAGAGTGTTTCTGAAAGTATCGCCTTGGAAAAGGATTCTTCGTTTCGGTCGAAAAGGAAAGCTTAGTCCGCGATTTATTGGGCTGTATGAGATTATCGAGAGAATAGGGCCAGTGGCATATCGATTAGCTTTACCGAATGTGTTCCATGTCTCCATGCTATGATGGTACCGATCAAATCTTTCGCATATACTTTCTCTGCCAGACATTGAGATTTAGCCCGACATGTCGTATAACGAAGAACCGATAAGAATTTTGGCACGAGAAACTAAAGAGCTAAGAAACAAAAATATAGCATTAGTGAATGTTCTTTGGCAACGTCACGGGATAGAGGAGACTACCTGGGAACCCGAGGAAGCTATGAGAAAACAATATCTTAATCTATTTTTTGGTAAGATTTTCAGAGACGAAAATTTCTTAGAGGGGGAGTTGTAATAGCCTGTTTTTAGTGAAATCAAAACAGTGATTTCGGGACCACAAATCTAACATCAAAAAATCTATCTTATTATTATTTTATGGTCTGCAATAGGTTAGTAGTGTTGTAAAAAAATTTCGTGAAGAAATTTTATCGTTTGCATGCTTAATTTGATAAAAAAAGGACTAAATTGCGTAAAGTGCAAAACTGGTGTTCTATTAGGAAAAAGTGTCAATTTGATATGAAATTGAAACATGAGAGGCATTAAGTGGTAAATAGACCATTAAAATTAGTAGTGGACAAGTTTGGACATCATTTATGGGATTTAGTAAGGTTATATAAGTAAATAAATAATTAAATAACAAAACAAATAAATTAAATTAAATTAAATTAAATTACCTTGCCCATCTTCTCCTAGCCGAAACTTTGAGGAAGAAACCACCATTGTTGAACATTCAACATTCGACCAACCTTTGTTCTTGTGCATGTAATTATTTTTCATACCCTTTTTAATGATTTTTATGTTTTAAGAGTCGTTGTAGCTTAATCTAACTAGCTAGGGACTAATTTGCAAAACTGTTAAAAGTCAAGGGTTTTACCATGAATGCATGTTAATTTTTTTTATGCTTGATGGATGAAAATGAAAGTTTGGTGATAGTTGAACAACTTTTGTAAAAGAAATTTTGATGAAATTGTCATTTAAGGATTTTATTGAGAAATAGAAAAACGTTCATGGTGAAAATGTGAAATAAATGAAATGTAGGGCTTGCTAAGGGCTGAGATGATATTTGGCTATCATGAGAGTGGACTAAATTGCATGAATTTGCATTTTGATTAGCTAGGGACTAAATTGTATTGAATTCAAAATTTTAGGGGCAAAAGTGTAATATTCCAAAACATGATTTTTGGATTAAATTGAATATAATGAAGTTTGAATTAGTTAAATTTGATTATATAGATCAAGAAAAGCAACGTACGAATTTAGATCGGGGAAAAGAAAAAGTATTGGAGTAATCGATCGTTTTTCTCCGTACGTGTTTGAGGTAAGTTCGTATATTTATTTAGCATTAAATTATGTTTGATTTAAATGCTTTGAAGTTATATTCTTGATATTATGACTCGACAAAAATATCCAACATAGTTTCGATGACTTTTGGATCCCGTTTGAACCTTAGGAATATATAGGATACAAATGACATGTCATTAGGGGTTACCGTGTTTTGGGTGATGGTCTCGTCCGTCCTACCAGTGACTGAGTTTTCTGCATCTGTTGTGATTACTTGACAGCTTGTGTGAGCAGCACCGTGTAGCTACGTCTTGATTGACAGCCTGTGTGAGTAGACCCATTTATGGCTTGAGAGAGAGCATTGATATGAGATATGAGTTAGTAGTGGTTTGTCCAGATGTGGGCACTTAGTGTGCGAGATTCCCGCGTATCCGATATTATTCTAGTGGTTCAACGGGTATACAAAAAAGTGAATGATCGGTCTAAGCATCGACTTATAATTTCATGAAAGCATGAGAAAGGTTTGATAAGATATTGATTAAAGATCTTAGTATGTTTATAATAGAATGAATGTTTACATGGAAAGCTTAATGAAGCTCTTTGTTGTATAATGAGTTTGGTTAATTTATACGTTAATTATACTTGAGAATTGTTGTTGGTGCTTAGGCTTGTGCTAAGAAATTTTGGATATGTTCACCCATTCGCTTTTAACCTTTTATAATGAAATGGTAAGTAATGTTAATGATTTATTAACTTACTAAGCATTTTATGCTTACTTGTGTGATTTTCTCTTATGATTCTAGTTAATTGGATGTTCGTACGGTTTGGAAGCTTGTCAGAGATCCACCACACTATCCATTGGTTATATCAGTATATTTTTAAAAAATTTGACTCTTGATTTTAATAGCATGTATAGGTGTATTGTTTAATGAATTTAGCCATTATGTGTGGCTTGCATATATGTTATTTTGGTTGATAAATTAGTTGGTATGTTGTTAAGATTATAAGGTATTTTATGTTGTTATTAAATTGATGTTGTGTTGATTAAGTTAATGGTAAAGAAATGTTGATGGGAATGATATAGTAGCAATTAACAGTTGATGTGGAATGAATGTAGCATAATGTTGAAAATGGTTAGTTTTTGGTATTTTGGAAGTAAACATGATGCGATCATGGCCGCATCATGTTACGACACAAATCGATGCCACCGAGATTGACCTAAACTCGAGGGGCCCAAGTGCAAAATGAAGCTTTTAATTTTAGTTTGTTAATTTGGTTGCTGGAATAAGAACTTTGATTTATTTATTTTAGTTACTTTAGTTATTATAATATGAGTCTTTAATTATATCTTGTTTATTAAATGCATCTTTAATTAATGTCTTGCATTATTGATTTACATCTTTTAATTATGACATGCATTATGTGTTCTACATTTAATAAAGTCATGCATTATGTAACTCTCATGTTAGTTATGTTTGCATCATAAGTTATAACATGCATTATGTAACTCCCATGTTAGTTTAAGTATGCATCATTAAATTAAGTCATGCATTAAGTAACACATTTGTTCATTTAGTTTGCATCTTAATTAAATCATGCATTTAAGCATCATAATTGTTTGAGTTAGTTTGTAAGTGTGTTATTTAATTTGGCTGTTTTTTTTAATGCATGAGTTATAGTGTATTTAATTTTTTTCTTAAATAAATTGAATGTGTGTTTGCTGTAGGAAAGTCAAAAGGCTGGTCACATATTTTAAAGCTACAATAGGGCTGTTCATTTGCCAAGAAGAATCAAATGTTGTCACATTCAATTGGCTGTTAAGTTTTGGCATAAAAGAGTGTGCATTTGGTCACTTAACTGCTGGTGCATATTTAGAACATTTTTGGTGGATATTGAAGCACTCAAAGCTCATTATGGTGGCTTTTCAAATGGGCCAAAAGTGACTCTTCAAGTCTGATCGGTTTCATGCTCTCAAAGCTAGTTATGGTGCCAATTAAAGAGATGAATACACAAGCATTAAGGCATTTGGTTAAGGGGAAAATGAAGGGATATCAAGCAGCACATTTAAAGGACCATTAAGCCTTCATCAAGTGAAAAGGCATGACTTTTCAGCTATGCATGAATCAAGTGAGAAGACATGACTCTTTGCCTGCCCATTAAGAGTTATAACCGAATTTAAATATTTTAATAACTTTAGTTAAATGCTGAAGCTGAAAGGTCACAAATAGGCATTTGAACAGTCATAATAATGCCTATAAATAGATTGTAAGAAGACATTATTTTGGTTAGACAATACACTTTGACATTTTATGAATTTTAATTCATTTGTGAGTTTATTCAACTCTCTAAATTCGTTTAAGACTCAAGCTGACTTATCTAGCATAGCTAGTGGCGTCTTCCTTGTTTCTTTGAACTTATCACTTAAACCTGAGTGTGGCGTTCACCCATTTTGATACCTTTGGTTCCTAACTCTCTATAGTTAGCGGGTCAAGGTCCTTTGCTTCTTTTCCCGCATCTTAAGTGACTTTTAAGTTTCGGGTCAATACTCTTAATAATATTAGTTCACTCTTGTCCTTAAGCTCAACTATTCGTTTTATCCAACATTATGATTTGTTTGCTTCAAACCTTAGCCGAATTTTCACCATCATTCACTTAGCCATTTCCATCATCATTTTATTTAGCCAATTCAACCCTTCTCTTTATTCCCTTTTGTTTCAACACCCAGTCGAGCCTATTCTAATCCATCCTAAAACTTTTTGAAAACCATTCCTTTGAGCCTACATTTAGCCAAATTCCTTCAAACTCTGAATTGAACGAAGCTTCTCCATTTTACGATCGGGCACATCTACGACTCGAATCACAGCCCACGAGACGAGTTCTTATCAAAACATCTTTGGCCAAATTGGTATGGTTCATGTTAGGTGAGAAATGGTCATTTTAGCATTGGTTGTTTATGAACTTTTGGTATAAGATCACTAAGATGAATGTGTTAGTGAATTTGTTTAATTGGTAGTTTAATTAGTGAATGAAATGGTTAAAGTGGTATGTAAGTTTGATTGTTGAAATTGAGGTGCCATTTTGGTATATTGATTGAACGGTTAGATTCTAGGTTGATTAAGCTGGATATGCATATGAAAAGTGAGTTTTGAATGCTTGATTTTAGGTGCAATTGGCTTGTGCATGAGTCGTGAGTTTGGGTGAGAAAAATGGCTTAGAAATGACTTATTTTTCGTCCATACGGGTAGAGACACGAGCGTATGTCTTAGCCGTGTGTGACACAGGGGCAAGCGACACGACTGTGTGTGGCCTGTAGTTTTCAAAGGGTTGCAAGTCAGGCTGTTACACTACTTAGCACGCGGCCTGGCGCACGGGCATGCGAGATTATTTCGAAGGGTACACGACCTGGCACACGAGCGTATGGCTTGGTCGTGTGGCCCAAGTCAGATAGTTACATAGGTGTGGACACGGGCTGGAACACAGTAGTGTGTCCCTATTTTGAATGTCCACACAGCCCTGTGACCCCTGCAGTTTGAAAATTTTTGACTTTTTTAGAAAAATTTCATATGTTTCCCAATTTAGTCTCGAGTAGTTTCAATGTCTATTTTTGGACTCGAGGGCTCGTTTAAGGGACCGTATGTATGTTTTTTGTTTGATATTGTTATGTTTTATCTTGTGATTTATTTATGAATTAAACTGTTTGTTGTATGACGTTATGTTTCGGAAATACTCCATAGCCCTAATCCGATGATGGATACGGGCTAAGGGTGTTACAAACTATACACCCATGTCGATGACTGCTTCTCGCTCACTTTCCGAAGTCCATTTTGAATGGTAGTTGGATCCGACATGTCGTATGTAGTACCTGTAATGGGTGCGATCCCAAAGGCTACTCTGGTGCTCAATAGCAGACAAGATTTTGGTTCCTCTGTCTGATATGACACATATGTCGAGGTTCGGGCAAATGCAGAGGTACAACTTGCTCAAGAAGAAATCCATGTCATCGACCTTTTCTCTAATAATTATTGCAAATGCAATTGGTAGAATCCTCCAATTACCATCTTGAGCAACGACAAACAACAATCAATGCTGATATTTTCTATACAGCCAAGTGCCATTAATTTGTAACAAAGGCTTGCAATGCCAGAAAGTTCCTCTGCATTGCTCAAAGGTCCAAAATATTCAATGGAATACTCTTTTCCTAGGAACCAATCAATTATCGGAGTATGCTGTGTGTGTTTCCAAATCGATTATGGAACCTGGGACATACCAATTCAACACCTAACACCATTGCCATAGAGAGTTGTGTGAACTATCCCAACCGTGATACAATGTATCCATCGCCTTTTGTTTTCCAGCCCATGCTTTGTAGTATGATAAAGTGTAGTCATACTAGCTACAGATGTTCGCAATCAATACCGGGACGGGAATCTCGGGACTCGCATTCACCATCGGTAGAATAATGTTAAAAATCATGCCCGAGTCTAGCTTGGGATGATCTTGACTTACACCTGTCGAAACATAGGTATGTGGATCGAAATACTTTTTATTGTCCACAGTTCAGTTTTCTTCCGTAAAGATGTCATGATTTCCCACTAGCAAATCTTGTCGCGAATTGTACACTTTCCCTTAAATTTCTCGAAACGGGACTCTGTGATGTGGTAGTTCATGCCATTCCTGCAGTTGTACCGCTTTAATACAATAAGAAAAGCATATTTGTTTGGGTATTCCATTCCAAATTCTAGTACTTGTACATCACGCGATGTGCTTGCATAGTTAGGTGCTCTGTGCGGTAGACGCGGAAACTCTAAACCACCCTCGGGAGATAGGTCGATATTGGTCATGTGGGGCGGAGTTTCATATGCCCTATATCGTGGATCTGGATCTGGATCTAGATCTAGAGTGTTGTCTGAGTCGTCGTCATCAAACCCGCAAGGTTCTAGCTCCGTTGAAACTAGCTCTGGTTTGAAAAATGGTGCAACCTCTGAACCATCCAGACCGCACTGCCGAATTGGCTTATGGCTTGACTTTTCCCCGTCAATTACATCCGTTATCCCTGTTCCTCACTTGTATCTTCTTCCCTTGTTGCATCTTCTTCCTTCATTGTCCCCTTTAAGCAAGGGGTTCAATGTACCCTCGCCAGTCATCGTTCGAAGAAGTAAGTCATCGATTCTTCTGTAACCCATGTTCCCATCAAAATTTGCACCAGTTTGGTGTCTGGTGTACATCGATGAACCCCTGGACAAGTGCTTTTAACCCATGAGATTGAGCCCGCACCAAAGTTGAAATCAAACACACTGATTTAACATCGAGCTTGAGTGTCGAGATTTAGGTTATGCTCATACCCTGACTGGTACTAGTCACAAAGTTTAGATCCATACCGGAGACCAACGAGTGTCTACCCATAGATGTTTCGAGGACATCATAGTAGTGGCTTTGTAAAAAGATAGTAAACCCACCACATAAACTGTGTAATAAGACTTTCTGCTTTAGATTTGGTTCTAACATCCACTGCAACGGTGGTAAAACTGGGTCAGAGCCATCAGCCTCGCCAAACTTGACATATAACTCCATTACAACATTTTCGCTTAAACAGTGCGATAATATGACCGTCTCGAGCTGAAGCTCGCCATTCACATCAAATATTTCATAGCTATAAGGGTAAACAGAAGCAAAATATCTACATTGCAACCTTAAAATTCTTCCCTAGATCGATCCTCCAACTTTTTTCCTGATTCTAGTTCGTAGCTCACAAAATTGAATGGTACGATTAAATGCCAATTCCACAAACTGTGCTTCTACAAATACCACCCCGACCTCTGTATTACAGATTTGACCGTTGTAGTAAATAATATATTTCACTCATCGGCTTATTTCAAGGTCGGTCATGAATTGGATTAACAAAATAAAAAAAAATAAGTAGAGGGTTGTCGAAAGAAGTACACACGACTCCTGCAACTCAATAATTCGATGTTTGAGATTAATTTACTGCGTGTCTAAGTTATGCAAATTATGTCACTTTAATAGGAAAATAAGCCAACAAAAGAACGAATACGTGCTTCGAAATTCGTTAATGAATACATGTATTTGTCGAACAATGATGATGAAATGCAAAGTATTATTCGAAAACACGTTCTTGAAGTCATATAATTTCATCAAAATAGTGCTCCTTAGAGTATTTGGCACCTCAAAATGTGCGTCAATTACACAAAATTATTCTTTGGGGCAAGTACTTTTAACTTTCAGCAGAAGAAAAGGTTAAAGAAAGCATGTTCAGCTAGGCGTGCTTTCTTTAACCTTTTTCTTCAAAAGTACCTACCCGTCCTATTTTTCAGTTGATTTTATGCACGTTTTGAATATATTCCTCGAAGACAGTAGTCTTGTTGCGTGTTTTCGACCGCGGGAAATTTCTACTTTGCAATCCAGCCCTTTCTCTACGCTTATAAAATGGGTCTTCCACTCCATTCTTCATCGTCCCTCAAACATTTTCTCCCACAGCCTCTCCATCCCTCATCTATAAAACATTTGTCGGTGTTAAAAATTTTTGTTGCTAAAAATTTTGGTTGATGTTGGAGGTATTATTGAGTCATCGGTGATACGATATCGCTCTAAGCCGCACACATTTCATATATCATGTTGAGATGGGATCATTACTTCTGAAGCCTATCCTAGGGAAGTCGGTTTCTGAGGTGATTTTGTTTTGTACGGTCACGGGTGGAAGTATATGTGGAGGTTTCAATCAAAAACCGTTATATGGTCATGGATTGAGCTATAACAGGGGGAGCTAGTTTACGGTCGTTATGTGACCATAAGCTCAAACTTTTTAGATGCCCAAAAATATTGCATTATAAATGACATACAAAAGTTTAAGGGCATAATCATACGAAAAATTTTTGGGCCTTCCCGCTATAATCGGCATAATTTTTTTCTCTATTTCTAGGCAACCAATACCTTTAATCGTTCTTCTTATCCAAATACTGGCACCGTCATAGAAGTAAGAGGACTCTTAGGCGGAGAGCGGTTGTTTCGATTGAGTAAAGGTGATTCTCTTTTTGGGCTGACAACGGATGTTTTTATTAAACAACCCATTGATAACTACAACTATTGTTACACCAACCTGAATTTGACCTCTACTGTAGAAACATCTACTCTCCCCCTGAAAGTCCTTTTGTGTCCACCTCGATGTCAGCCTTCGAATAAGAATGAAAGGTTAAAGATATCAGTTACGTGGAAATAGAGAAAAAATTACATTGATTACACTGAAAATCCCTCCGTTTTTCCTTATGATTATGCCATAAATCTTATATATGGTATATATAAGGCATCATTTGCAGGGTATCCAAAAAGCTTGAACTCGTGACTGCATAACGACAGTCAATTGGCCCTCGGTTATACTTAAATCTGTGACCGCATCACAATCATTGACTAGGACCTCCACTTAGACTTTGACCCTTGATCTTATCAAGCACAATCACCCCAAAACCAGATTTCTCCAGAATGAGTTTTTAAGGTGATGGTCATATCCTGCCATGACATACGAAATGTATGTGTTATGAGGCGCGCTATCAGATCCTCGATTCTTTAAAACTACCTTTAAAGTTCCACGATTTCAATCGAAAACCTTAAACCCTTTTAAAAACACCCTAAACCTAAAAATATGAAAAACTCTAACCCTGAGAGAGAAAGGGAAAGCGCGTCCAGTTGAGCGCGCTTTCTCTTTCTCTCTCCAAAATTGACTTATTTCCCTAATTAAAAAAAATGGCTTGTATGCCAAATTAAAAAAAAAGGCATATATGCCTAATTTAACCTTCATCGTCGTTAATTCAATATTACTGTTCTACCCACCATCAATCTTGTGGAGGTATAATAGTATAATCTTAAATTTAAAACATTTAAATAAATAAATTATTATTATTATCCAAGTTTTATATTTTTTAGTTATTATTTTACCTTAATTTTTAATTTTATGTATCTATCTTTCTCATTATAAATAGATTTATCTATGAATAAATCAATTGCAGTGGTTTCATATTCCTCTCTTTATTTCAATATATTATATAATTAATTAAATAGATAACAAAGCAATTTTCAATATGAAATTGAATAATTCAATCAAATTTCAACCGAGTGGTGTAATAACAAAGTTGCTATCATGCCTTTTTTAAAAGTTACTAACTTATCTTTCTGCAAAAATTTAACGGTTGGTGACCAAAAAAGAAGAATTCAGATAGTTTAGTGATCAATAAAGAAAAATTTGAATAGTTGGATGACCATTTTGTAACTTTTTATAGTTGGATTACAAAAAAAAAATACTAATAGTTAAGTGACTACCAATATAATTTACCCAAAATATTATAACATTTACAAAGTGTAAGGTGAACATTCGATCGAGTCAAGTAAAAAAATTTCGACTTAGTCGAGTTGACGAATCCTATTTTAGAAACTGAACTTAATTTGAAACTTTTTCAATTCAAATTGAATTGAGTCAAAAAATTTTGAAGCAAGTAGAGTCGAGTTAATGAATCAAATTATTTATATTCAATGTTGCGTTTACATGGACAAATTATTTAACTAGTAGATGAAGTATAAGATTACTTAACTACATAAACAATATAATGGTTTTTACCTTTTAATTTAATGGGTAAACATTTATTAAAATGACGTAGTCTTGCATTTTCCTATTCGGATTTTTGGATAATTCAAATTGTGTAATTCATATTCGAGTTGATCTGAATAACTCGGACTATTTAATTCAAAATTTAAATTTTTATAGATTTTTTTCGAATCAAATCAGTTTTTACTTACCGTGTGTGGTGAGACCATAAAAAAGAATTTAAATGACTTACTCAAACTCTTTCGAGATTGGCTTGAAAAGCTTTAAAAAAAATTCTAGTATTTCAAAAAAAAAATATTAAATAATATTTTATACTAATTTTTATATTCTATAATTGAATAAATAATGATGTATTATGAAATTCTATTTCAGTTGAGCTGAGTTAAATAATAATGCTACCTTTCAACAGGTTAAAACAATTAAGCTAAATATATTTTTATTAAGAATTTGTATTGAAAATCACTTCTCCAACATATTAAACTTGTTTTTGGCTTAAAAGGTTGTAACACCCCAAACCCGGCCCAATACATTACGACCGAATTTGGTATGCCACAGAGAAAAACTCTTTTGAAAATCCCTTAAACTCTTTTAAAAATCCTTTAAGCCGATTTAAAATTTGATAAAAGATGTTGTCTTGTTTTTAAACAGTTGAGGAGAAAACATTAAATAGGGTTGTTTGAAAATATATTAGTCAAGTTGTTACAGATTCAAGTGTACCCGATGGCACAATAAAACATTTTACGTATTAATTTTTATAAAACATGTGTAACCATTTTTCAAGTCATTAAGTTGTTAAACAATTTATCCAAAACAGATAAAATAACCAAAATATAATTTTAGGAGGCCTTATTACAACTTAAATAAATATAAAACCAAATTTAAATAAAGTAAAGTTCTCAAACCAAAGTTCACGTAGAACCCAAATTTATTGCATGGCCTCCTCGAGTTCATCCGGCTTCATTTCCGCGATCTCACGAATCACCAACCTTTGATTGCTAGAGAGAGATAAGGCTTAAATCAATCGCTTCCGAAGTCCCAAAGAGCCTATCTTCAAAACCGATTGAAGAGCACCAAAATAAAAACCTACCCTTGATGATATTCGGCCACAACAATACTAAAAGGAAATGGGAAGTTTCGACTATATAGTTATGAAAGGAGAAAATATGTGAATAAAAGTGAGGGAAAATGTAAGTAGAAAAGAGAATAAAAATGAGAGGATGAGGATTCGGTTTAATCAACAATGGAAGAAAGAAAAGAAAAGAGGATTTGGGGAAGAAAGAGGTTCGGCCAAATGAAAGAAAAGGGAATTGTGTTTGAGCACAAATCAAAGGAAGAAAAGAGAGAGATGGAAGAAATGAGATTCGGCCAACACCTTGTTTGCCCAAAAGAAAATACACATAAATAAAAAGGTAGTTTTGGTGACAAAAGGAAAAATGAGAGAAAGAGAAATGGTATTTGATTCAACAAAAGGAGGCTTAAAAACCAAAACAATTTTGCACAAAAATGCCTAAGTGCATTCGGCCAAAGAGAAATTTGCTTGGAGAGGAAAAGAAAATATGCCAAATGGTGCCCAAATGCCAAAGTTGGCCAAATATCCTCCCCCAAACCACCTAACACATTCGGCCATCCACCTAGACACCCATGTCGTCCACATTCAACCACTAAAGGCCTAGGAAAACTTTCCAAAACATTCTCCACCCTTCATGCCTTTGTCCCCTCATAATACCATAAACTCAAGATTCTTATCCCTTATTCCATGCTTTCCTTAAACAACAATTCAACTTACCAAAAGATGAAAGTCCAACATATCATAAACATAGGTTGACCGGCCATTAATGCTATCATGAAATAAAAACCCTCAAAATGCTAAACATGCTACTCGAACCACTAACCTCAAGCAACCTTTCAAGAGCCTTAACCAACTTGCCACTTACTCCTCTTATGCTTTAAATGAACACTTAATTAACTTAAGTGTCAAGCTCACTTAATCCTACTTCATTAAATAAACCATACTAAAATTATTCTAACTTCCTAAATAAAAACAAGCCTTCACAAGACTATTCTAACACACAAAGTTCCTACCCGAGCCAACACAAAAATAATACTCAAATTTTCCTAAAGCCCAATTCCCAATCGGCCCAATCCTACTAGGCCCAATTTTGGGATGTTACAAAGGTAAATGCCCTCAATCTTCTTTTAGAAAAAGATATTAAGTTTTTATTTTTTTCGTTTAATTAATTGGGTATTTAAACTATTAAAATGTATTTAAAAAACTCTTTAATTGTTAACTTTAACCATTAACGGTTAAAGTTAATTGCCTCCCGTGCCATAATCACGGCGTAACATGTGATAAAAAATTATAAAAAAAAATCAATAAAAAATATTAAATTTAATAAATTATAAAAAAATTATAAAAATCATGAAAAAATATAAAAATTTGTAAAATTTATAAAAATCATAGAAAAGTTATAAAATACATCAAAAAGCCATTTAACCATTAACTTTAACCGTTGACTGTTAAAGTTAACGACCCCAAATTTTTTTTAGTTAAAGCCATCACGTATCGCAACACAACGAGACATGTAACGAAAAATGATTAAAAGTAAAAATCAATAAAAAATTATAAAATTATAAAATGCTTTTTTTGGTAGAATAATTTTTATAAATCTTTTACGAATTGTATATTTCTTTACATTTTTTATAATTTTGTATGACTTTATAAAATTTTATAATTTTTTATATTTTATAATTTTTATGATTTTATAAAAGTTTACAATTTTATAACTTTTTTCTTCTAATTTTTAATAAAGTTTAAATGTTTTTTATTTATTAAAATCTAATAACTTTAAGTTATGACATGTGGTGACTTTAACTGAAAAAATTAGAGGCGGTTAACTTTAATGGTCAGCTGTTAAAGTTAATAGTTAAATAGTTTTTTTGATGCATTTTGACAATTTAAATATTCAATTGAGTGTAAAAAAAAAGGCATAATTGCTTTTCTTGAAAAACTTTAAAAACTTTTCTGATGCAATTTAGAAATTCAAATGCTCAATTGAATGTAAAAATAAAAACAAAAATTTAATTAATTTTTTTAAAAAAAATTAATGATTTTTTACACCTTAAACTAAATTTTTTAATACCATTCAACACTCCAACCGATCAAATCAGTAATAGAAAGTCTAAAGTTGAAAGCGCGTGAAGAATAGTATAGTGTAGAGGCGTTGGTTGAAGAAGAAGAGGAATTGGTTTGTGGCACATGACAATTAGGCTCCGTTTGTTTGCCAGTAAAATATTTTCCAGAAAATATTTTCTGGAAAATAATTTACTTTTCTAGAAATGATTTATTTTTCTGGTGTTCGGATGAATCTGTGTAAAATATTTTTTGTTGTTTGGCAGATTTCTTGAAATATTTCATAAAAGCTGTTTTAAATTAAACAAATATATATTTAAGAATTTAGGGTCTGTTTCATTGTTTAATTGAGTATATATATATATATATAAATTTATATTTTAAATTATTTTACATATATTGCAATGATTTATTTATAAATAAATAAATCAAATTAAATATATAATAATACTCAATTATTAAGCTAGAATATTAACCGTCATAAATTGAAAACAACCAAAGTCAAATAAATTATTTCTAATTGTGTTATAAAAAAATAAAAAAATAAGGATTGAATAATTATAAATTAGCTTCCAAACCACAATTAATACTAGAAATTAATAATATTATCCAAATTCATAATTTGTAGTACAGCACATGATAACAACAACATTGTCCAAGTGCATAACTAATATTACACCACATTAAAGAATCAATATCTTCAACCTTGAGAAAATTTTTTAAGCCAAATTGTACTTAAAATTATAGTTTTCTACATCAAATTATCCGTGTGAGCATATTAGGAGCTTCAAAACATACAACAATGTTTTCATTTCAACAGCTTCTTCGAGTTCTTTAACCAACCATTAGTATTAGATTATCTTAAGAAACAAACATGACATTAGGCTTGAAATACAAAACAATGCATTATCATTAAAATGCTCAAGAGTCTCCTTATCCTTGCCTCTTATATCCAAACCAAACAAAGCCTGGATCTAGCTCATGCACACCAAAAGACAATATGGTAAACACAAGACACAGATCTAAGGATACAAATATACTCATCCATTATATCATGGTTCTTATGGATGGAACAACATAGACTAGTAATAAATTGCATATATTATGGAATGTCAAATTGCATCAGATGAGTTAAATATAACCATGGATACTTATAATGGCATATTTCTAAGACATCAAAAGTACACTTCAAAAAATGTTTATTTGTGTTAGTAAGGAAATTGTTATTACAAGCAGTATAACTTGCCTAAGGGAGATAGATTGTTATTACAAGACATCAAAAACTACACTTCAAAAAATGTTTATAAATTGTTATTACAAGCAGTACACTTCAGAAATTGTTATTTCTAATTGATTTTTTCATTTAAGCTAACATCAGAAACATTGGTTTGGGAGGTAGATGCTGCCTTCTTGGCTTTCTCGGCTACTTTTTTCTTACGGAATTCCTCCAGCTGCAAGAAAGGAGGGATCATTTGTAACAGTACTTGGTAAACATACTCTAAATAATTATTTGTTCATTTGCAAAAACCCATTTATGTAATAAAATCTAACTAAAAACTTTTATCATAAGCATAAATCCAGAGTAAAATTACAAAATCCAATCAACCAAATGGACGGTTTAGAAGGATATTAACTTTTCAAACTATGTAAAAGGCACAAAATTCAAAGACAACATAAAAATATAGAATGGGAGTTCTTTTTGTTTACCAGCCCTAGTTAGTAGAACATGAATGACTACTGAAAAAAATCAAAAGAAGAGTTCTAAACAACCAGAACAGATTCAACACATCACAATAGAAGTAGAAATAAGACACTTCACTCAGGCACAAACGCATATAGGCAACCTGAAACTGCAATGCTATCATTATGAAACTTAAATACACTCTTCATCTGAAATCACTGTTATTAGAGTGTCAAATGCAGTGAAGCTTCTTCATCTTTTCCAGCTCGAATACAAACAAAAGCACGTAATGACAAAAGTGAACTCTCGAATCCAATTTAAGAAGAAAACCCAAAAAACATTTGTCATATTTTTAGCTCCAATAGCATCACCTTAAGAAGTTGCAAAGATTTAAGGCATAAAAGCATTGAAATTCCAAAAAAGGTGTAATCTAACAAAATAATTGATTCTATATACCATCAATTCCAGACATGATCTACCAAAGAATTTCAAGACAATACAAATATACTATAGATCATATATGAAAATACCAAAATAGACAGCCAATTTTAGTCCTATTCCGAAATCGATATCCAAAATAGCTGACTATATAGAATATCATATTTCAAAACAGAAAGAAACCATCAAATCAACCGATAAAGGGAAAAAATTAAGAACAAAAAGATGTACCCGGCGCTTACCAGCTTCTAGATGCTTTTGTTTCCGTTAAGAAGGCAAAGCCTGAGCCGATGCCATTTTCATTTTACCCTTTCTCTCCTTTTTTTTTTCTTTTTTGAATTTAACTATGAGAATCCAAAATCAGCAGATGAACAAGGAAAACTTTGAAAAATCGAATGTATTTTACAGAATTCTCAATTATTTACTCTATTTCAAAGAAATCAAATTCGGGAAAATTGAATCCGAACTTGTAAATATCAAAACTGAGCTCTCTGTAGAAGATGTCAGGGAACTCCTCTATCAAGGTCCGAATAGCTTAACCCATATCCATGTAATAATCCTACTTCTCCTCTTCCTCTTTGCTGGGCTTCAATCCTTGCTTCATCGGAGCCAAAAATTGTACGTACAACCTCAATTTTTGGCTCAAACCCAAAACCGTATTGCCGGGATCTTTAATACAGACCCTAGCGTTGGTCCTTGACCAAACTTTCTCATCGTCGTTCTTCAAAATTTTGCAACTCTTGAGGAATTTAGGGCGGGGGGTAGGGTACCTGGCAAATTGGCTAAGAGATTGAAAAAAAAAAAGATAGATAGATAACAAAAATCAGAATGATTGGAAAGATAAAAATGGGTAGACTAGAAAGAATATAAAGGAGAGCACCTGGCAATGGCACTAATTTGCAACCCAAGGGGAAGGGGAAGGGGAAGAGGAAAAGGGAGAAGAAGGCGTCATTTTCCCGTGTTTTGAAAAAGCTTTTACAGTGGGAATTTGTTCTCCACCAAACAAACGGTGGAAAATGATGAAAATATTTTCCAGAAAACAAAATACAAGCAAACAAGCGGAGCCTTAGTATAAACGATAATCAGTTAGTTGTACTGTTCGACACCTACATGCATGTCCTCATTACATTTTCCATTATTTATATATTTTTATTTTTATTATTTACCATATTGCGAAGGAAACTTATATTGTAAAAGTAGAAATTAATTGCCTAAAATATGTTAAATCAAACTTATATTATTTTTTTAAGGCTTACTTCCACATCTATGAATATCAATCTACCACAGATTTGTTGCACTATCAAATTTTAACAACAATTTTTTTAAAAAATATATATATAAATAATAGTACATCAAATTAGACCTCAAAATCCATAAGTATTAAATTCTTCTTGAATTATCTTTTTTATATTTACGAAACCTAATCTTAATAAATGTACTAAATGAAATCTAATATTCATGAGTGTCGAGTTCTTGATTAGTTCAATTTTAACCATTTTAAAATATTAACCTTAGTAAATATATATTAAATGAAACTCCATTCTCAAGAGCATCAAGTTTTTCTTACCTAGCTTTTTACCATGCCTATAAATATCTCCAGGTCTTTTTTTAAGACAACCAAAAATCTACTATTGATTTCTCAAGCCTTAAACTTTCCTCAGAATTTTTATTGTTCATCCTAAATTTGGATTTTTAAACCCTACTACAGCTCTATTGAAAGAGTATGATCATATTACTTTACATGCAACAAATACGTTAAAATTTTTAACTTATTGCTAAATTTAGTATTTCCTCTATCCCAAATAAAATGTCATCGTTGACATTTTTTGGGTCAAAACTTTTAAACTTTAACCCCAATTATTTTAAATATTTTAATCAAGTTTAAAAAATATCATAGAATTACAATATAGAGAAAATCTATGGGAATTAATTCTCTAATATGTCCTCTAAAAATGAAGCTCCAAAGGAGACACCAATCTTGACCCTTAATTCTTGGAAGCAGTTTGGTAAGAGCATTGGCAAGTTGATCGGTTGAGGAAATATGAGTAACACGAAGAGCATCTTATTGAACTTGATCCCGAATAAAGTGATAGGCAATTGCCACATGTTTCATGTGTGAATGAAAGACTGGATTAGAGTTGAGGTAGGTGGCACCAACATTGTCATAATAAATAACAGGCTATGTAGGAAGAGTGACTTCAAGTTCTGTGAGAAAAGAACAAATGCAATTGATTTCTGAAGTAGTAGCGGCAACTGATCGGTACTCAGCTTATGTGGATGATTAAGCAACTGTGCATTATTTTGCGAATGACCAAGAATTAGGATGACGATCAAGATAGATAATATAGGCACTCGTAGAGGTATAATTGTCTTTGTTGCCAGCCCAATCTGCATCTGAAAAGTCATGAAGAAAATTTTGATTTCATTTATGAAGAAATAATCCATGAGTCAATGTGCCACACAGATACCTAAATAGTCATTTTACAGCATTCTAATGTTCAAATGTCGGGTGATGCATGAATTGGGATAGCTTGTTAACAACATACGTTATGTCTGGGCAAGTGAGGCAAAAATATTGTAGACTACCAGCACTAGTTCTATATTCTTTGAAGTCAGTTAGTGTTGTACTTGAATGAAGTGTGAGATTTCCATCGGTAGTAAGTGGTGTAGCACCAAGGTGTGCACCAGACATTTTTGTTTGAGTAAAAAGATTAGCGATGCAGTGCTTTTGAGTAAGCAATAGACCAGACGGAGTGGTGAGAACCTCAATGCAGAAAAAATAGAATAAGGCACCAAGATCCTTGATTGAAAAGTGTTGTGCTAGGAGCTCAATGTAGCGTTGAACAACATTAGTGTTGGTACCTGTGATAATAATGTTATCTACATAAACAAGTAAATATATAGTAGTAACACCTGAATGGAGTATGAATAAAAAAGTGTTTGAATGAGAGTTTGTGAACCTAGATGGAATGAGGAATTGGCGAAGTTCAAGGTACCAAGACCATGGAGCCTGCTTGAGTCCATATATAGCCTTTTTGAATTTGCATACATGTGTTAGGGTGTCTTGATCAACAAATCCCTTAGGTTGGGCTCTATAGACATCTTCGAAAAGATGGCCTTGAAGAAAGGCATTATTAACATCCAATTGTTACAACTGCTAACCTCTACTAACTGCCAAGCTTAGAACAAGGTGTATTATTGTTGGCTTGACAACTAGACTAAAGGTATCATGATAATCCACACTAAGTCTATGATGAAAACCTTTGGCAACTAGTCTAGCTTTGTACATGACAATAGAACCATCAACAAATCATTTAATACGAAAGATCCACTTATAGAAAACAAATTTTGTAGAGAAGAGGATGGAACAAGGTCCTAGGTTCCATTCTGAGCAAGAGCATCAAACTCATCATTCATAGCTTGTATCTATTTGGGATCTTTTAAGGCTTGGTTAACAGTATGAGGCTCAACATCTGATGATTGAGGAAGGATAGTAGTGAGATCCATCTTGGTTAGCGGTTTGTGGATGTTTTTTTTCGCTCTAGTGGTCATAGGATGAGTATTTTGATGGGTGGGTTGAGTTGTGGTTGAAGTAGAAGAAGTTTCAGAATTGTGTGGTTCAAGTGGTAAACTGTTAATCGAACTGTGTCCAGGTAAAGGGAGATTTGAGGACTAAGGTGAGCAATCGACTGGTGAGAGGGGTCAGACAATCATTTGGGCATGCGGTGATGGATGTTGACACGAGGAATTAGAAGCAAAAAAATATAGAGTTTTTCATGCCGTTTTTAACTCAAATTCATGCAGTTTCGGTGTAATTCTTGTAGAAAAATATAATATAATTATAAAATAATTAAATTCTACTTAAATTATTAACATATTGATTTTTAATTAATTTTATAATAAATTTTCATAAATTTTGATTTAATTTCGAACAGATTTGCGCAAAGGGTGAAAATTGGCTCGGCAGACACTACTAGAAAAGCAAAATCGGGAAGCGATTTTTGAAGCATTGAGGCGAATTAATTTCTCAACCTAAGACGGTCCAATTGATGAGTATTAATACATAATATAATTAATTTTAATTTTAATCCAATTTATTTTGGGTTAAATAATTATTATTAATTAAATTATGAAAATAGGTCCAATTGTGCTAAATCGAAAAACTAATCCAACCGAGCACATGGGCTACCCAAAACCATCCAACATGCTGACCCAATCAGCTTAAATTAGTTGATTATTTGACTTTCAAATCAACCCTTTAAGTTTCCTTGAAATTGCATTCAAACCCCTCCACTTATCAAGCTTTTGTAGATTTGCCCCTAGCTAAATTTAATTAAGTTTGAAACATTCAAACTTGCCACATGTGTTGCCGACCAAAGGGGGTCTCTGGATGCTGATTTTTTTCTATTTTTAGCAACCAATCCCACCTATAAATACCCCTCTTTGCTACTCATTTCAACACACCTCTCATTCCTCACATCTCTCTCTCTTTCACTCACTTTCTCTTCTTATTTCCCATTTTTCTTCCTTGTTCATTCCCTTGCCAATTTCCTCTCTTGGAAAAGAGACCTTCAAACACCATTGGTAGCAGCATCCAAGTGCTTGTAGAAGCCTCAGTTCAATAAGAACGAGTGAAGAATGAGGAACGGAGCAAACTAGTCAGACTTCAGAGAAACACGAGATTTGATTGTAGTTTCCCATCCTTTAACTTTTATTATTGTTGTTATGAACATGTCTATGAATATGTGTTTTTTTAATTCTTAATTTAATTAACATGGCTTAAATTTAATTCGTGTTAGGTTGATTGCATTTTGTCCACTTAAGTTATTAAAATTATGTTTGTGTTGTTATAGGTCTTGGTAAATTGTTTGATTAAGTAAAACCATGATTATGTTATTCTTGCATTACAATTGTAAGATAACTAATGAATTAATTATTAATCATGTTGACATTGTAATTAATTGACACAATAGTTAATCAGTGCATGTTTAATCTTCTAAGGCAGCTAAGGGTTAAATTAGTGAAGGTATTAAATGGTACATTAGCCTTGCATAACTCGCAAGATTATTGTGATTAAATTGTTTCAATGTAGAAATATATTGTTACCTCACTTAATCTTTTACTTGCTTATTTAAATGTAACAACCCAAACCCGGCCCAAACACTATGGTCGAATCTGGATCGTCACGGGGAAAAATCTTTTCGAAAACCATTTTGAAACCCATTAAGCTTTGTTGAAAACTTTTCGGATTTGATTATCTTGATAAAATCATACTTAGTGTTTATTTTTAAAACAAATATTTAAGTACATTATAAAACAAATTCCAACGGTGCCCGATGGCATTTTAAAATATTTTCGTGTTTAATTGGAAATCATGTGAATTTAATTTAATTTTAATAGTATAGTTTTAAACGAAATATCCTACATATGGGAAAAATAACAAAAATAAAGTTTAGGGAGGCCTTATTACATCCAAAATAAAATAAACCAATAATAAAAATAAAATAACTAAATATGAACTTCAATTAGTTCAAGTCCACTGCATGGCCACCTCGAGTCATCCCGGCTCCACATCCGCAATCTAAGTGTCACCTGAAAAATATAAAGGAGAAGGTGAGTCACCAAGACTCAGTATGTAACCCTTCCCCCATTTTAAAGCATTTTCATACACATCAAATAACAAATTAATTATGCAAATCATCATGTGTCCCAACCTAGCCAGCCATACGCCACTGTCTACCCCGTTGTGGTACCAAACCACTGGTGGTGCCAAACCACTGGTGACATATAGTCACGTTGTGCTACCAAAGCACTGGTGTCCGTAGACACAAATCGGGTGATGGGGCCAACCCATCGTGTGATACCAAATCACTGGCAGACGATCCCATAGCTCAAGTGGGGCCAACCCACGGTGGTGTTAACCACAGGGATAAGTCGCTATTGAGGTACCAAACCTCTGGAGGTACCAAACCTCTGGTGACATATAGTCACGTTGTGCTACCAAAGCACTGGTGCCCGTCGGCACATTATCACTGCCCCCTCCACTCAATCAACCCACATGGTCAACAGTCATATACAGATTTATCATATGTACTATCGCAACATGCTTCCCAAAAGCATTAAATATCAAAATCATGTGCACAGGTACTTACCTGATTCATCACGTATACCGTTATGGTATTCAAGCCATTGCCACATAAGTCAAGATAACATTCACATTACTTAACATAGTTAATAAGCTATATGGTGTGTATGTACACACCTGTTACCACGATAGTCTTGAATCCCGAAGATGATCAATCAGCCACACTCTAAGTCCTTGCCCCTATACTCGGCATACTAACAAGGTTAGTATTATGGCCTATTCGGCCAAACTAAAAGATTTAAAGGGATCATACTTTGTACCCGAATCCTTACCCAAATCACTTTGAGTACTAGCCTTAGCGTCCGAATTGCGAATCTGGTTTACAAACTACACTTGGTCAATTAATAACACTAATAACCATAACCTTCGGCTTTTAAACACCAATATAAGCCTTACCTATACTTACCAAATTTCGTTTGTCAGCGAATGAAAGATCTGATCTTACTGCTTTGAGATCCCGGAGTCCTTGATGCAATCGGCTTCAATAGAAAGGTTAGCCAACCATTAATACTTGCCAACTTTCGGCTTTTTCCTTTAATTTAAATCGGCAGAACATTAGAGATAAGGGAAATTGACATTCGGCTATAGCCTACTCACCTTTACTTAATCACCACAACAGTTAACTTGAAGAGGTCCAACCACCTTGGTATTCGGCCAAAAGAGATTCCAAATAAGAGAAGAGAATTTCGGTTCTACAAGGGAGTATAGGAGAATAGGGGTCTTAGTTTATAAATAAAAGAGCTATGGAGATGTGGAGGATTCGGCCAAGGAGTTTTATGAAAGAAAGAAAATAAAGAGAAAACGAGGAGGAGGAAGAAATTCGGCTGCTGCAGAAAAAGTCTAAAAGAAAAACAAGGTGATGGCCAGGGGTTTATAAAGGATTTCGGCACCCCCCTAGTAGCCTTGCCGTCCACACCTCCTTGTTCAAGGAGTTCAAAATTTCGGCTACCTCTCCAAGTACTCTTGGCCACACATTTCAATTAATTCAAAATAATTGAATTAATCTTCAAATAATCCCTTAATAATCCACCAATTCTCCTTGGATATCCTCTATTATCACAATAATTAAAATCCAATAATCTCCATTTAAATCTAATAATATCCCTAGTATACAAATAATATCCCTTTTAATAAAATCCTTAATATCCATATAATATAATCCTTTAAAAGCTCATATTATCCTTTAATAACATTAATTAATAAAGGAATTTAAAAGGGAGAAAATTTCTCCTACTTATGCCGTCCCCTTGGAGTGCAAAAAGGGAGTTTTCGTGACTCGAACACAAGCTCTCCCTTGTGCATTGTGGCGTCAACTCCAAGTACTTAAGTGGGCTTACTTTGCCACTTAGTCTAGGCTCATTTTATGCCCAAATCATCCCCATTTATTCTTATAACACCCTCCTGCTAAGGCTCCCTACCTTAAAAGTTAAAAACTGACTTTTTCCATTAAACCGAGCCAACTCAAAGCCTTAAATTAAACTCTCTTATTCCATAAATAATATTTCAGTGGTTCATACATAAGAAAATAATGAAATTTCAAATAGCCCCATTTTCGGGATGTTACATTAAATTTATTAATTGTTTGAATTGACATAGTGATATGCTCAAGAGATTAGTTAATTTAGTAAGTCTTTAACAAATTACCAAGTTACCGTGAATTTATTCATAACAGAATGAGCATTGTTTTGGTAATATTAAGTTAAGAAATGTAATTGATCTAACACAATTATGTCATCTTGATTAAAATTATCTTTTGAAATCGTGCACTGGAACTTTTATTTTTTATTTTATTTTATTTTACTTAGTTAAATTTTAGCTTTTAATCACTTCCTCAAAATCAAAATATTTTTCTTCACCAAAGTGTTTTTAATTGCATTTCATAAATATTTTCTTATACAATCCCTGTGGGTACGATAACTCGATATTTACTTGTCACTTTATTACTTGTTGCGATTGTGTACACTTGCACATTTCCATCATTCCAGGAATTCCTTTGTAGAGGCAAATTAAGTGAACCATGTGAAATGGGGAGAATTTGGATTGGGGGAAGCCATTTGGAAATGATCTCTTGAGTGGTATGAAATAGATGGGATTGGTGAGTAGTAAAGGGAAATGAGTTTCCAAGAAATTTCACATGACGAGAAATATATGTTTTAGAAGTGGACAGATCAAGACAAATATAGGCACTTTGTGTTGAAGAGTAACCAAGAAAAACACAAAGTGTGGAACGAGAGTCAAGTTTATGTTAAGAATAAGGATGAAGCCACAGATAAGATAAGCAACCGAACATCCAAAGTTTAGTGTAGTTGGGTGGAGACCTAAAGAGTATTTCAAAAGGTGAGAAAATATGTAGTATGGGTGTGGGCATACAATTGATGAGATATACAATAGTGACAAAGGCATATGTCTAATAAGTTAGAGGCATGGATGCATGAGTGAGAAGAGATAATCTGGTTTCAACAATATGACGATGTTGTCATTCGGAAAGACCCTTGTGTTCGAGTGTATAAGGTGGTGAAGTACGATAGGATATACCATTGATGGAGAGGAAACTTTTAAAAGCTTGATATTTGCCATCATTATCTGAATATGGAGTAACAATTTGATGTTTAAATTGGTTTTTAACTAATGCCTTGAGGCGCACAAAGACATCATAAACATGATATTTATGCTTAAGTGGATAATACCATACGTATCGGGTATAATGATCAACAAAAATAACATAGTACTGAAAACCATCAACAGAATAAACATGAGAGGTCCATAAATCAGAAAAGAGAAGTTCAAGTGGATAGGATGAGGTTAAGGTGGAAGAAAAAAAATGAAATTTTATGACTTTTATTACATGAGCATGCATTGCAATGTGGGAAAGAAAACAATGGACTAGATAATGGTAAAGAAAACTTGGAAACAATATTTTTCATAATACGGAATAATGGATGACCTAATCTAGAGTACCTCTTAGACGAAGTGGTATTGACACTGGAAAAGGCAAGCACTAGTGAAGAGGGAACTGAAAGAGATGTGGTTAGCCAATCATATACGCCATCCTTAAGTTCATCCATCAAAAGGATTGCCCTAGTGTTTAGATCATTCACCTGAAAAGTAGAAGGTGAGAATTCAACAGAAACATGATTATTAGTGCAAAATTTATAAATCGAAATTAAGTTCTTTTTTATAGAAGGGACACAAAGGACATTTTGTAAAGTAAAGGTACGAGAGGAAGTAGGTATGGCGGTAGAACCAGTTTGGGTTATGTGAAGGGTTGATCCATCACCAATCATGACATCATCAAATCCTTGATACGAATTATGAAGAGAAAGATTGCTCAAGCCGAACATAACGTGGTGGGATGCTCCATTATCTAGTAACCACATAGTAACGGTGTTGCCAACTATAGCATGATTGACTCAAGATTGGCAAGGTCTAGAGGGGCGATATCCCTAAGAGCCTTGAGGATGAGGTGTAGGAGATTGTTGATAAGTGACTAGTTGAAACATCGAGCATCATTTGGCAATGTGTCCTTGAATGTCATAAGCTTGACAATGACCCAAATAAGGTTTGGGTTGGTGTTGATTAGGTGATGAAAGCATAGTGGTGGGGCATGGTTGTTGAAGTTGTTTCATAGCCATTGAAGAATTATATATGTATATTGCTGAAGGATGTTGATTATGGTTTTTTTGAATATATGTGTCTAAGAAAACTAGGCTCTTGATACCATGTTGAGACTATAGAGTAGAATATTGGAAACCATGGCTTGATTTTCCATTGATTAAGAATGAATATATACACAAATTGGGAAACATAAATAGGAACTATCCTAGAATTAGGGGATTACAACTAGAATTAGGGAATCACAACTAATTATAATATAGAGAAAATCTGTGAGAATTAGTTCTCTAATAAAAATACCTTACTTTCCAGTATGGCTGCCGTTGCTTGTACCCATGGTGGAAAGGTGGAGATTAGAGACACTTACCTTTTACTTTCCCTACGGTGAAGCCAAATCATATTGGAAAGTGTAGACCTAGTAATGGGTGTTTCAATTGAAAGAGCAATTGTAACGACTTGATCTTTAAGTAATCTTGACTATGTAATGATGAGGTTGCTCAAGAATTATTCAATGAATGAAGATGATATCAGTAGAGGTTGAGTGATGTTCACTTGGTTGAAAACATTGATGAATGAGTTGCCAACAAACAATGAGATGTCACCAGACAATGTGACCAATGAAGAGATCGATAATTATGCTAAAGTGTACATATTGTACATAATTGGTGAAAGGTTAATGTCAAATATGACAAGAAATTTCTTCCACAAAATGTATTTGCCCTTGCCTGAAGAACTCAATCTTGTCCATATATACAACTGGGTGCACATGTCCACCTCGATGGTCACAAGTTTCCAGGCATATTTAATTACTCTGAAAAACTCTCATTCATATTCTTCCACTTTCATGTTCTATTGTTTCAATTTGATAAATTCTCTCTTCTTCTCAAGGTATCAGTGGCTCACATACTTCTTTCTAAATTCATTCTGTAAAAAACCCCTAATTCACTTTGTCTCAAGGTGTAATGGTGGTCAATGTGACCCACCACTTGTACATCTCTTCCTTGAGTAAAGAGACTGTACACTTCAAGCAATCATCAAGTGTGCATTGAAGCTCATCGAGGATCCTCTAAGTGTTTTCTAGCCAATACTCGACCATGGATGTAACACCCCTTACCGGTATTCGACGTTGGAACAGGGTACGAGGCGTTATCGGACATAAACATAAGCAAACATATAAAATCGAGACGTAAATTTCCATCCAAATTTGAAACTATTCACATACATTCATACCGTCCCTAAAACAAGCCTACGAGGCCCAAAACATACATCGGAAGTGATTCGGGACTAAACTGAGAACTTTGAAAACTTTTAGAAAACATAGAAAATTTTTCATGGAAACAGGGCCACACGCCCGTGTGAGCCAAGGCACACGCCCGTGTAGTAAGGGGCACGCCTCTGTTCCTAGCCCGTGTAACTCTTTGTTTATGACATCATGAACAAATTGAGGTCACACGTCCGTGTGCTTAGGCCGTGTGGTCGATTAAATTTTCATAATTTTTCATAAAATAGGTGCAGACTTCACACGGCCAGGGCACACCCCCGTGTTAGAGGCCATGCCGTCCACATGGCTGAGACACACGTCCGTGTCTCTACCCGTGTGCTCAATTCTAAGCTTTCTGTTTTGTAATAATTAAGTTGTAGGGTACACATGGCCGGAACACACGCCCATGGGGCAAGCCGTTTGTCACACGCGACCTAGACACACGCCCGTATATTTATCCGTGTGGACAAAAATAAGGCTATTTACCAAGCCATTTTATCACCCTTCCATGCACATACCTACACAACAAAACATAGCACCAATCCAAGCTTATACATTCAACCAAATCAGCCACAACCAAGACATCAACACTCATTCATATGCTACCATCTATCACATACAACCATCACATACTTATCAACTCAAACCATGCAAATTCCCACATCCATGAAAAACAACATCATATGTATATATATATATACTTAAACCAATATTAGCTAATTTCAAGGACCATTTACAAAATGAATTTCCAAACACCATAAACCAATACATTTGGCCAAATCAATTATGACACATAACAAAATGACCAAGTCTCTATACATGCCATAACTCAAAATGTTAAAATTCATCGGTACCCAAAATAATAAGTTGATAGTGTGAGTGGATCTCCGACAGTCTCCGATCCTCGACTCTTTAACTCTCAACTGGTAGTAGCCAGATCTCAAATCAATCTTCGAGAATATTGTCCTTCCTTTTAGTTGGTCAAACAAATCATCGATTCATGGAAAAGGATACTTGTTCTTTATAGTCACCTTGTTGAGCTGTCGGTAATCGATACAAAGTCTCATAGACCCGTCTTTCTTCTTTACGAATAATATTGGAGCACCCGAGGGAGAATAACTTGGTCTCGCAAAACCCTTATCTGTCAACTCTTGTAACTGAGTCTTTCACTCTTTCAATTCGGTTGGAGTCATTCTATACGGAGTAATAGATATCAGCGAGGTCCCTGATACTAAGTCAATACCAAACTCAACTTCTCTAACTGGTGGTAACCCAAACAACTCTTCCGGGAAAACATTCAGATATTCACAAACTATCGACACTGATTCAATTCTCAATTCAGACACTTTTTTATTCAACACATAAGCTAGATAGGCTTCATAACCTTTTCTCACATATCTTTGGGCTGACATCGAAGCAATCACAACAGGTAACTCACCCGACACATCTGAATTAATCCAAAGAATTTCACCATTTTTACATTTCAGTTCAATAATCTTTCTTTTACAGTTCACTACAGCATTATGCAGTGTTAACCAATCCATACCCAAAATAACATTGAATTCATCAAATGGAAACAACATTAAATCAGCCAGAAAACAGTGACCTCGAATCATCAAGGGACAATTCTTGCAAACTCTATCAATTAGTACATGTTTGCCTAAGCGGTTTGACACTTTAATCACAAACTCAGTAAATTCAACAGGCAAGCTCTTACTGGCTACCAATTTCACACAAACATAAGAATGAGTCGATCCAGGATCAATCAATGCAACTACGTTAGTATTATAGAGAGAAAAAGTATTAGTGATAACATCAGGTGATGTCGCTTCTTCATGAGCACGGATGGCATAGGCTCTAGCAGGCGCTCGAGCTTCAAATCTCACAGCTGTATCTTTCGTCACACCTTTACTATTAGCTCAATTTCCGGTATTTCTCGGCAGCCTACCCCTATTAGTAGTATTACTCAGCCTCGCACTCTAAAATTTTTCTTTCTCAACCATTTCAAGGCAATCTAGGATAAAATTCTCTTGAGAACCACACTTGAAATAAGCCCGGTCATTCACTCTACACTCACCGGGATGTCTTCTTCATAATGTTAACATTTGGGACTATTGGACCTTACATTACCCACACTCTCCATTGAAGTAGCTTGAGATTTAAAACTCGAATGTTGCTTCCCACGATCTCTGTGTGAATACCCAACTGAAACATTCGAACGGGAAGACATTTCTTTAGATTTCTTTGATTGAGATGAAAATGACTTACTCATCGATCTTTTCATCAAATCTCTAGCTTCAAAGTCAGTTTTCCTATTCTCTTTATTCAACTCTTCAGCCTTACAAGCACGCTCGACTAACGCCATAAATTCTTTCAGCTCTAAGATTCCAACTAACATACGAATATCCTCGTTCAAACCATCCTCAAATCTCTTGCACATGATAGCCTCGGTGGAGACACACTCCCGAGCATATTTACTAAGTCTGACAAATTCTTGCTCATACTCTGCCACTAACATTCGACCCTGTTTCAGCTCAAGAAATTCCTTACATTTCTGATTGATGAACTGCTGACTAATATATTTCTTTCGGAACTCCTCTTGAAAGAATTCCCATGTAACCTTCTCCCTTGGTACCACTAATACTAGCATATTTCACCAGTGGTATGCAGAATCTCTCAGAAGCGAGATGGCACACTTTAAACACTCATTTGCTGTGCAAGATAGCTCATCAAATACCCTGATGGAGTTTTCGAGGCAGAACTCAGCTCTCTCGGGATCATCATCCACATTAGCTCTAAAATCTTCAGCTCCATGCTTTCCAATCTTATCAACCGGGGGCTTGTTTATTCTCCATTGTGGAGCTACAGGAATCGGTCGAGGAATAGGTGGGGGTGGAGGAGGTTCGGCATTCGGATTTGTTCGAAAAAATTTCTTTTACCACTCATTCATCATGTGGAGAAAGGTTTCCCTAGCCTCTTCTCCTCCTCTCTAACTAATCATGGGAAGTCTACTTTCAGATGGCGTTGTCCCTTTAGCGGGAGTCGGTACATTACTTTCAACGTTATTAGCTACAGCTCGGTCGGGATCCATTACTATATGAAAACACAATTTAAAATTGTCAGGAGTCATCACACTATCACAGTTCATTTATGGGATGTATAGCTAGACTTTTACACACACTACGTTAGTTTGAGAATTGACTAAACCGTAGCTTTGATACCACTAAATGTAACACCCCTTACTCGTATTCGACGCCAGAACAGGGTACGAGGCGTTACCGAACATAAACATAAGAAAACATATAAAATCGAGACGTAAATTTCCATCCAAATTTGAAACTTTTCACATACATTCATATCGTCCCTAAAACGAGTCTAAGAGGCCCAAAACATACATCAGAAGTGGTTCGGGACTAAACCGAGAACTTTGAAAACTTTTGGAAAACTTAGAAAATTTTTCATGAAAACAGGGCCACACGCCCGTGTGAACCAAGGCACACGCCCGTGTAGTAAAGGACACGCCCGTGTTCCTAGACCGTGTAACTCTCTGTTTATGACGTCATGAACAAATTGAGGTCACACGGCCAAGACACACGCCCGTGTGCTTAGGCCGTGTGGTCGATTAAATTTTCATAAATTTTTCATAAAATAGGTGCAGACTTCACACGGCTAGGGGACACCCCCGTGTTAGAGGCTTTGCCGTCCACACGGCTAAGACACACACCCATGTCTCTGCCCGTGTGCTCAATTCTGAGCATTCTATTTTGCAACAATTAAGGTGCAGGGGACACACGGCCGGAACACACGCCCATGGGGCAAGCCGTGTGGACAAAAAGAAGGCTATTTACCAAGCCATTTTATCACCCTTCCGTGCACATACCTACACAACAAAACATAGCACCAATCCAAGCATATATATTCAACCAAATCAGCCACAACCAAGACATCAACACTCATTCATATGCTACCATCTATCACATACAACCATCACATACTTATCAACTCAAACCATGCAAATTCCCACATCCATGAAAAACAACATCATATGTATATATATATTTAAACCAATATTAGCTAATTTCAAGGACCATTTACAAAATGAATTTCCAACCACCACAAACCAATACATTTGGCCAAATCAATTATGACACATAACAAAATGACCAAGTCCATATACATGCCATAACTTAAAATGTTAAAATTCATCGGTACCCAAAATAATAAGTTGATAGTGTGAGTGGATCTCTGACAGTCTCTGATCCCCGAGCTAGCTTGGTGACACTATAAGATAAGGGAAAAGAAATGGGAGTAAGCTATATATCTTAGTAAGTTCCTATGCAAATAATAAGCATTATAATCACACATGTAGTATACAAATAACATGATAAACTTGGCATAAATAGCATTTAGGTCTTCTAATCATAACTTACTCATTCATAACCTTATCGAGGATTCATCACATATTGAGCTCATTATTCAATGAGATTTACGTACATACCTGTACCAACTCGCAACATAACCATAACCTTTCACAACTTTGACATTCTTGTTGAATATCCCGTTGAAACACTTGGAATCCTAAAGGATACTCAAGACATCTTGCACACACAGTACCATACCATGCCATATCCCAGATATGGTCTTACATGGGATCTTGTATCGATTCCAATGGCCCAGCTATGGTCTTACATGAAGTGTCATATCAATGTCATATCCCAGATATGGTCTTACACGTAATCTCAATAACTCTAATGTCATGACATTTGTATCCTACCTATTCTTAATGTTCAATCGGGATTTCTCGCTTGTTGAACTTTGTCGATTACGGTCGAAGAGTAAATCACAATTCATTCAATATTAAAACAATTAAAGCATAAATAACAATGTATAATTTACATACGAACTTACCTCGGTACAAAAATAGTAGAAATGAGACCTAATCGTCAAATACTTTGTTTTTCTCCCGATCTAGGTCCGAACCTCGTTTCTCTTAATCTATAATAGAAAATTTAACTCGTTTATTATTCACATTATTCAATTCAGCCAAAAAATCACATTATGGTAAAATTACATTTTCCCTAAACTTTGACATATTTATATTTTGGTCCCTAGGCTCGTAAAATGAAATCTATTCAATTTCTTCGATTCCCAAGCCTAGCCGAACCTCTTTTATATTTATAACAGTCCAATTTTTCATTTAATCACACTTTTACACATATTTTTATAACTTTTACAAATAGGTCATTTTTAAGTGTTTCATCAAAAAATCACTTAGTAAAGGTTGTTTATCACACATCAAACATGTATAATCTACCAGTAGACATCAAAATACAAAAATATCCAACATGGGTCAAATCCTAGACCTTGATATTTTCTTAAATTAATGGTTGAAATAGATAGATCGAGTGATAACGACTTCAAATATGTAAAGAGCATTAAAAACAGGACAAGAACGAACTTACAATCGAGCTTGAAAGTTGAACAAACCCTAGCTATGGTTCCCCTTGAAATTTTTGGCCCTTGGGTAGAAGATGAGCAAAAATTGGCTTTTTAATTTGATTATTAATTCTTTTATTAACTAAATAACCAAAATGCCCCTAACTTAAAACATTAAAATTCTCTTACATCATGTCTATTTTTGTCCAAATTAAAATGAAATGGTCTAATTACTATCTAAAGACCTTCAATTTAAAATTTCATAGCAACTAAACACCTCTAGCATGTAGAACTCAACTTTTGCACTATTTACAATTTAATCCTTTTGACTAAATTGAGTGCCCAAACGTCAAAAATTTCGAACGAAATTTTCATGAAATCATTCCGTAAAACTGTAGACCTTGAGAATATAATAAAAATGAATTTTTACTACATCGGATTCGTGGTCCTGAAACCACTGTTCCGACTAGACCCAAAATTGGGTTGTTACAATGGATTGATCATCCCCCTTTTTGCCCTGGAATTCTTCAGCCCTAGAATTCTTCAACCCTAAACTTATAGAATTTTTCCAGTGGGGTGTTGAGCAAGTACAAGGATAGGAGTTGGTGATTAAGGAATTGGAGGTACCATAAGTGGGGGAGATGCTCTCTAAGGTCAGGGAGTTGGAGGAGTGACTTTTAAGTACCGGTTGAACCATTGGTTCATCATTTGAAAGAAGGCGTCTTTAGCTTTGCCACCAAGTACCTATGGGCTTTAGGGATTCGAGATACCTTGGTTAGGGGCAGTTGTAGCACCCTCGCCTATCTCGACGTACATAACGAATGGGAGATGCTATAAGAACACTTCCTCAACTCGTACAATCTTTTTCATTTAAGAAATATCATTTTAAAGCTTAATAAATTTTATTTAAAATCATTTTTAACATTTAGAAAGGTCGAATACATTTTTAAAATCATTTTTGGAAAATTTCTTAAGGGTTTTGACATATCCAAAACGAGGGCTCAAAACACTCAAAAATTAAGTTGTACAAGTGCAGGGGTTGAAAGTCTCGATACCTATGCATCAAGTATCGAGACTAGGCCTGTAAGTATGGAGACTTAGGCCTTAAGTCTTGAGACTTAAGTACTGCACTGTATATTTTCAGCTTCGATGTTTATAAGTCTCGAGACTTTGGACCATTGGAGCAGAAATTGACTGAAAAACACTTCATATCAACTCTAAATATCATCAAAACATTCCAATAAGTTCCAAATTCATTTAAAATCCATATGAAACTCATTGAAAAAAAATTTCTAGTCATACATATGCTCAAATAGAGCTACGGAACAAAAGCTTAAAAAAGAGATATAAAAAAGCTGAACTTTTCAATTAACCTTACAATTTCAATTTTAATAAATGTCTTTGTGTACATGCCAAGATATCAAATCAATTATAACTAAATTAAATAATTACAACCTTAAACTCAAGTGGCGATGCGATGCTCCCAAATTGAAGACACCATCTTCTCGAAAGTCTAAAACCTACGTATTTCAAACATGAGAAAACATGACATATTCTAAACGTGGATTGATATGTGTTTTGGAATAGTTGTCATGCCCAAGAGAGTTATTTTGTATGTTATAGAAGTGATAATATGTTCTTATTTTGTAGATAATAATTGTGACTATGGAAATAAGTAGAAAAACTCTAAATATGTCATGATATAACCTTGCATAGAAGTGTATGATTGACCATGAAAATGAGTTGTGGTGATCTTTAGTTTTATGAATTTACATTACCCCTTTTCATGAATATGAAAATATATTTCACTTTTGGTTTTGCTCTGTAAGGTTCAATATATGAAAAAAAATTATAAATACCTGCTTTGTTCGGTAATTAGCCTTGAACATATGATGTAATTGTCATTCATGCCTACATAAACTTGGTAGAAAGGTTAAGATACAATTGACATACAAATTAAGGTCATATGCACATTTCTGTTTGGTTTGGAGTTGGATTGGAGTTTTGTTGTGTAATATCATAGTTGGGCTTTCTATGCAAACCATTGGGTTTTCACTGTCTCTTCGGAGACTTCTTGGTGTCTTAGGAGGTTTTCGCACTTACGTGTGTTTTCCATTGCCTTCAAGCTTTGCACTTGTAAGCATTTTAGTGTGTTTTGATGGATTATGCTCTCATGAGGTCCTTGGTGTGCTTTGGTGGATTCTCGTGTATTTGAATCCTATTTTACTAAGGTTATATTGAATGGAAACTTATAATTATGACAAAGTGTTGATAATGAAGTTGAATATGACTATAAAGTAAGTGATCCTTTGCAATTCTTGTATAGTTATCTAAACTTTGAAATTGTAAACAAATTAATTATGGAACTAAATGTTATGAATTAATTTGGATACAAACTGCTTGGTGTGTATTGAAAACTTGTATGTATTCTTTTAAGTTTTTATGTACATTACTATACTTTGACCTTGCTAGGTTATCTTCTTTATTCATTTGATAATTCTATTTAGTCAAACTAATTGGTATGCTCATCACAATACAAGCTAATTATAGTGATTTTCATTTGAACTTACTAATCATTTTATGCTTACGAATTGTTGTTTTTGCTTGTAGATTTGCTTTTAAATTCCTGAAGCCCAACTCAACCCCGAATCATCATATTATAGTCAAGACTACCAAGAGTATGAAATTTTTGCATATGTAATTATGGTATATACTTAGGGCATCAAGTACTTGAATATTCGGTTACGATTCATTGAGTTTGGAGACTTAATTTGGATAGTTTAAACTTGGGATGTATGAATATTTGATATGCATGCATGGTTATAGCTCTCTTTTGATATAGGCTATACTTAAATGAAGATTAAACTTGTTATGAATGAATTCATGTAGCCTTAACATGTTTCAATATCATTTCAATGATTTCATGTTTTAATGTATAGTTAGGCATGCTTTGGGCATGATTTTTACATATATTTGGATAATATTTAAGCTTGTTTTAGGTATACCATTTTGGAAGTGAATTGGAGATGGTTTGGGGTATTTTTGGGCTACTTACTATGACATCGCGACCTTACCCTTCGCAACGTCTTGAGATTGTAACTTAGAGGGTGATATCATGACCTTGCCTTTTGCAACATCACAACTTCGCTCACTATCCCAACATTGTGCACAACCTTGTCCCCATTGCACTATTTTGTCTATTTTGAGTCCTGAACACCTTCGATCTTTCCCAAACTACTTTTAAATGATTTTAAATTGATTCTAAATCCTCTAAATTTTCTTAAACTTAGTTTATTCACTTTATAAAATTGTTTTAAGTTAAAAGAAATCAATATTTCTTGTTCATATTTGTTTCAGTAGCCTTTCCCATCCGTATCAGACATCGAGATGGGTGAGAGCTATTACAATCAACCCTATAGGGTTGAGTGGAG